>CP139508.1:273155329-273501759 GCA_021014915.2 Artemisia tridentata subsp. tridentata
TGAGTGATCAGGTCAAACAAAGAGTTATACATGTGTCACTTTAACACTGGGTCTCCTCATCTTAATTTGAAATGGGGTCCACGTTATAAACGTATTATTATATAGTATAGATAAATCTATTACTTAAAGTAGTCACCATGCGCCAACAACTAAATCAACTACTTTTCTTAATATTACAATTTGAAGTAGAAAAAGCACATCCTGACATTATTTTCCGCATCACATTCGCTTACAATTGATTATCATCTTCTAATTACTCTTATCAATCACCACATAATCAGTTTTAAAGCATCCATCATAACACCCTTAACACCCTCTAAGACCATATTTCATGACACTGCATAGTATAGGTTTGTTATGAAAAGCACGCAAGTAAGCAAACTCCTTAGCTCAAGAAAAGAGTATTTCAATGCAAGTAATAATGTGGGAAAGGTAGCAAATAGAAGTTTACCTAGGCATCTAACTTTGACAATGATACCCTGACTCTCCATTATAGAGTCGACATATAATCCAGATCCAGAGCAAGTGGCACAAAGGACAGCACCCTTAGCTTCACAACTAGGACAACGTGTTTTATTGCCGATGTTCTTTTCACCTAATGACAACCCAACTGGTTTCACAATTATCTCCTCTGGAATAGCCTTATCATAACAAAAAAGAGACTCAAGACTGCTTAATCTTCTGTTCATATCACCTACTGTGTTTGATGAAGACTGCAAAATCGAAAAGATCATCAGCAATTTACTCACACCCAAAAGGATGTCAAGATAAAATTCATGGGAGATTGCAAGTCAATATTAATAAAAATAACTTATATCCTATGTTAGGTTAGTCTAGATGCATATTTGAGCTAAATAAGTTCAAGTGAGGATGCCACCCTGCTATTGAATCTGTGGCTATCACATTAACTGCTATGTATCAAGTGTGTCTAAATATTTAATTTTGTGTTTTAAAGCTACTTATTGCGGGGGTTGCAGCAATATTTAATTTCCAAGTTTCTCGGTAAACGTATTATAATTTTGAAGAACCACTTCCATACTAGCTACAAAACTAACTGTCAACATCTAAAACAAAATGATCTAATTACCCCTTGTTTTAAACTAAACTTGAGCAATTTTTACTCAAACTTGCAAGAACTTGAGTACATTTTTCACAAGAATGTTTTCTTTGGTCATTTTATGCATTACTTTCATATTTCATTAGCTATCTCCAAACACCAAAATAGCTTATAATCTAATTATTGCAACCAACATCAAACTGCAGACACGCATTTAAACACTATGAAAAGTGTTATCCAATGAGATTATGCAAGCAACTCAATGAGATTATGCAAGCAACTAAACATAGATACATAAAAATAGACACTATAATATTAGAGCAACTACAATTTGATCTCAGGTATCACAATTTCAGGGCTATTTATTTGAACAAAAGGCACTCTGTATTCCATAATTTATTATAGATTTATAGAAAACAAGGAATCAGGCAGAGATTTTCAAAAGTGACTTTTTTCATTTTTACGTTTTCTACAATCCCGATTTCCTAAATTATAACCGAAAACACAAAACACTATTGTTATGACCTACATTCAACGTTGGCAAGATGTTAGCATTGGTAGGATTTCCTTTTGATCGCCGTGAAGATCTAATTTGATCCACTACAACAGTTCCGATATGATCGACACAAAACACCATGTGAATACGTTATCCATATTTTCAACTCTATTCTATAGATGGAAACTAAGAAATTTTTTCTTCAAAATTAAGAGACGGAAAACTATGAAATATTTTCTTCAACTAAACAGCCCCATAGCTGTCTATTTCCAGAAACTATAGTGGTGCGTTTCGTTCAACGAAAACACCCCTGTTTTTCACAATAAATATTGTACAAAACAAGAAAAAGGGAAATCGCGTTCAGATTAGCTCATACCGAATAAATTCCCCACAAAACTCAAAATTTGTATTTCCTATCAAAACAAAAAATTATAAAACACATTTTTTATGCTGTCCATGTAACCCAACACCCTCCCTTACTTTCGTCAGAATGGGAAATTACAAAATCATCCTTCTTTCTTTTTTTAATAGCAAGATTATATTAAAAACTCAATCAAGAAGCTCGAGATGGGGAAATTTAAAAGACGTGTTACAAGCAGAGATAGGATCATACATTCCAATCAGTTAAATTTCCTGTTTCTATGGGTAATCCACGATAACGAAAGGGTTTTGATTTCTCCTTAGAGGTTTATAAGTAAAAAACCCCTCTATTTCTAAAACGCCAAGTAGCCCAGTTAAAGATTAGAACCACCGAACCAATGATATTTATTCTAATATCATTTTTGTTTAATCTAAAAATGCATTTTTTAGTACACGCAATAGGAACATTAGGACAAATTTTGTTTAATCTAATATTTATTCTATTAAACACACTAAGCTTGCGTTTGTTTTTTCAGATGTTTTATGTCAACCCTTGTCTACGAGAAAAGAGATGGATTTGATACAAGAAGTGATAATAAGACAAAAAAGAAATATACAAAATTGAAGAGGAAAAAAAGTGATTTTTGCATCTTATGTCTAAAAATAAACAAACACACGTTCTTTCTTTTTCCTCTTTCCGCGTGCAGAAGAAAAAACAAACGCACTTGTTTCATTTCTTCTTCCGCTTGCAACAAAAGTGAAAAGAAGTGCTTTTTAGAAAAAAAAAACAAACATTGCCTAAGTGTCTATGGTACTAAAGAATATTTCCACAAGTAATAGTTGATACATTTCAAACTAATTACCCCTAAACCTACATGCGGTTTTATTTTCATTTGAAAGATTCGATCATCTAGTAAAAATAAATTGAATTCAAAAGAATTAAAAATAAATCAAATGCAAAATGAAGAAAATAATACTAACGGGGGGATGAGGTGCACCATTTACAGCTTCCATCTTGACACTTGAATTATTTCTACCATAGCAAATCGATTTCCTCAAAATAGAATGTTTGGAACAAGGAACAGATGATGATGAAGATAAGGTAATTGATTTTGAAAACTTTAAACAACACTCCATTTCTCAATTCAATTATTTGTATACTATAAATTGTTAAGAGTGAAAAATTATAAGGGGATTTTGGGGGGAGTGATCAGATGAGATATATCTTTCTTTTTGTCTCCTCGTAGTTAACGGCCTACAGGTTTTGATTTTCTTTCAAAGTCCCTAAACTATATGCATGTCTACTTAATTACACAATTCTCTTTATTATATAAAGAGTAAAATACAAAGTTCGTCCCTGAACTTGGCCAAAAACATCACGTTGTGACAAACCTTGGCTTTTACGTCGCCTGGAGTCCTCTTCATGGTTCTTATATCAATGAGGTCCCTTTTCCCGTAATACTCGGGTTAATGTATTAGGGTTTAGGGTTTAGGTGAGGGCATAACCGTCTTTTTACTGTAGCGTCCTTTTTAAAGCTGTTGTACAGTGTTTCCATTTCCCTATATTACTTTGTACCACAATTTTATCATCAGTTATCATCCCTAAACTTTTCCCAAAACCTTAAACCTGTCAACATGGTACGCTGCTGGTGTGGTAAGCAAGCAATAATTTATACTTTGTGGACCTCGGCCAACGGAGGCGTCGATTCTATGGTTGTCCTGATCAAGTAAGTGCATTTTAATTTTTTTTTTCGTAATTAGCAAAGTACATAGTAACAATTGTGGTTGTTTAATGACTTGTCATTTTCATGATTAGGGGTCTTCTTGTCGGTTCATAGGATGGTATGATCCGAAAATGTGTGCTCGTTCAAGAATGATCATACCAGGCCTTTTGAGGGGGAGAAATGAGCTTGAGGCAAGATTACAAGCTGCTCAAGGCGATGTGTGAAAGTGGAAGATTTACCTGGTGCTCAGTTGGATATTGTTCTTGATTGTTTATGCACTTGGTTAACTCTTTAACTTTTATGTATGATGGTCATATGTTGTGTTTTGTGGAAATGTAAGTACTTGTTAGGCCACCATCTTAGTGTAACAACCTTGATCAAACTATAATGTAGTATGTTCTAACTTTAGATTCTCTTTAATGGAATGTTTCATGTTTCCCCATATTGAAAATGGTAGTGACTGTATCTCGTATTTGGTTATGAATTTTTGTTCTTCAGCTGAGTTTACCTTATGTTTATGCAGCTGGTTGTGAATTTGGTTAGGTTTGACTTTTAATTGTCAACATTATTATGAAGTATTAACTTAGGTTAGTTTTGGCTTTATTACCTTATGTTTAGGCAAATGGTTATGAATTTGGTTATGATTGACCTTTAATTGTCAACATTGTTATGAAGTATTGACTTAGGTTAGTTTTGGCTTTATGCACATGGTTAGTAAAAAAGACAGCTTCTTCTACATCACCTCAGTCAAAGTTTGTAATTGAAAGTGATGCAGTCATAGACAATGCGATAAGACATAGTCCAGACAAGATGCAAATTATGCACAGAAGAAGCTTGGTCAATCTATGAAAATACACAAACATAACATGGTTCCATAGATAATGCAAATGGATATAATTCCAAATGCATAAAATTTCATACTTTTCAACATAATAATTAGAGTTAGACACACACACATATGATTTTAGAGTACACAAGTTGTCCATAGCAAACATAATAGATGAAACATTGTCTAGTTCAATAGCATAACAGAGTTGACCTATAGTGAGGCCATCATTCTTTCCAGTGCAGCCTGATGCCTAGTCATTCTTCATGTAGTAGGCTGGGATGAATCAGAAACTCCTTGCACACTACTTGAATGGACCTGAGATTGAGACTGTGATTGATCATGTTGCTAGGATTGAGACTGGATTGATCATGTATGTTGGGATCATCAGTAGCTTGATCTTGAATTTCAGATTGAACACAACTTCCTTGAACTGTAGCATCTTGACTTTCAACAACACATGTACCTTCAGCTTGTTTATTTGCTGCAACTTTTTTACCTTTAGGATGTGTCTTCTTTGCTGCAACCTTTTTAGGCACTTGTTTACATTTTCCCTTAGCACTTGAACTTTTTTGTTTAGGGCCAGTTTGATAACTTTGAGTTCCACATACACCACCCTGCCCAAGACATGTTTTTCTGTTGTGTCCAGCAATGCCACAAACACCACACGTTACACTCTTCCAAGCATTAGACAACTTACCATTCTTCACAATCTCTTCAGTTTCAGAAGCTATCCGTCTTTTTCTATTTGTTGAGCTAGCCGCAGTTGTTTGAGGTTGTAAAACCCTAAAATTCCATTCATGTGAAATTCCCATTTTGCCACTCTAAAATTTTGAATTTATAAGAGCATACAATTAATAATAAAAGATCATTATACATTTTAACCTAAGTGTAAAAAAATTTAACCATATGTCATTCACACATTGTAATTACTATATGTCATACATTAACCTAAGTCATACAAGAAATAATATGGTTGCAAATAAAAAAAAAAAAAAAAAAAAAAGTTGGCCGCCCCCCCCCCCCCCCCTTCCTAGCCCATTAATACATGATTTTGTAATTAAATAAAAAGAAGCCAATCAAGCCCATAATTGATGCAATTAAGTCCAGGAATTTAACATGATTGATCCACTCCCAAAAATAAAAATAAAACATACGCTCCTTCTTATCAAGACCGGCCTTTTCTTCTCCTTCCCTCCCTCTCTTCACTGTACGACATAACAAGACCAAAAAACACCAAGTTGCTGCCATTTTCTTCTTCTATCACAATCAAGGGTCGAAGGTTTGCTACGGGTAATTCATTGGTAATTAATCGTTGGAATTCTAGGGATTTGTTTCTCCTTCTTTTTGTCTCATTAAGGTCAAGGTATCATCTCTTATTTTTCTTCCAAGTCGACATATATATAATCATTAAACTGAATTTTTGTCATCATTAATAACATGTTTAATTCACATATTAATCCATTTATTATGTTTCTCGTTAACCATAAAATCGTCACATAAAATCATGGATGTTAACGTGTAAGAATTAGGGTTTTTGTGATTTTTGGTGTTGTTATTTTATGTGTTCGTGTGTAGGTTATTGTTATTAATCTTGAATGATTTATATGGAGTGTTTATAAATATGTTTGTGATGAGTAATTTCTGGAAATAAAAGTTATATTGATCACGTGGTTGATTGGGTTAAAAAGGATTAGACGAATTAGGGCTTGTTTGTGAATAAATTAAAACGGTTCTTGAATATTTAGATTACATGAACTGAAATTGGTGTTTGATTCCTTGGATTTGATTGATAAGTATGTTAATATGATGCCTAAATGAGTTGTGAGTGAAGGGTGTAAGCTTATATGCCAATTGGGTAATTAAAATGGTGCTAGATATGGCCTATAATGGATTTGTGTGATTGACTGTTCTGAATGTCGATTTTGTGGGCTTGATAACGTGAGCTTCTAAAGGTTCTAATACTGAAATTTTGCATGTAAACCTAGTTTAGGGTCCTAGGAAAGTATTCCAATTAGTTTGAACGAATTTGAGTTTGATTTTGATGTTTTTCTGAATTTAATGTGATCATATGTTAAAATGTGTTAGCTGAGTTGTATTTCAGTCGGATTCTATGATTTTTTATTTCCAAACCATAGCATATTATAGGCCAAAAATTTACAGGAATCATACTTCATATGTGGACTACCTCCTGGAATTTTTGTAGAATTTTATGAAGTCATATGGTTAGGTTTTTAAGTGCATACTTTTGAAGTGTATCTGCAGATCCGAATATGAACATGTTAACTTAGACGATTTTTATAAGGGGTGTACACTTGATAATAAAATCTGTAAAAATTCCAGTAGACTCCTAAGACATATGGACTTCTGTGATAATTTTTTGGATTTTTAGTTCGGGCTTCTGATACGTTTTTAAAATTCATTTAGTGGGCTTAATTTTATGATAAAATCAGTTAATATGTATGCATGTTTTACCTAAGTGTTAAAGGTGTTCTTGTGATGTTTGGTGCCCCAATACTTGTTTCTATATCGGGTATGACTTGTTAATGTCGTGTTAACTTGTGTGTGAATATGTTAAACCTAATTGATAATCCCGAACCCTAAACCTAATTTAACTAAATTGGGAAGCCGTGTTAAAAGTTACTAAATATGGAAAATTACTAAATATGGAAACTTACTAAATATGGAAAGTTACTAAATATGGAAAATTTCTAAGTATGGAAAGTTACTAAAAATGAAAAGTTACTAATTATGGAAAGTTACTTAATCTGGAAGGTTGCTAAAAATAGAAAGTTTCTAAAAATAGAAAGAAACCTAAATTATGAAATCTGATTAAAACGAGCTTATAAGTAACACGTGATCATTAAATTGTATAGGTTCAGTGAAGAAGGAGTAATTCCCTATTTCGGTATCCTTTCTTATTTTGGTTGCTTGCATAAGGTACAGATATTCTGACCTTTCTTATAAGGTTTCTCATGATCCTTTCACCCATTCTGATTTATTAACCCTGATTATGAAGCTTTGCTATGTACCCATTGATTATGAACCTTTGCTATGTACCCTTTGATTTTGAGCCTTTGCTATGTACCCTTTGATATGAGCCTTTGCTATTCACCCTTTGATATGGACCTATGATATTTCTGATGACCTTAGATTCTGTGTCATTACTATGACATTATGTTTGACCCTTCAGTTTGATACCCAAGCTATCACTAGTCATGGGGGTTCCATAACCATGTCATTAATGCACCAATGGCATGACTCTAGGGTGGTCGAGTGATGTTCCACCCCATCCCTTTTTTTATGTAATATGTATGGCCACGATGATTATGATTTCTGCAGGGGCGTATGGATGCATCCTAGATCTGATCTGTTATGATATATGATATATTTCTGGTGACTGGTGCTGTGTGCAATACACGCCTTTCACATTTCTGGGAGCTAGCTACTCCATTATGTTACTTATGTATTATTGAAGACCATGATTATGATGTTTATGTTATGATATGTTTCTGGGCTCGTGGTAGATTTCTGACGACCTTTACACCTTTGATACATTTTGATATACCTTCTGTTATTCCCCAATGCACCATATTCTGTTTTCTCCATTTCAGTTGACTTATGATATTTGTTCAGACGATCTTGACCTCTCAGATTTTTGACAGATGATATTCGTTTCAGCAGGAGTCTGTGTTTCCTCTTTCTTTACATATACATGTTTGATTATTCGTTTATTATATATATCTGTTTACTGGGATTTTTAAGCTCAGCCGCATTTCTTTTCCTGCGGCAGGTTGTAGAGGGAAGTTGGGATATGAGTGAAGAGTGCATAAGAGCCCTTTGAGAACTACCCCTTTGATAGCTACCTTGGATTAGAGTTGACTTGGATATTTTCATTACCGGACCTATTGTACCTTTGTTGAAATCCTTGTATTCCATTTACTTTAGAGTTCATTTGTAACCTTTGAATTTAATTGTATTATTAAAGTCTTCCGCTTGTGTATGTTCTGTTTGACACCATGAATGTGATATCTTAACCCTTTTCGGGTTGGGGTGTTACAATTATGGTATCAGAGATGAGGCTGTGACTTGTAGTACATAAAACCTTGACCTGTGAAGTTTGGACCCTTAGGCTTCCACTGTAAGAGATTATAAGACAACCCTTGAAGTTTTGCCTTAGGTTTTCCCTGTAGAAACTTTAGTTATGACCGGTGAGGATTGGGTAGATTTTGCGATAAGACTTTGATTATCTATCTTTCTTCCGCGCTGCTCTGATTTATGCCTCTGCTTTCAGTTAGGCTCTTATAAGACCATTCGTTCCGGAGACTTAGGAAATTTATCAAGATACGCAATATAAGTTTAGTGATCACATAAGTTTAGAATGCTTTGAGACTTTTGTAGTAATGCCTTACAGGTTTCACTCTCTGATGTGACCGCATTCTTTGAATTTTGATCTCCGATTCGTTTATGATTCGTTTGGATACCTTTTCATTCGTTCAGAGAATTCGTATATGTAGGAATCCGATGTGTTTCGACACATTCTGTAGTTTCCCTTGCTTTTTGCTAAGCATATTAAGGTCCCCTATGCACTATTAGAATCTGCTTTACTTATTTCTATTCCTATGAGAAAACTTGTGATTATCCGTCACGAGTATCGGAATTATCCAGTATGTTTTGAAGGTATTGGAAGATAAGTTCGTTCTTCTAATCTGTTTCCTTTAGGAATGTTTAATTCAATGTTATTTTGAATATGGATTTGTTGACTAAGTATCGAGATGCTAACAACAGTCATAATAGATTTGTAATCTTTGGCGATTTGAGAAACTCGAACTCTGTACCATGGTTCCCAACCTGGTAAATAATTATGATCTCATCTGTTTTAAAAATTTGTACGTTAATCTGTCGCGGTTGTGAAGATATTTCGATGAAACTTGACTCGAGAGTTATTCGGTTGTTTGAAAATTTCGTAATGAATTCCTTAATAAACTATCAAGATTTCCATCTGAGTGTGGTCTTGTTCTAATCTGGTTATGAAGTTTGTTTAGTCACGACTCGAGGTAAACTGTGATTGCAATAAGGGCATGTGTATATGATGCAAGTATTATGACGCCTAGCCAACGTAATAATAGTTACATCATATAACTTGAACTTATTGGGATCATAGGATGTCTTGAGAAGTGCCTGAGATCAGTAAGTTGGTTGATTCAGAAACTCTATCCGTATAAGAGCAATGTTTTTCCTAATTCTGAAACTCCGTATCTTGTGACATCGGTTGAATGGAAAGAATTGAAGGACCAGCTTTTAGAAAATGGTTTTATCCGTTTGAGTGTGTATCCGTGGGGTACTCAAGTTGTATTCATGAAGAAGGATGATGATAGCATGAAGTTGTGTAGTGATCTCGAGAAGCTGAATAGTATCGTGGTTAGAACCTGTAACACCCCCGTTTTTGATATTCGCAGCGGAAATATAAGTTGGGGTGCTACTTCACGGTTCACAGTCATGATGATAGAAAACGACTCGATAAGAGACGTTTTTAGATAAAATTGTTATCATTCATTTATATCAGAGTTACAATATGCAGGTCCCAGCAGGAGTTTCCAAAATACATTAATAAAATATGTTATTTGTTGAATGATAACATAGACAGTCCATAGCCAATCCCGTGCCATGCCATGCTTCCAATAACCTGAGAATACATGCTAAAATGTCAACATAAAGTTGGTGAGTTCATAGAGTTTCGTAAATGTAAATAGTCCATTTCAGTTGTTCAGAAATATGCTCGTTCCAGTTGTTCAGAAATGCTTCGTCCAGTTCAGTTGGGAAATCATGTAAACACAAGATTAAATATAATAATTGCCACACGTACAATTATTATTAGGGAAAGATGTATTTTTATTGCACTAAGTCTCATGGCACGCAAAACATTAACAGAACATCAACAGTCATGAGCTAATGATGTAATAATTACCCCATAATTAAATGTAGGTAACCTTGCCCCCGGGTAGGAGATAGCCACATCTCTTTATTCATCTCAAATATAATGCTTTGGGTTACGTTACGGTAACACAAAGGGGTTGTCAGCCCAATAGATCTATCCACAATATTCGCGCTCACCCTAAGTCGCGGGTGATTAGAGGTCCATGATGGGAGGTCTTTTTGGCTTAAGGTAACTTAGCATAGGCAATAAAAATAAGAGTAACGTTTGCTGAAATTACTTGTGTTTAATACGGGAAAAGTTCAATAGTGATTCATAAATCATATAAAGCAAACAATGTTTGTAAATGTTATGAGCATGTATCTCCCCCAAAAAGAGTTCAAAATATGAAAAGAGGGCTATGAAACTCACCTTAGCAATCTGGATGGAAAACAAAATGAAAGAAAGTTGATAAACGTCTTCGGACAAGGAACCTGGGTTGTTATGCCAATATTTAGTAATCATTTCTGATGATTATATATTTATTTCGTTTCGTTCTGTTGTTTACATCTTTCGTTCTTATGTTACTGTTCGTTGTTTTGTATATCTTTCGTTCGTTCGTTGGTTCGTCAATAAAATATACGTATTATGTTTATTAGGTCGGGAAAATAAAAATAGAACTGATAAAAATAATGTTTATGAAAAGTTACGCTTTAATCCCTAAGGTTTGGTCAAATGATAGTTTCCACCCTTAAGTTTAAAAGATGACATTTTCTACCTTGTTTATTTGTTATTGTCAAAAATAACCCTTAACACAAAATGTTTACAAAATCAGCCCATATAACTTTTATTACTTGAAAATAGAACATATGTAATAAATGACTTTAGCTAGAGTTTTGGACTCGAATAACTTTACGAAAAATCAATCATTTTACGTGTTCTTAGTTTCTACGAAAAGTTAGCCATGTGGACTTTGGACATGCCAAGTTTCGTATTCTATGAAATCAATTTGATGTTTGAAATATTCTTCAAAAGTCGGGCGAGTGGGATGAAATTAAGACATGAATTTTAAAATAAAATCTGGAAATTTGAGTTCTAGGCCTAGCGATAGAGAGGTTTTCTAAATTCAATAACTTTCAACTCGATTAGTTATTTTACATAATTTTTCTTTCTAAAAAGACTTAGCTAGGTCATCTTTAATATCCCAAAATATGAGAATTTTTAGAAAGCTTATAAGGGTCGAGAATCTGACCAGAAGTTGGGTGGTTGGGTCGACAAATATGAAAGCTTCATAACTGAAAATCAAGTTTCTATTTTAGCGACTTAGGGAAATTTTCAAGACTCGACATCTTGATGAAAAATGGATCATTTTCTCTAATTCTTCTTTCTAAAACAAGTTTGCTGATTAAACTTTGTCATGCCAAAAGGGCAGAATTTTTAGAATCCATATGAGGTTTGAAAACTGGGTCGAAACTTGGTGAGTTGGGCGATAAGAACTGAAATTAAACATTTGAAAATACCAAGTCCTAAACCCAGCGATATAAAGCAAACTTTGGTCTTAAATAACTTTTGACTCAGTTGATCATTTTAAGTGATTCTTTCTCCTAAATTTCGTTTACTTAGCGAACTTAATATATACCAAAAACCAGATTTTATTAAGGTCTTTTGTTAGTTTGTTTTCAGGTCACAAGTTAGGCTGTGGGGTTGATTTCCAGTCGATATAAACACAGACAAAAGACCCGATTGGGTTTTTATGATTTCAAACATTTATGACTAGGATTTTACTTAGGATATGACGTTATTAAATATGTTTTACCATGTTTCATTAGTTCTTGATTTGTTTTAGCAATTGTTCAAACATATGGAGTGGGTTGGTTATTCTGATTCGAACAGATAAGAAAGAAAAACAAAAATACTTAATGTTTTTTATTATGTTTTGTTTTAGATTACTTAGTGATGATTTCAAAGGATATGTAAAGTAGATAAAAACTGAATTTAAAAGAGTTTGTAGAACTTACTTAAGGTTGGTTCGACTAGGGTTTTGTGAATGATATGGCTTGAACCGAATGACCAGAAGTTCCTCCTAGTTTCCTAGCTTCGAATAGGGTTTTGTTGGAGTATTTGTGAATGAATTGATCAGTAGTGAATGGGTAAAGGCTATGTTTGGGTGTGTGTCGAGTTGATGAGGGAATAAGGGTGAGGTTATGTTGCTTATTTATAGTAGGAAATTTTAGGGTTTTGTGGGACATGAGGAGGGGACAAAGTGAGGGAGCAATGGCTGACAGAAATTGAAGAAGTATGCCACTTGGGTTAAGGAGGGAAAAGGGATGAAGGAGATGATGTGTTCGAGTTATGGCCAATGGTTTTAACTACCAATGAGGTGTGTTCTTGAAGATGAAGGTGTACATGTGGAGGGTTTGTTTGAAGAGAAGAGAGGAGTGTGTCTTTGGCTAGGTTCATTGTATCATCAAGATGTAAATTTAGTTTGGTTGTGTAGTTAGATTTCGAACCAGACTTTTAGAGAGGAGGGGCGTATAGGCTTTGGGTGTGTTGCACATTGTGCTTTAGAGGGTAGTATTTAAGGTCTAAAGATGGGAACTAATTTAGTTTAGGTGTTTTGTTATTTAGAAAATATTTATAGTTATTACATATATATGTAATTCGAAATATTAATGAAATAGAAAAGAAAATGATTTTAGGTTTATGAGAGTTGTAAATCATGCTTAATAGGATTGTACTATAAGTTAAAGTATGAGAAAAAATATTGTTTTTAACCATTTATTAATTTATAAAATTTATTTGTTAAGTTTTATTAAGTTAAAAGGTAATTAAATGGAATTTATAGTTTTTGTGCATTAGGCACTTGTACTTTGTGTTAAAAGACTTGTAAAAATAATTAAGGAGTTTAGGAAAAATAATTTATAAAAATTATGCATAAATGGGTTGTAATTTATGCTTTAAAATAAACATAAATAGGATTTTTAATAAGGATTTTGTAAATAAATGGTTTCATGCATAAAGGACTTGTATTCTAGCTTAAATAACTTGTAAACTTAATATTTTGTAAAAATATTGCATAGATAAATTAGGGTTTGTGAAATGAATACATAAAATCACAGTTATGTGAAATTAGGGTTTTACCTGGAGCTGAAATGGATTTAGGGTTTCTGGTGCTTTGGTAACTTGTACATTAACTTAGATAAGTTGTACTTTTATGTTCTGAGGTTTAGTTGTTCATATTTGGTGTTGTGATAAATTTTAGGGTTTCCTAGAAACTCTATTCATATAATGAATGTTTTGTTTGTACGTTTGTTAAGGATTTATCGTAAAGTGGTAAATGGTATTCTGTAATATTTTCATTATGTTTATGAAATAAACATTAGGTTTGTTAGGTAGATCTTGTGGGAGCACGTTTATCAAGGATGTGAGCTACGTCACATAAGATAGGAGATACATTCAAATAAAAGAAAAAAAATTATCCGTGGAAAAAGGATAATAATTTAGTAAAGTAACATGTTTAAATGAGAAATTTTATGAGTGGTTACAGAACCGTTATCCGTTACCTCGTATTGACGATTTGAATTAATCAACTCCAGAGTGTGAAGTTTTCCCAATGGTGAATTTTAGATCTGATTATTTTTTTTTTCAGTTACGTTTAAAGGAGCGAGATGTTCCTAGAATTGCTTTCCGTATTCGTTTTGATCTTTATGAGTATTGTGATGCCAATCGTATTGGCTACTGCTCCGATTGTTCCTATGAACTTGATGAATCGTGTCTTTCATGAATACTTGGACAATTTGTCATAGTATGACATATTGGTAGATTCAGAGACGAAAGAGAAACACGGAAATCATCTTCGTATTCTGTGTTGAGGTTTCTACATCAGAAGAAGCTATATGTTATACTCTTGAAGCGTAAATTTTAGATTGGGATGAAGAATGAGAGGAGAAATTTTGAGAAGCTGAAAAAAGAATTGTTTCTACTCAAGAAGGGGACTTAGTTATTGTCCTTATGCAACACGGGAAGATTGTTGGTACAGCTAGAACCGCAAGAAGTGAACTATCTGACGCATGACTGGGGAGTGATTGGTGACAGGCATGAAGAAGCTCGGGAGCAAGACGGTGGAGCATGATCTATGTTAGAAGACTTGAAGGAAGCAGTTTTGATTGAAGCACACTAATTGCTTTATTCATCTTAGTTGTACTATTATGTGTAGAGACTTGCAACAGAAATTTTGATGGAATGGTATGAAGACGGTTGTGACTACCTTTGTGGTGAAGTGGTTGGCGTGTCGACAGGCTAAGATTCAGTATCAGCGTACAAGTGATTTTCTTTAGTGTTGGATGTTCGTATGTAGAAGTGAGATTAAACTTTCCGGGATTTTGTAACGGGAATTCCACGCACATTTAGGGAGGACAACACGAATTAGGTCGGCTCACTTGGAAAATTGGCAGTGATTTCTTTCGGCAGAAGATTATTCAAAACTACATGACGCACCTGCAGTGATTGTGTCAGAGATTCGCGTTTCAACATCACATTCCTAGGAAGAGCTACTGAAGGCTTGAGGGACCAGACTCGAGTTGGTAATGCTTTGCACCTCCAAACCGATGAATAAGTAGAACAACTATTCGAGCTTGGAAGATGTGTTGAGCAGGATTTTTGACAGAGATGAAGAACACCTTTTGGTTAAATTAGGTTAGGGAGCTGTTTATTGAAGGACCTGAGTTAATTCAATGACTAATGGATTAGTTATCGTTTTGGAAGTGAAAATTTGAAACTTCAGACCGGGAATTTGTGTGTTCCGTGTGATGTTCCGTACAACAGTGTTGGGCGTTTTGGCATATGAGGAAGATTTAGTTCGCGATACGTTAGACCTTAGATTTATTCTGATAAGTGCGATTATTCTATCTATTCCGTTATGCCTTCTGATATGTTTTGACATTCCGATATATGCTTAGTTGATCGTCGATACGAATATGTTACCCACCTCTTTATGAAACTCTTGATACGTTGATGATTCGTTGTATGCTTCTCTGAGTATTAGCAAGTTCCTTAGTTCGTCCAGAATCTGGATAGAATTGATGAAGTTTTATCGTTTATTACTACCTCCGTATTTGCCTCATGTGTACATGTGTTTCATGTATCTCTTAGTGAGATTACAAATATCATCTGTCATGTATATGTTCTGCATTCGTTCGATCGAGAATTGTTATGATTTGTCTGTTATTGAAGAGCCTGAGGCTATCATGGAGCGTCAGGTTTGGGTCATGAGAAATTGAAGAATTATACGTATATGTCATCCACACATCTTCTGTGATTCGATATATTTCCATCCGATCTCTCTACTCCAATTTCGAGGACGAAAATTTTCTTTTAGAGGGGAAAAGTTGTAAAACCCTAAAATTCCATTCATGTGAAATTTCCATTTTGCTCCTCTAAAATTTTGAATTTATAAGAGTATACAATTAATAATACAAGATCATTATACATTTTAACCTAAGTGTAAAAAATTTAACCATATGTCATTCACACATTGTAATTACTATATGTTATACACTAACCTAAGTCATACAAGAAATAATATGGTTGCAAATAAAAAAAAAAAAAAAAAAAAAAAAAGTTGGCCGCCCCCCTCCTAGCCCATTAATACATGATTTTGCAATTAAATAAAAAGAAGCCAATCAAGCCCATAATTGATGCAATTAAGTCCTGGCATTTAACATGATTGATCCACTCCCAAAAATAAAAATAAAAACATACGCTCCTTCTTATCAAGACCGGCCTTTTCTTCTCCTTCCCTCCCTCTCTTCACTGTACGACATAACAAGACCAAAAAACACCAAGTTGCTGCCATTTTCTTCTTCTCTCACAATCAAGGGTCGAAGGTTTGCTACGGGTAATTCATTGGTAATTAATCGTTGGAATTCTAGGGATTTGTTTCTCCTTCTTGTTGTCTCATTAAGGTCAAGGTATCATCTCTTATTTTTCTTCCAAGTCGACATATATATAATCATTAAACTGAATTTTTGTCATCATTAATAACATGTTTAATTCACCTATTAATCCATTTATTATGTTTCTCGTTAACCATAAAATCGTCACATAAAATCATGGATGTTAACGTGTAAGAATTAGGGTTTTTGTGATTTTTGGTGTTGTTATTTTATGTGTTCGTGTGTAGGTTATTGTTATTAATCTTGAATGATTTATATGGAGTGTTTATAAATATGTTTGTGATGAGTAATTTCTGAAAATAAAAGTTGTATTGATCACGTGGTTGATTGGGTTAAAAAGGATTAGACGAATTAGGGCTTGTTTGTGAATAAATTAAAACGGTTCTTGAATATTTAGATTACATGAACCGAAATTGGTGTTTGATTCCTTGGATATGATTGCATAAGTATGTTAATATGATGCCTAAATGAGTTGTGAGTGAAGGTTGTAAGCTTATATGCAAATTGGGTAATTAAAATGGTGCTAGATATGGCCTATAATGGATTTGTGTGATTGACTGTTCTGAATGTCAATTTTGTGGGCTTGATAACGTGAGCTTCTAAAGGTTCTAATACTGAAATTTTGCATGTAAACCTAGTTTAGGGTCCTAGGAAAGTATTCCAATTGGTTTGAATGAATTTGAGTTTGATTTGGATGTTTTTTCTGAATTTAATGTGATCATATGTTAAAATATGTTAGCTGAGTTGTATTTCAGTCGGATTCTATGATTTTTCATTTCCAAACCATAGCATATTATATGCCACAAATTTACAGGAATCATACTTCATATGTGGACTACCTACTGAAATTTTTGTAGAATTTTCTGAAGTAATATGGTTAGGTTTTTAAGTGCATACTTTTGAAGTGTATCTGCAGATCCGAATCTGAACATGTTAACTTAGACGATTTTTATAAGGGGTGTAAACTTGATAATAAAATCTGTAAAAATTCCAGTAGACTCCTAAGACATATGGACTTCTGTGATAATTTTTTGGATTTTTATTTCGGGCTTTTGATATGTTTTTAAAATTCATTTAGTGGGCTTAAGTTTATGATAAAATCAGTTAATATGTATGCATGTTTTACCTAAGTGTTAAAGGTGTTCTTGTGATGTTTGGTGCCCCAATACTTGTTTCTATATCGGGTATGACTTGTTAATGTCGTGTTAACTTGTGTGTGAATATGTTAAACCTAATTGATAATCCCGAACCCTAAACCTAATTTAACTAAATTGGGAAGCCGTGTTAAAAGTTACTAAATATGGAAAGTTACTAAATATGGAAACTTGCTAAGTATGGAAAGTTACTAAAAATAGAAAGTTACTAATTATGGAAAGTTACTTAATCTAGAAGGTTACTAAAAATAGAAAGTTTCTAAAAATGGAAAGAAACCTAAATTATGAAATCTGATTAAAACGAGCTTATAAGTAACACGTGATCATTAAATTGTATAGGTTCGGTGAAGAAGGAGTGATTCCCTGTTTCGATATCCTTTCTTATTTTGGTTTCTTGCATAAGGTCATATTCTGACCTTTCTTATAAGGTTTCTCATGATCCTTTCACCCCTTCTGATTTATTAACCCTGATTATGAACCTTTGCTATGTACCCATTGATTATGAACCTTTGCTATGTACCATTTGATTTATTAACCCTGATTATAAGCTAATATCATTGATGGATTCTTGTTTCATTATTGGTTATGAAACTATTTTATCAGTGACATTTGTATACATATAATTTTCATTTCAAATAAAAAAGATGTATTATTATTTAATATTTCAAAATTACAAAACTAATAACTTAACAATAGCTAACTTCGTATTAGACTCATTGATGAGAACGAGAAATTAGGCTGTCGCGCTTTGCGGCGGAGCCAATTTAAGTATGATATTTGTTCTAAATTATTTTTTGCTTGTCTGAAGAGTGAATAGAAAGAGATTCGTAAAGAAAGGGAAACAATGAGTCCTTTCTGCCAGATGAATGTTTTATTGTGGTAAAAGGTTTTTGTGGGAAAAGGGTTAAATCAGATGGAAACCTAATCTCTATTTGAAGACTCGTTTTTACTGATGGAGTATCAAGGAGACAGTGGTGGAATCCAGATGGAGCATGAAGAAGATAGTGGTAGGGTAGAAAACGACATAGTTTTAGGGAGTAGTTTTGGAGGGATTCAAAACGACGTGGTTTTGGGGGGAATGCGAGGCAACTTTTTTAGGAACTCAAAAGGGACTTAAAATGATGTATTTTAATAAGAACGTGAGCGAAAATGCTCTTATTAGTGGTAAGGTTCTCAAAGAAGTTAATCACACTATTATTGCTCTTATTCCTACGACTTCCTTTCCTACTCGTGTTGATGATTATCGACCTATATCTTGTTGTAAGATCTTATTTAAATGCATTAGTAAGATTATCTCTAATCGTATTATGGATTGTCTTACTGATTTAGTTAGTATTAACCAATCAGCTTTTGTGACGGGTAGACGAATTTCGGACAATATTCTTTTGACTCAAGAGCTAATGTATAACTATCATTTAGATAGAGGCCCTCCGAGATGTGCTTTCAAAGTTGGTAGCCAGAAAGCATATGAAACCATTGATTGGAATTTTTTTAAGGAAGATTTTGGTTGGTTTCGGATTTCATACGAGTATGGTCTCATGGATAATGGAGTGTGTTTCCAGTACTTCGTTTTCTGTGATTCTTAATGGCTCGTTATATATTTTTTTCAAAGGTAAAAGTGGTCTTCGACAAGGTAATCCTTTATCGCCGTACCTTTTCACTTTGGTTATGGAAATTCTAACCCTTATTTTAAAGCGTAAGGCGCATAGTTCGGAGGAGTTATTTTTACCACCATCATTGTTCTAGTCTTGGTATTATAAATCTATGCTTTGCGGATGATTTATTATTAATTTTTTTGCCCATGGTTATGTAAATTCGGCTCGAGTTATTATGGATGCTCTTGATGAATTCAAGAATGTCTCGGGATTAGTTCCTAGTGTCCCCAAGAGTACGGCCTTGATGTGTTAAGAAAGCTTTAAATTTATAAGACTAGTTTTATCCGATTATTTTGACTAACACATGGGTAAAGTATAACCCTCGATGCAATCTAGTAAACAGGTAAGACCAGGTCGTCCCAAGGGATTGGTGTAAACTCAGTTAGCAAGTACTCACAGAAAAGTCCAAAGATTGTCACTATCAATAGACTTGGCAAAACAGTTGATTTTAGATTTGTAACAAGATTGATTTAAGTTATGCTTGCTTAGGCTGAGAAACATGAAAGTAAACGCATATAAGGACAGGATTGCACTCACAAACAAGGTATATAAACTAGAGATGATTGGTGATCACTCAAACATATAACTATCCAATATATCAAGAAGTCCTTTTGGCCTATAATTCTCAACATACCAAATGCAATAAGATAGGTTTGTGATTGATGCATAAACAGGACACTTTCCTAATCAATTTCGTTAGACATGAGATTAGAAACAGGATTATGCTAGGGTTGATAAAGGTTTTATTAGCCAATTTCTACAAGGCTAACACCGAGTTGCCATAGACAAACGACTCGAAATAAATCAAAGCAATAGAGCCTTTCGACCCAATTCTATCACAGAGATACATCAAACAATTGTCAATAGTCTTAACATAACAATATGAAGTGCATAATTCATAGCATCATTAGCAAGTATCCAAATATATATCAACGATCACATTTCCATTTCGCCCAAACAAACATATAACGACTACTCCATAATAGAAATGTTATAAAGATTTGTACCAACGATTACAAGTGAATGATTGAAACTAGTTTTCACAAATGAAAACTCCAACTGGTATCCTTGCTTCCCAGACTCTGTCACAGCACTAAGGCACTTGGAATACTCCTGCAACTTGTGGCTTCGATATGGTGAACTTGGTGTGTGTTCACCACTATCTTCTTTGAAGATAATTTTGGTATATTAGTGTGTAGCCCTTGTTTCCCTGGCCCTAAGGTCTTATTTATAGCTCTAAGAGACGTGATATATCTCCCAATAACGATTAGTAGAGGCAAGTGATCGACCTCTCCATGAATGCAATCATCATTAAGTCTTTGTCTTGTAACTGACAGATAAGTGCGCCGCACTTCATAAAAAGTACGCCATACTTCGCTTCAAATCATATATCTTTACCCGCTAAGCAAGTACGCCGCACATGGTCATAAAACCGGCATACTTGGGTCTTTTTCCTTTTACTTTGCTCTTCAAGTCCTTTCTTATTTAACGACCGTTACTGGTTACAATGGTTCCTAGTTATATTTCCAAGTACTTTGATTCATCATTCCTGCAACATGTTAGCACCAAACTCTATACAAATAACATAATTATCTATATAATTAAGTAGATAAATAATATATATTAGAGGGAATAAATGTGTATATTTAGAGCGTTATCAGGCCTACTTTTGTAATGTCTTGAATCATACAAAGTTGGCTATTGTTGATCCCAAACACACGAGCTTGTATTAGAAACTTTGTGAATACTAAAGAGTATGTGGAATCTACTCTTTAATACTTAGAAGAATTTTAACAATATTAATGAAACAATGAACTTTGTATGAACAATGATATCTCCAAAACGCTCCAATATTATTATATCAATAATACGAGTACTTTGTGTAGTACTAGGGTTTAAAACCTTGAAGCTATATAAAAAAGACGTACGTATCACCTTAACCTAGGACCTCCTTTTATACACTAAGGAGTCCTTTACAAGATAACTACAAATCTTCTAAACTATTAATCATATATGTATCTTTCTATCTAAATAGAATATACACAGAATAACTTAATACATATAACTTCACACGTCTTTATCTTCTTAGCAGTACTATCTTCCTTCAGCAGTAGTAAGTTCTTCAGCAATCTTCAGTTATTACTCTGGCAGTACTAACTTTCCTTTTAGCAGTACTAACTGGTTTGTACTGGCACTGTTAATCTTGAACAGTCTTAAGTCTTGGCTTGGCAGTACTAACTCTAAAGACATTAATTCCCAAAAATCCTCCCCTAAACTTGTGATTTACCTCCAAATCATCAAGTTTCTTGAATTAAACCTTTTACTTGGAGAGGATTCTTCCAAACACTTCATCTGCCATATCAGTATACTCATCCATAACAAGCTTTGCAGCCAACATCAGTGTGAGTGTTCCCCTGGACAATGAATAGTCTTTCTCCACAAGCATGTATATATCTGTTCCAGCCTTTGTAGATACATGATGCACTGCACATGAGTTGTACAAAGTCCATGTTAATCCTTGACTACCAGCCTGAAACTTCCACATCTTATCATTTTCATCTAGCTCAAAAATTCTTTTTAATTCTACCAATAACATTTTGTCTTTATCATCTATGGGTTCAGTAGAGTTGAATCTTTCTTTGACCAATCTCCCAATCTATAATTGGATACTTTGTTTGTAAGGCTTCAACATTCATCCCTTCTTCTGGAACAATAATCATCATCTGTTGTAGCTGTTCTTCAGTCAATTCTTCTTCCTGCTCTTCAATTGTGGGTAAGTCTTCACTAACTTTTTGTTTCTTTGAAGAATCTGATTCCAAAGTTATTCCAGCTCTTTTAACTTTTTTTTTTTTTGGGGTAAAGGGGAGTAATCCTGCACCCTCCTGCACCCTGGTAAATAGATTAACCAAAAAAACATTTAAGTACAAATGGAATATGGCTGAAGTACCATATTAACCTCAAGCTAAAAAGCTTGATAAACTCCTAACTCTAGTGCTTAAGACATGCCAAAAGCAATTACAAACTAGAAACAAAGAAATGCATCTAGAAAAAGAAATGAAAAATAGCTAGCCAGCAGGAAATGTGCGAGATGAACTTGCCCCAGTATTAGCAAAAAGATTGGCCGATTCATCAAACACATTTACCACTTGATCTTCACCATCTTCATCATCCATCACCAATGCAAAATACGGATTAGATGTTGTAACATTAACTTCCTTAGAAGCATTACCAGTAGCCTTTAACTGAGACGACGATGTAGATGCATTAACCATATTAGTAGCTCCCTTTTTAGGTTCACTAGTAGCTGCCTTAGGAACAAATTTGAACTGTTTAACCAAAGTACCAACAGATTGATTCCCATTAGTAGCCTTGGCTTTACCCTTCTTCTTTTTCTTCTTCATACCCACCTTTTGAAAACCATCAGTATCCAACTCCACAGTAGGAGTAACAACATGAGAAGTAGAAACAGTAGAAGGACTAACCACCTGTGTTGGAGGCCTCACCACATGTTTAGGACATTGATCATGAGTATGACCAAATATTTTGCATAAATTGCACCTGGGGGGCCTCCATTCATACTCAACACGTATACTCTCTTTATGAAAACCATCCCCAGTAAGGGAAGGGAAACCAATAGTCATAGCCTCCACAAGATCAGAACCAGAATTGACCTCAATGAGACATCTAGCAAAACTACTTCTACCCCACAAATCCTTACACATATAGCTAGTGTATGAATCAAACATGACAAGCTTACCAATGAAAGAAGCAATCAGGCTAATACCCTCCTCTTCAAAGACTTGAAGAGGAACATCAAGCAATTTAACCCATACCGGAATGCTAGTCAATTCTTTCTTACGCAAACAAGTATCCATATACCATTTCTTGAGAATAATAGGAGATTTGCGTATCATCCAAGGACCTCCTTCCAAAACAGCTTGTAAACCAGCCAATGTATCAAATTTAAAGAAAAAGAATCCATTGGAATTCATCATAATCCTTTTAATACCATGTTTCGCCCAGTTACTCCTAGCATAATAATCAACAACAGGAAACGCCATCCTCTTTCCAATAAAATAGCCATATAAGGTATGTTCCAAACGAGAATTAACCTTTTCAACCACTTTACGGGGTATAGAGATGTTAACGCCTTCATACAAGGGTTCGGGACTAGAAGACTCATGAGACGATTTAAGGTCAGCCTCAAAAGTTATCCATAAACCATTTAATGCAGCCATTACCTTGTCTTGAACTTCATCTTCCAACACATCCCATATTGGATATTTGCCTTCCTCAATTTTCTTTAAGAAATCCTCAATGTCCACACGATTACTAATCGACACACCACCAAACAAAGCTTGGATAAAATCGATACCAGTAACACCAGTAGAACCAGAATCAACAGCAGCCACATTAGGTTGGGATTGTCTCAAATCGTTAGCAACTTTGTCACCCCCTTCACTCATGACATCCTTCCCATCAACACTTGGAGTATTTCTTTTTTATCAGCTCTTTTAACTTTTCTGTGTTCTTCTTCTGTTCCCATAGGAATAAAATCTTGAACTTTCTTGTAAGCCTTAAAGTACAAACCTTCAATTTCTTCATATGATCTACCTGTGAGTTGACTAGCAGTCCAATTGTCTTGATTCTTCAAATAGGTGGTCATATACTTCATCTTTTCTGCTCTAGTTGGAGGTTTATTCTTTCTTGCTTCAGCTCTTTTTGTACTCTGACTCTTTCTAATCACCTCAAGTAACTCTTGAAGTGCATTCTCTCTTTCTTCTTCATTGATACTTGTCCTGTGCTGTTCATACATCTTCTGAGCTAGAAGTTCATCAGCTTTTTCTTGTGCTAATCTTCATCATGTACCCTTTGAGCCATTTCTTGATCAAGACTTATCTGAACTTGAACTCTCTTTCTAACTTTGCTTGGTTGCTCAGACTCTTGCATAATACCTTTTCCTTTATCTGCACTTCTTCTGATGTAAACAACAGGAGTACTGGCAGTACTAACAAATGCATCAGCAGTACTAACTTGTTCAACAGTACCAATATCTTCTTGACCAGTAGGAACTCCCTTAGCAGTATCAAAAACATCTTCAAAACCCATATTATGCTCAGACCTCCCCTGAACCTGTGCATCATTATGTACTAAAGTGATGTTTGGATCTTGATCAATGTCATCTATTCTCCATCCCTATTTGGAAGGATCCTCCAAATCATCTTCTGTATCATCTTCTTCATCATCAGACTCCACAATGTTTGCTCTTCTCTTAGCTTGACTAGACTTAAGGTTTTGCTCTAACCTTTTCACCTTTTTGATCAATTTTGTAAAAGCAGCACCACAAACTTGCTTTGTCTGCTCCAAGCTAGTCACCCTTTTTGACAATTGTGTACATAAAGCCATCAATTCATTGTATTGCATACTGTAACACCCCCAATTTCGTGATATGCAGCGGAATTCAAATTGGGTGTTACTTCATGGCATAACAGTTATAATGATAGAAAACGATCTCTAGTTGAGTCGTTTTAAAAGATTTACTACTAGAAGATCAGAGTTTACAAAGTGAGGTCCCAGTAGTTGTAAGATTTACAAAATAAGTTTCAAATGATAATAAAATTTATAGCCTTGTTGAAGTATCCGTGCTCCTCCGTGCCATCCTCGCTCATTATGGACCTGAGATAAACATGCTAAAAGTGTCAACACAAAGGTTGGTGAGTTCATAGAGTTTGTAAATAAATAGTAAAGTTGTACCATAAGTGAAGCATGTGACCATCACCCTGATGACACATCAATATAAATGTCTAACACTAAGTTCATGAAACCGAAAAGGTTTTCTAGTTATGTGTAGGAGGTTATACTACCTGTAAGTATTAAAGTACTCAAGAAATGTAGGTGGTTACGCACCCTGATGTGTAGGTAGTTACGTACCCAAGTAGTGTAGGTGGTTACGCACCCTGATATGTAGGTAGTTACATACCCAAGTAGTGTAGGTGGTTACACACCCTGATATGTAGGTAGTTACGTACCCAAGTAGTGTAGGTGGTTACGCACCCAAAAGAAAATAGTTGAGCATGTATCTCCCCCAAAAGTGTATAAAACAAGCATTAAAAGAGTAGGGGCTACGACTCACCTTGAGTATATAATCAGCAAAGTGAAATATGAAATTAAGCAAGTTATGGGAACGGCTTCAATAAACGACCTGAATTAATAAGTCTGAGTTTTGACAGTTTTGGCTCAGTATGCACAATGAGTGTGAAAATGTGTAACGGATAACGATTTGGTTTGTGATGTGTGAGTTTGATATGCTTAAAATGCTTAAAGTTCAAAAATAATATTATATATAATATTATCTTGTTGTTATGTTTTTGATTCCACAATTATCGTTTCCCCGAATGTCGTTGTATAACATGTTAAGCAAATCGTTAAAAGTTTATATAATTATAAACGTAACGAAAATGAATATATTGAAATGAATGACGAGAATGCACATATTTAAATGAAAATGCGCAAAATATGAAATAGAGATTATTATATGTAATTGTTACTGTTCAGCCCTTGGTCTTTCACAGAATTTACAATTTATACCCTAACGGTGTAGGTTTTGCACCGTTAGTCCTCCGTTAGTCAAATGTTACAAATTAAGTCCAATAAAGGTCAATTATTACATTTTAAGCCTTAAGCTTATTGTTTTAACAATTTCTACCCTTAATTTACTGTTTTGGCAGTTTAGAACATAAGTTTGTGAAGTTAGTAGTTTAACCCTTCAAGTTGAAATACTTTGCAAGTTTAGTCCAAAAATCACAAAAAAAGTTGGAAAAGCATTCCGAAAGTTTCAGTAGCTTTATAATGCTTATTAAAGTCTTATTGAATAGCTTATTATCAAAAGTGGTAAATTTTCCGGTTAATGGGCTTTTAACGAGCTAATACAAGGCCCAATATCAATATTTGATCCGTTGGGTTTAAGAGAGTTTTGGGCTTGTAATTGGGCTTATAAAATGGTAAAAAAAACATGTGCCAACTGCTTATATAATAGCTTATACGAAAATGCTTGTTGGGCTTATTACTAGGTTCAAGCCCAATCCGAAAAATATATATATAAACAAACGGTATCGAATAGCATTTGGTTTGGCTTTTAAAAAGGGCTTGTAAGTGATTATTAGGGGAAACTCAAAACATTATTTTGTTAGATGGTCGTGTAGAGAAATAGGTCGAACAATAAAATAGGCATGTTATGTGTTTAGATTTGATTTTATCTGGTCGTTTCTTAAGTCGATCAGGACATGGTCAAAAGACTAAATGACATTAATATATGTTATGCGATATAATGAATAAGTAAAATAAAGTTCGATAAGCATTAAAACGAATATGTAAATGTCGAATAGATGTGTATATCGTATATCTAGCCATCCATGAAGGAGGTCAATGATTATGTACATAAAATAAATAAACAAAAAGCGTATAAACGAATGAAAGTAAATATGTGTTCGAATGAAAAGAGATACGATGCATGATATGGTTTAGAACATTAAGAACGAATGAATAAGAGTTAGATATCACTTACAACACCAAAGAAAGGGCGTAGGATTCGTTAATATGATCAAGAACTCGAATAGATTGCACTTCTCTTGTTGTACGATTACAAAAGGTTCGAATGAGGGTTTCATGACTTGATATTGATTCGAAAAATGAGGAATTGCTTCTGGTACTCTTCGACAGTGAGTAAGAAGGCTAGAGAGCTATGTGTGTGTGTTTAAAAATGGTTGAGCAAGTGTATGTGTATGTCGAAGGTATATATACAATGTATAAGTGTTTATATGGTTTAATATTATGCAAGTGGGGAGAATATATTCTTTTAGATGAGATTTTGTGAGATTTCCAGTAGATGAGATAAGTTTAGCAATCGAGTACATAGAGTTAAGGGGAGGGTTAGTTTGTTTGGTTTGGTTATGATCAATGTGTATACGTATATGCATCGTACGACTTTTTAAAGTGTCCAAAACAAGTTGTAACGTGACCAATGTGTTAAAAATGGTTAGAAATGATTCCATGGACTCTTATTCGATCATAAATAACCAAATAAATAGGTTAAAGTTTGGTTTGGTCAAGTTTAGTTAAGTTGAATAAATGTTAGTCGAATATGTATATGTCTCGAAGACAAGTTACTTTGTGTCTTGTTTGTAGCTTAAACGTTCGAATCATGACATGAGGTTGGTTGATCCTGATTCTTTGTAGTATAGAGAATCGAGTTGTGCAAAAATTCGTATATTTTATGTGTCGAATTTGCAAGAAATAAAGGCAAAGCTTTGGCTGTCCTGTCGAGTGAAATAAAAGAAATCAAAGAAAATTGAGTTGGGCTTTATGAATAGTAGTAGGCTCAATTTTAGGCCTAATTATGTAAATAAGGATTTATTTTGTTTATAATTGGTTTAAATGATATTCGTAGTCCGTGTGTGAGCTCGTTCCAATGTATCGTGTATTACGTAACAAAAATTCAAATTTGTTCGTAAAAATGGTTTAGTTGACAGTAACGACGAGTTAATACTATATTAACGTTTACTAATTACTATGGAATTTTACAGGTTGTTACAGTACCTACCCCTTATTTTTGAATCTCGTCCCGAGATTCAGTCTGTGTTAGGTGTTGAAGCAACGTTGACGAATAAATGGGGTTCCTTGGGTTGATTGGTTTATGAGATAACTAGTGATGTATTTCAATTTGTCGTTTTTGATTGTTCTGAATTTCTTCTTAGTAGTGTAACGTGTGTTAAATCTGTTGAATACACATGAATTGTTTATGTTCACAAAATTTTGAGATTTCCGAAAAGTCAAGTAGAGGATCACCCTAGACATAACTCTAGTACAACTATTCCCAGTATTTGAAAATTTTAAGTTGAACATAGGTAGTCAGTCTATGTTTAACTGTCCCTAGGTTAAATATAGGTGACTAGACTATATTTAACCGAGGTTCGATAAAATTTTCAAATACCTAAATTAGGTATACTTATGATATGTCTGTCTTTTTGTGATAGTCCATACGTGCTATAATCATAGACATTTTAAAGTAAAAGTTTCGGAAGAGAACTTGATGAATGTAGAGAAAGTTACTGAACTTCAGCTTTTGTAAATGACGAATCAAGTTTCCACTGCAAAGGCATTATAAATCCACTCAGTCATACAAGACTAGCAACTTGTGTGTTTGCAACCCGCTGCTAAAGTATAATGAATAAAGTTTCCACTGCAAAGGCATTGTAAATCCACTCAGTCCCAAGTCTCGCCCATACAAGACTTGCAACCTGTGTGTTTACAACCTACAACTAACATAGTATGAATAACAAGGATTTCTACTACAAAGGCATTGTAAAACCACTTAGTTCCAAGTCCCGCCCATACAAGACTTGCAACCTGTGTGTTTACAACCCACTGCTAACATTGTATGAATAACAAGGATTTCTACTACAAAGGCATTGTAAATCCACTCAGTTCCAAGTCCCGCCCATACAAGACTTGCAACCTGTGTGTTTGTAACCCACTGCTAACATATGTGTAGGTACATGATGGAAGAAATGTGGTTGTGTCGTAATGCCCTAAAGTAGGCATACGCAGATGTATTTAGTTCTAAAGTGATTGAAAGCATGTCGAGTGTATATATATCAATATACTAATGAGTAGCATGAAATACCTAGAAGTCACATAATCGTTTGGAGGATGGAAGGCACGGAGTGCGAAAGGCTATAAAATGTTTTTGCGAAAAAGCAGCTATAGTTTAGGTCTCAATTAGACCTATTTCTCTATAACTATAGCTCTGATACCAATCTGTAACACCCCCAATTTCGTGATATGCAGCGGAATTCAAACTGGGTGTTACTTCATGGCATAACAGTTATAATGATAGAAAACGATCTCTAGTTGAGTCGTTTTAAAAGATTTACTACTAGAAGATCGGAGTTTACAAAGTGAGGTCCCAGTAGTTGTAAGATTTACAAAATAAGTTTCAAATGATAATAAAATTTATAGCCTTCTTGATGTATGCGTGCTCCTCCGTGCCATCCTCGCTCATTATGGACCTGAGATAAACATGCTAAAAGTGTCAACACAAAGGTTGGTGAGTTTATAGAGTTTGTAAATAAATAGTAAAGTTGTACCATAAGTGAAGAATGTGACCATCACCCTGATGACACATCAATATAAATGTTTAACACTAAGTTCATGAAACCGAAAAGGTTTTCTAGTTATGTGTAGGAGGTTATACTACCTGTAAGTATTAAAGTACTCAAGAAATGTAGGTGGTTACGCACCCTGATGTGTAGGTAGTTACGTACCCAAGTAGTGTAGGTGGTTACACACCCTGATATGTAGGTAGTTACATACCCAAGTAGTGTAGGTGGTTACACACCCTGATATGTAGGTAGTTACGTACCCAAGTAGTGTAGGTGGTTACGCACCCAAAAGAAAATAGTTGAGCATGTATCTCCCCCAAAAGTGTATAAAACAAGCATTAAAAGAGTAGGGGCTACGACTCACCTTGAGTATAATCAGCAAAGTGAAATATGAAATTAAGCAAGTTATGGGAACGGCTTCAACAAACGACCTGAATTAATAATGAAGTCTGAGTTTTGACAGTTTTGGCTCAGTATGCACAATGAGTGTGAAAATGTGTAACGGATAACGATTTGGTTTGTGATGTGTGAGTTTGATATGCTTAAAATGCTTAAAGTTCAAAAATAATATTATATATATAATATTATCTTGTTGTTATGTTTTTGATTCCACAATTATCGTTTCCCCGAATGTCGTTGTATAACATGTTAAGCAAATCGTTAAAAGTTTATATAATTATAAACGTAACGAAAATAAATATATTGAAATGAATGACGAGAATGCACATATTTAAATGAAAATGTGCAAAATATGAAATAGAAATTATTATATGTAATTGTTACTGTTCAGCCCTTGGTCTTTCACAGAATTTACAATTTATACCCTAACGGTGTAGGTTTTGCACCGTTAGTCCTCCGTTAGTCAAATGTTACAAATTAAGTCCAATAAAGGTCAATTATTACATTTTAAGCCTTAAGCTTATTGTTTTAACAATTTCTACCCTTAATTTACTGTTTTGGCAGTTTAGAACATAAGTTTGTGAAGTTGGGAGTTTAACCCTTCAAGTTGAAATACTTTGCAAGTTTAGTCCAAAAATCACAAAAAAAGTTGGAAAAGCATTCCGAAAGTTTCAGTAGCTTTATAATGCTTATTATAGTCTTATTGAATAGCTTATTATCAAAGTGGTAAATTTTCTGGTTAATGGGCTTTTAACGAGCTAATACAAGGCCCAATATCAATATTTGATCCGTTGGGTTTAAGAGAGTTTTGGGCTTATAAAATGGTATCAAAAACATGTGCCAACTGCTTATATAATAGCTTATACGAAAATGCTTGTTGGGCTTATTACTATGTTCAAGCCCAATCCGAAAAATATATATATTATACAAACTGTATCGAGTAGCATTTGGTTTGGCTTTTAAAAAGGGCTTGTAAGGTCGTGTAGAGAAATAGGTCGAACAATAAAATTGCCATGTTATGTGTTTAGATTTGATTTTATCTGGTCGTTTCTTAAGTCGATCAGGACATGGTCAAAAGACTAAATGACATTAATATATGTTATGCGATATAATGAATAAGTAAAATAAAGTTCGATAAGCATTAAAACGAATATGTAAATGTCGAATAGATGTGTATATCGTATATCTAGCCATCCATGAAGGAGGTCAATGATTATGTACATAAAATAAATAAACAAAAAGCGTATAAACGAATGAAAGTAAATATGTGTTCGAATGAAAAGAGATACGATGCATGATATGGTTTAGAACATTAAGAACGAATGAATAAGAGTTAGATATCACTTACAACACCAAAGAAAGGGCGTAGGATTCGTTAATATGATCAAGAACTCGAATAGATTGCACTTCTCTTGTTGTACGATTACAAAAGGTTCGAATGAGGGTTTCATGACTTGATATTGATTCGAAAAATGAAGAATTGCTTCTGGTACTCTTCGACAGTGAGTAAGAAGGCTAGAGAGCTATGTGTACGTGTTTAAAAATGGATGAGCAAGTGTATGTGTATGTCGAAGGTATATATACAATGTATAAGTGTTTATATGGTTTAATATTATGCAAGTGGGGAGAATATATTCTTTTCGATGAGATTTTTGTGAGATTTCCAGTAGATGAGATAAGTTTAGCAATCGAGTACATAGAGTTAAGGGGAGGTTAGTTTGTTTGGTTTGGTTATGATCAATGTGTATACGTATATGCATCGTACGACTTTTTAAAGTGTCCAAAACGAGTTGTAACGTGACCAATGTGTTAAAAATGGTTAGAAATGATTCCATGGACTCTTATTCGATCATAAATAATCAAATACATAGGTTAAAGTTTGGTTTGGTCAAGTTTAGTTAAGTTGAATAAATGTTAGTCGAATATGTATATGTCTCGAAGACAAGTTACTTTGTGTCTTGTTTGTAGCTTAAACGTTCGAATCATGACATGAGGTTGGTTGATCATGATTCTTTGTAGTATAGAGAATCGAGTTGTGCAAAACTTCGTATATGTTATGTGTCGAATTTGCAAGAAATAAAGGCAAAGCTTTGGCTGTCCTGTCGAGTGAAATAAAAGAAATCAAAGAAAATTGAGTTGGGTTTTTTGAATAGTAGAAGGCTCAATTTTTGGCCCAATTATGTAAATAAGGATTTTTTTGGTTTATAATTGGTTTAAATGATATTCGTGGTCCGTGTGTGAGCTCGTTCTATTGTATCGTGTATTACGTAACAAAAATTCAAATTTGTTCGTAAAAATGGTTTAGTTAACAGTAACGACGAGTTAATACTATATTAACGTTTACTAATTACTATAGAATTTTACAGGTTGTTACAGTACCTACCCCTTATTTTTGAATCTCGTCCCGAGATTCAGTCTGTGTTAGGTGTTGAAGCAACGTTGACGAATAAATGGGGTTCCTTGGGTTGATTGGTTTATGAGATAACTAGTGATGTATTTCAATTTGTCGTTTTTGATTGTTCTGAATTTCTTCTTAGTAGTGTAACGTGTGTTAAATCTGTTGAATACACATGAATTGTTTATGTTCACAAAATTTTGAGATTTCCGAAAAGTCAAGTAGAGGATCACCCTGGACATAACTCTAGTACAACTATTCCCAGTATTTGAAAATTTTAAGTTGAACATAGGTAGTCAGTCTATGTTTAACTGTCCCTAGGTTAAATATAGGTGACTAGACTATATTTAACCGAGGTTCGATAAAATTTTCAAATACCTAAATTAGGTATACTTATGATATGTCTGTCTTTTTGTGATAGTCCATACGTGCTATAATCATAGACATTTTAAAGTGAAAGTTTCGGAAGAGAACTTGATGAATGTAGAGAAAGTTACTGAACTTCAGCTTTTGTAAATGACGAATCAAGTTTCCACTGCAAAGGCATTGTAAATCCACTCAGTCATACAAGACTTGCAACTTGTGTGTTTACAACCCGCTGCTAAAGTATAATGAATAAAGTTTCCACTGCAAAGGCATTGTAAATCCACTCAGTCCCAAGTCCCGCCCATACAAGACTTGCAACCTGTGTGTTTACAACCCACAACTAACATAGTATGAATAACAAGGATTTCTACTACAAAGGCATTGTAAAACAACTCAGTTCCAAGTCCCGCCCATACAAGACTTGCAACCTGTGTGTTTACAACCCACTGCTAACATTGTATGAATAACAAGGATTTCTACTACAAAGGCATTGTAAATCCACTCAGTTCCAAGTCCCGCCCATACAAGACTTGCAACCTGCGTGTTTGCAACCCACTGCTAACATATGTGTAGGTACATGATGGAAGAAATGTGGTTGTGTCGTAATGCCCTAAAGTAGGCATACGCAGATGTATTTAGTTCTAAAGTGATTGAAAGCATGTCGAGTGTATATATATCAATATACTAATGAGTAGCATGAAATACCTAGAAGTCACATAATCGTTTGGAGGATGGAAGGCACGGAGAGCGAAAGGCTATAAAATGTTTTTGCGAAAAAGCAGCTATAGTTTAGGTCTCAATTAGACCTATTTCTCTATAACTATAGCTCTGATACCAATCTGTAACACCCCCAATTTCGTGATATGCAGCGGAATTCAAACTGGGTGTTACTTCATGGCATAACAGTTATAATGATAGAAAACGATCTCTAGTTGAGTCGTTTTAAAAGATTTACTACTAGAAGATCGGAGTTTACAAAGTGAGGTCCCAGTAGTTGTAAGATTTACAAAATAAGTTTCAAATGATAATAAAATTTATAGCCTTCTTGATGTATGCGTGCTCCTCCGTGCCATCCTCGCTCATTATGGACCTGGAGATAAACATGCTAAAAGTGTCAACACAAAGGTTGGTGAGTTTATAGAGTTTGTAAATAAATAGTAAACTTGTACCACAAGTGAAGCATGTGACCATCACCCTGATGACACATCAATATAAATGTTTAACACTAAGTTCATGAAACCGAAAAGGTTTTCTAGTTATGTGTAGGAGGTTATACTACCTGTAAGTATTAAAGTACTCAAGAAATGTAGGTGGTTACGCACCCTGATGTGTAGGTAGTTACGTACCCAAGTAGTGTAGGTGGTTACGCACCTTGATATGTAGGTAGTTACATACCCAAGTAGTGTAGGTGGTTACACACCCTGATATGTAGGTAGTTACGTACCTAAGTAGTGTAGGTGGTTATGCACCCAAAAGAAAATAGTTGGGCATGTATCTCCCCCAAAAGTGTATAAAACAAGCATTAAAAGAGTAGGGGCTACGACTCACCTTGAGTATAATCAGCAAAGTGAAATATGAAATTAAGCAAGTTATGGGAACGGCTTCAACAAACGACCTAAATTAATAATGAAGTCTGAGTTTTGACAGTTTTGGCTCAGTATGCACAATGAGTGTGAAAATGTGTAACGGATAACGATTTGGTTTGTGATGTGTGAGTTTGATATGCTTAAAATGCTTAAAGTTCAAAAATAATATTATATATATAATATTATCTTGTTGTTATGTTTTTGATTCCACAATTATCGTTTCCCCGAATGTCGTTGTATAACATGTTAAGCAAATCGTTAAAAGTTTATATAATTATAAACGTAACGAAAATAAATATATTGAAATGAATGACGAGAATGCACATATTTAAATGAAAATGTGCAAAATATATATCTCCCACAAGAAACACTAATTTCCTCTCCCCTAGGGGGCGAAATCCGGCCACCTTATCCCCTATCTTCCGATCAAAAATCTGCCATTAATTCCGCCTCTCTATTGTTCTTTTGAATGATATGCAATCGGTTTTTTGGTAGTTATTCTCTGGGACGAGGTGTGTCATTGTTATTTATTCATTATATCTTCTGATTTCGTCTCTAAACATTAAACCCTAATCGTTTTTTTGCTGTCGGTTTTAATCGACCCATTATTTAGGGTTTATGTTTGTCGGTTTCTTTATAACCCTTAACGATTCCTGTTCTATGTAACCTAAACGTTTACTTTTTGTGATCGTTTCTAAGGTTTTTTCTCTAATCGGATTTGGGTCCAATCGTATGGTATTCTTCATTGTTATATCTTTACTGTACGATCTCGTTATTGTGGGTTTGTTAGATCGCATATACTGATTGATATATCTTCTTCGATCTACTCTTTTGGGCGTTCACTATATAAACCCTAATAACTATTATTAGGGTTTGTATTATTGGTGTTTTAGTTACCTAAACGATTTTCGTTTTTAGGTTTTTTCTTGGTTCGTAATGATCTGCACGTTATTCTTCTTGGTAGCCCTTATTAGGGTTTGCAAGTTTGATGTGTGTTCTTTATTGATGGATGTAGTGGTACGTGGGTTATGGGAGAGATGTATGTCATATTTGTGTAAGTTAGGGTTTCTGTAAGACCCTATTATCTGCTCATGCATGCATTATATGGTCCTTGCTGTTCAGAACTATGGTCTTGATGACTTGGTGGTATGTTGTTGATATGGTACGTCTGATGCTAGGTGGTAATGTGTGGGTACGAGCTTTGGTAATGGTTTGTTTGCTGTTCGTGCTTTCTAGTGGATTGATATTTATCTAGTTCATTGTAACTTTCTATGGAATCTGCTGCTGCTCGAATTAGTGATGTAAGTTAAGTTTAAGGGTCTTATTCAAAACCTTTTTATCATCGTTCATGGACATGGCATTGATTTATTTGATCATGTGATCGATGGTGATCTTTTTGATGTAAGTTAGGGTTGTATAGCCCTATGTTTGTCTACGACTGATCAAGATACATTGTCTTTCATTCTTAGCTTGAGTTTCCTTTATTTTTGAAACTTCTAGTAAATGAGGTATTGGATCAAGTTGTAGTGATGGTTTGGTTCAGTTTGGATCAATGAAGATCGGTGTAGTTGTTGGATCATTTGTGGATTGGCGCTGTTCTATTCTACCATGGTTTCGGCTGCATCGTTGAAGGTTATGGACTTCTATGACGACATGAGAAGATTCAAGTTTTTACTTGATGTTTTTTATTTGTAATCTAATAGTCGTTGTAGTTTTATGTTCATGTATTTGTTATAAGAGTCTTTCTCTTATAGGTGGTCTAGGTAAGTTATAAGAATGGTTTGTCATTCTTATATTTGAGTCTGTAAGTGTCCTACGGGACTGAGATGAGGGGTGTACGCCCTCATCCTTTGTACTTCAACGCTTTTGGTGTAATGTATTTTGCCAGGGTGTGTTATCCCTTTTACCCAAAAAAAAAAATGTGCAAAATATGAAATAGAAATTATTATATGTAATTGTTACTGTTCAGCCCTTGGTCTTTCACAGAATTTACAATTTATACCCTAACAGTGTAGGTTTTGCACCGTTAGTCCTCCGTTAGTCAAATGTTACAAATTAAGTCCAATAAAGGTCAATTATTACATTTTAAGCCTTAAGCTTATTGTTTTAACAATTTCTACCCTTAATTTACTGTTTTGGCAGTTTAGAACATAAGTTTGTGAAGTTGGGAGTTTAACCCTTCAAGTTGAAATACTTTGCAAGTTTAGTCCAAAAATCACAAAAAAAGTTGGAAAAGCATTCCGAAAGTTTCAGTAGCTTTATAATGCTTATTAAAGTCTTATTGAATAGCTTATTATCAAAGTGGTAAATTTTTCGGTTAATGGGCTTTTAACGAGCTAATACAAGGCCCAATATCAATATTTGATCCGTTGGGTTTAAGAGACTTTTGGGCTTGTAATTGGGCTTATAAAATGGTATCAAAAACATGTTCCAACTGCTTATATAAATAGCTTATACGAAAATGCTTGTTGGGCTTATTACTAGGTTCAAGCCCAATCCGAAAAATATATATATAAACAAACTGTATCGAGTAGCATTTGGTTTGGCTTCTAAAAAGGGCTTGTAAGAGCTTATTGGTCGTGTAGAGAAATAGGTCGAACAATAAAATTGCCATGTTATGTGTATAGATTTGATTTTATCTGGTCGTTTCTTAAGTCGATCAGGACATGGTCAAAAGACTAAATGACATTAATATATGTTATGCGATATAATGAATAAGTAAAATAAAGTTCGATAAGCATTAAAACGAATATGTAAATGTCGAATAGATGTGTATATCGTATATCTAGCCATCCATGAAGGAGGTCAATGATTATGTACATAAAATAAATAAACAAAAAGCGTATAAACGAATGAAAGTAAATATGTGTTCGAATGAAAAGAGATACGATGCATGATATGGTTTAGAACATTAAGAACGAATGAATAAGAGTTAGATATCACTTACAACACCAAAGAAAGGGCGTAGGATTCGTTAATATGATCAAGAACTCGAATAGATTGCACTTCTCTTGTTGTACGATTACAAAAGGTTCGAATGAGGGTTTCATGACTTGATATTGATTCGAAAAATGAAGAATTGCTTCTGGTACTCTTCGAAAGTGAGTAAGAAGGCTAGAGAGCTATGTGTACGTGTTTAAAAATGGATGAGCAAGTGTATGTGTATGTCGAAGGTATATATACAATGTATAAGTGTTTATATGGTTTAATATTATGCAAGTGGGGAGAATATATTCTTTTCGATGAGATTTTGTGAGATTTCCAGTAGATGAGATAAGTTTAGCAATCGAGTACATAGAGTTAAGGGGAGGGTTAGTTTGTTTGGTTTGGTTATGATCAATGTGTATACGTATATGCATCGTACGACTTTTTAAAGTGTCCAAAACGAGTTGTAACGTGACCAATGTGTTAAAAATGGTTAGAAATGATTCCATGGACTCTTATTCGATCATAAATAATCAAATACATAGGTTAAAGTTTGGTTTGGTCAAGTTTAGTTAAGTTGAATAAATGTTAGTCGAATATGTATATGTCTCGAAGACAAGTTACTTTGTGTCTTGTTTGTAGCTTAAACGTTCGAATCATGACATGAGGTTGGTTGATCATGATTCTTTGTAGTATAGAGAATCGAGTTGTGCAAAACTTCGTATATGTTATGTGTCGAATTTGCAAGAAATAAAGGCAAAGCTTTGGCTGTCCTGTCGAGTGAAATAAAAGAAATCAAAGAAAATTGAGTTGGGCTTTATGAATAGTAGAAGGCTCAATTTTTGGCCCAATTATGTAAATAAGGATTTGTTTGGTTTATAATTGGTTTAAATGATATTCGTGGTCCGTGTGTGAGCTCGTTCTAATGTATCGTGTATTACGTAACAAAAATTCAAATTTGTTCGTAAAAATGGTTTAGTTAACAGTAACGACGAGTTAATACTATATTAACGTTTACTAATTACTATAGAATTTTACAGGTTGTTACAGTACCTACCCCTTATTTTTGAATCTCGTCCCGAGATTCAGTCTGTGTTAGGTGTTGAAGCAACGTTGACGAATAAATGGGGTTCCTTGGGTTGATTGGTTTATGAGATAACTAGTGATGTATTTCAATTTGTCGTTTTTGATTGTTCTGAATTTCTTCTTAGTAGTGTAACGTGTGTTAAATCTGTTGAATACACATGAATTGTTTATGTTCACAAAATTTTGAGATTTCCGAAAAGTCAAGTAGAGGATCACCCTGGACATAACTCTAGTACAACTATTCCCAGTATTTGAAAATTTTAAGTTGAACATAGGTAGTCAGTCTATGTTTAACTGTCCCTAGGTTAAATATAGGTGACTAGACTATATTTAACCGAGGTTCGATAAAATTTTCAAATACCTAAATTAGGTATACTTATGATATGTCTGTCTTTTTGTGATAGTCCATACGTGCTATAATCATAGACATTTTAAAGTGAAAGTTTCGGAAGAGAACTTGATGAATGTAGAGAAAGTTACTGAACTTCAGCTTTTGTAAATGACGAATCAAGTTTCCACTGCAAAGGCATTGTAAATCCACTCAGTCATACAAGACTTGCAACTTGTGTGTTTACAACCCGTTGCTAAAGTATAATGAATAAAGTTTCCACTGCAAAGGCATTGTAAATCCACTCAGTCCCAAGTCCCGCCCATACAAGACTTGCAACCTGTGTGTTTACAACCCACAACTAACATAGTATGAATAACAAGGATTTCTACTACAAAGGCATTGTAAAACAACTCAGTTCCAAGTCCCGCCCATACAAGACTTGCAACCTGTGTGTTTACAACCCACTGCTAACATTGTATGAATAACAAGGATTTCTACTACAAAGGCATTGTAAATCCACTCAGTTCCAAGTCCCGCCCATACAAGACTTGCAACCTGCGTGTTTGCAACCCACTGCTAACATATGTGTAGGTACATGATGGAAGAAATGTGGTTGTGTCGTAATGCCCTAAAGTAGGCATACGCAGATGTATTTAGTTCTAAAGTGATTGAAAGCATGTCGAGTGTATATATATCAATATACTAATGAGTAGCATGAAATACCTAGAAGTCACATAATCGTTTGGAGGATGGAAGGCACGGAGAGCGAAAGGCTATAAAATGTTTTTGCGAAAAAGCAGCTATAGTTTAGGTCTCAATTAGACCTATTTCTCTATAACTATAGCTCTGATACCAATCTGTAACACCCCCAATTTCGTGATATGCAGCGGAATTCAAACTGGGTGTTACTTCATGGCATAACAGTTATAATGATAGAAAACGATCTCTAGTTGAGTCGTTTTAAAAGATTTACTACTAGAAGATCGGAGTTTACAAAGTGAGGTCCCAGTAGTTGTAAGATTTACAAAATAAGTTTCAAATGATAATAAAATTTATAGCCTTCTTGATTTATGCGTGCTCCTCCGTGCCATCCTCGCTCATTATGGACCTGAGATAAACATGCTAAAAGTGTCAACACAAAGGTTGGTGAGTTTATAGAGTTTGTAAATAAATAGTAAAGTTGTACCATAAGTGAAGCATGTGACCATCACCCTGATGACACATCAATATAAATGTTTAACACTAAGTTCATGAAACCGAAAAGGTTTTCTAGTTATGTGTAGGAGGTTATACTACCTGTAAGTATTAAAGTACTCAAGAAATGTAGGTGGTTACGCACCCTGATGTGTAGGTAGTTACGTACCCAAGTAGTGTAGGTGGTTACGCACCCTGATATGTAGGTAGTTACATACCCAAGTAGTGTAGGTGGTTACACACCCTGATATGTAGGTAGTTACGTACCCAAGTAGTGTAGGTGGTTACGCACCCAAAAGAAAATAGTTGGGCATGTATCTCCCCCAAAAGTGTATAAAACAAGCATTAAAAGAGTAGGGGCTACGACTCACCTTGAGTATAATCAGCAAAGTGAAATATGAAATTAAGCAAGTTATGGGAACGGCTTCAACAAACGACCTGAATTAATAATGAAGTCTGAGTTTTGACAGTTTTGGCTCAGTATGCACAATGAGTGTGAAAATGTGTAACGGATAACGATTTGGTTTGTGATGTGTGAGTTTGATATGCTTAAAATGCTTAAAGTTCAAAAATAATATTATATATATAATATTATCTTGTTGTTATGTTTTTGATTCCACAATTATCGTTTCCCCGAATGTCGTTGTATAACATGTTAAGCAAATCGTTAAAAGTTTATATAATTATAAACGTAACGAAAATAAATATATTGAAATGAATGACGAGAATGCACATATTTAAATGAAAATGTGCAAAATATGAAATAGAAATTATTATATGTAATTGTTACTGTTCAGCCCTTGGTCTTTCACAGAATTTACAATTTATACCCTAACAGTGTAGGTTTTGCACCGTTAATCCTCCGTTAGTCAAATGTTACAAATTAAGTCCAATAAAGGTCAATTATTACATTTTAAGCCTTAAGCTTATTGTTTTAACAATTTCTACCCTTAATTTACTGTTTTGGCAGTTTAGAACATAAGTTTGTGAAGTTGGGAGTTTAACCCTTCAAGTTGAAATACTTTGCAAGTTTAGTCCAAAAATCACAAAAAAAGTTGGAAAAGCATTCCGAAAGTTTCAGTAGCTTTATAATGCTTATTAAAGTCTTATTGAATAGCTTATTATCAAAGTGGTAAATTTTTCGGTTAATGGGCTTTTAACGAGCTAATACAAGGCCCAATATCAATATTTGATCCGTTGGGTTTAAGAGACTTTTGGGCTTGTAATTGGGCTTATAAAATGGTATCAAAAACATGTTCCAACTGCTTATATAAATAGCTTATACGAAAATGCTTGTTGGGCTTATTACTAGGTTCAAGCCCAATCCGAAAAATATATATATAAACAAACTGTATCGAGTAGCATTTGGTTTGGCTTCTAAAAAGGGCTTGTAAGAGCTTATTGGTCGTGTAGAGAAATAGGTCGAACAATAAAATTGCCATGTTATGTGTATAGATTTGATTTTATCTGGTCGTTTCTTAAGTCGATCAGGACATGGTCAAAAGACTAAATGACATTAATATATGTTATGCGATATAATGAATAAGTAAAATAAAGTTCGATAAGCATTAAAACGAATATGTAAATGTCGAATAGATGTGTATATCGTATATCTAGCCATCCATGAAGGAGGTCAATGATTATGTACATAAAATAAATAAACAAAAAGCGTATAAACGAATGAAAGTAAATATGTGTTCGAATGAAAAGAGATACGATGCATGATATGGTTTAGAACATTAAGAACGAATGAATAAGAGTTAGATATCACTTACAACACCAAAGAAAGGGCGTAGGATTCGTTAATATGATCAAGAACTCGAATAGATTGCACTTCTCTTGTTGTACGATTACAAAAGGTTCGAATGAGGGTTTCATGACTTGATATTGATTCGAAAAATGAAGAATTGCTTCTGGTACTCTTCGACAGTGAGTAAGAAGGCTAGAGAGCTATGTGTACGTGTTTAAAAATGGATGAGCAAGTGTATGTGTATGTCGAAGGTATATATACAATGTATAAGTGTTTATATGGTTTAATATTATGCAAGTGGGGAGAATATATTCTTTTCGATGAGATTTTGTGAGATTTCCAGTAGATGAGATAAGTTTAGCAATCGAGTACATAGAGTTAAGGGGAGGGTTAGTTTGTTTGGTTTGGTTATGATCAATGTGTATACGTATATGCATCGTACGACTTTTTAAAGTGTCCAAAACGAGTTGTAACGTGACCAATGTGTTAAAAATGGTTAGAAATGATTCCATGGACTCTTATTCGATCATAAATAATCAAATACATAGGTTAAAGTTTGGTTTGGTCAAGTTTAGTTAAGTTGAATAAATGTTAGTCGAATATGTATATGTCTCGAAGACAAGTTACTTTGTGTCTTGTTTGTAGCTTAAACGTTCGAATCATGACATGAGGTTGGTTGATCATGATTCTTTGTAGTATAGAGAATCGAGTTGTGCAAAACTTCGTATATGTTATGTGTCGAATTTGCAAGAAATAAAGGCAAAGCTTTGGCTGTCCTGTCGAGTGAAATAAAAGAAATCAAAGAAAATTGAGTTGGGTTTTATGAATAGTAGAAGGCTCAATTTTTGGCCCAATTATGTAAATAAGGATTTGTTTGGTTTATAATTGGTTTAAATGATATTCGTGGTCCGTGTGTGAGCTCGTTCTATTGTATCGTGTATTACGTAACAAAAATTCAAATTTGTTCGTAAAAATGGTTTAGTTAACAGTAACGACGAGTTAATACTATATTAACGTTTACTAATTACTATAGAATTTTACAGGTTGTTACAGTACCTACCCCTTATTTTTGAATCTCGTCCCGAGATTCAGTCTGTGTTAGGTGTTGAAGCAACGTTGACGAATAAATGGGGTTCCTTGGGTTGATTGGTTTATGAGATAACTAGTGATGTATTTCAATTTGTCGTTTTTGATTGTTCTGAATTTCTTCTTAGTAGTGTAACGTGTGTTAAATCTGTTGAATACACATGAATTGTTTATGTTCACAAAATTTTGAGATTTCCGAAAAGTCAAGTAGAGGATCACCCTGGACATAACTCTAGTACAACTATTCCCAGTATTTGAAAATTTTAAGTTGAACATAGGTAGTCAGTCTATGTTTAACTGTCCCTAGGTTAAATATAGGTGACTAGACTATATTTAACCGAGGTTCGATAAAATTTTCAAATACCTAAATTAGGTATACTTATGATATGTCTGTCTTTTTGTGATAGTCCATACGTGCTATAATCATAGACATTTTAAAGTGAAAGTTTCGGAAGAGAACTTGATGAATGTAGAGAAAGTTACTGAACTTCAGCTTTTGTAAATGACGAATCAAGTTTCCACTGCAAAGGCATTGTAAATCCACTCAGTCATACAAGACTTGCAACTTGTGTGTTTACAACCCGCTGCTAAAGTATAATGAATAAAGTTTCCACTGCAAAGGCATTGTAAATCCACTCAGTCCCAAGTCCCGCCCATACAAGACTTGCAACCTGTGTGTTTACAACCCACAACTAACATAGTATGAATAACAAGGATTTCTACTACAAAGGCATTGTAAAACAACTCAGTTCCAAGTCCCGCCCATACAAGACTTGCAACCTGTGTGTTTACAACCCACTGCTAACATTGTATGAATAACAAGGATTTCTACTACAAAGGCATTGTAAATCCACTCAGTTCCAAGTCCCGCCCATACAAGACTTGCAACCTGCGTGTTTGCAACCCACTGCTAACATATGTGTAGGTACATGATGGAAGAAATGTGGTTGTGTCGTAATGCCCTAAAGTAGGCATACGCAGATGTATTTAGTTCTAAAGTGATTGAAAGCATGTCGAGTGTATATATATCAATATACTAATGAGTAGCATGAAATACCTAGAAGTCACATAATCGTTTGGAGGATGGAAGGCACGGAGAGCGAAAGGCTATAAAATGTTTTTGCGAAAAAGCAGCTATAGTTTAGGTCTCAATTAGACCTATTTCTCTATAACTATAGCTCTGATACCAATCTGTAACACCCCCAATTTCGTGATATGCAGCGGAATTCAAACTGGGTGTTACTTCATGGCATAACAGTTATAATGATAGAAAACGATCTCTAGTTGAGTCGTTTTAAAAGATTTACTACTAGAAGATCGGAGTTTACAAAGTGAGGTCCCAGTAGTTGTAAGATTTACAAAATAAGTTTCAAATGATAATAAAATTTATAGCCTTCTTGATTTATGCGTGCTCCTCCGTGCCATCCTCGCTCATTATGGACCTGAGATAAACATGCTAAAAGTGTCAACACAAAGGTTGGTGAGTTTATAGAGTTTGTAAATAAATAGTAAAGTTGTACCATAAGTGAAGCATGTGACCATCACCCTGATGACACATCAATATAAATGTTTAACACTAAGTTCATGAAACCGAAAAGGTTTTCTAGTTATGTGTAGGAGGTTATACTACCTGTAAGTATTAAAGTACTCAAGAAATGTAGGTGGTTACGCACCCTGATGTGTAGGTAGTTACGTACCCAAGTAGTGTAGGTGGTTACGCACCCTGATATGTAGGTAGTTACATACCCAAGTAGTGTAGGTGGTTACACACCCTGATATGTAGGTAGTTACGTACCCAAGTAGTGTAGGTGGTTATGCACCCAAAAGAAAATAGTTGGGCATGTATCTCCCCCAAAAGTGTATAAAACAAGCATTAAAAGAGTAGGGGCTACGACTCACCTTGAGTATAATCAGCAAAGTGAAATATGAAATTAAGCAAGTTATGGGAACGGCTTCAACAAACGACCTGAATTAATAATGAAGTCTGAGTTTTGACAGTTTTGGCTCAGTATGCACAATGAGTGTGAAAATGTGTAACGGATAACGATTTGGTTTGTGATGTGTGAGTTTGATATGCTTAAAATGCTTAAAGTTCAAAAATAATATTATATATATAATATTATCTTGTTGTTATGTTTTTGATTCCACAATTATCGTTTCCCCGAATGTCGTTGTATAACATGTTAAGCAAATCGTTAAAAGTTTATATAATTATAAACGTAACGAAAATAAATATATTGAAATGAATGACGAGAATGCACATATTTAAATGAAAATGTGCAAAATATGAAATAGAAATTATTATATGTAATTGTTACTGTTCAGCCCTTGGTCTTTCACAGAATTTACAATTTATACCCTAACAGTGTAGGTTTTGCACCGTTAATCCTCCGTTAGTCAAATGTTACAAATTAAGTCCAATAAAGGTCAATTATTACATTTTAAGCCTTAAGCTTATTGTTTTAACAATTTCTACCCTTAATTTACTGTTTTGGCAGTTTAGAACATAAGTTTGTGAAGTTGGGAGTTTAACCCTTCAAGTTGAAATACTTTGCAAGTTTAGTCCAAAAATCACAAAAAAAGTTGGAAAAGCATTCCGAAAGTTTCAGTAGCTTTATAATGCTTATTAAAGTCTTATTGAATAGCTTATTATCAAAGTGGTAAATTTTTCGGTTAATGGGCTTTTAACGAGCTAATACAAGGCCCAATATCAATATTTGATCCGTTGGGTTTAAGAGACTTTTGGGCTTGTAATTGGGCTTATAAAATGGTATCAAAAACATGTTCCAACTGCTTATATAAATAGCTTATACGAAAATGCTTGTTGGGCTTATTACTAGGTTCAAGCCCAATCCGAAAAATATATATATAAACAAACTGTATCGAGTAGCATTTGGTTTGGCTTCTAAAAAGGGCTTGTAAGAGCTTATTGGTCGTGTAGAGAAATAGGTCGAACAATAAAATTGCCATGTTATGTGTATAGATTTGATTTTATCTGGTCGTTTCTTAAGTCGATCAGGACATGGTCAAAAGACTAAATGACATTAATATATGTTATGCGATATAATGAATAAGTAAAATAAAGTTCGATAAGCATTAAAACGAATATGTAAATGTCGAATAGATGTGTATATCGTATATCTAGCCATCCATGAAGGAGGTCAATGATTATGTACATAAAATAAATAAACAAAAAGCGTATAAACGAATGAAAGTAAATATGTGTTCGAATGAAAAGAGATACGATGCATGATATGGTTTAGAACATTAAGAACGAATGAATAAGAGTTAGATATCACTTACAACACCAAAGAAAGGGCGTAGGATTCGTTAATATGATCAAGAACTCGAATAGATTGCACTTCTCTTGTTGTACGATTACAAAAGGTTCGAATGAGGGTTTCATGACTTGATATTGATTCGAAAAATGAAGAATTGCTTCTGGTACTCTTCGACAGTGAGTAAGAAGGCTAGAGAGCTATGTGTACGTGTTTAAAAATGGATGAGCAAGTGTATGTGTATGTCGAAGGTATATATACAATGTATAAGTGTTTATATGGTTTAATATTATGCAAGTGGGGAGAATATATTCTTTTCGATGAGATTTTGTGAGATTTCCAGTAGATGAGATAAGTTTAGCAATCGAGTACATAGAGTTAAGGGGAGGGTTAGTTTGTTTGGTTTGGTTATGATCAATGTGTATACGTATATGCATCGTACGACTTTTTAAAGTGTCCAAAACGAGTTGTAACGTGACCAATGTGTTAAAAATGGTTAGAAATGATTCCATGGACTCTTATTCGATCATAAATAATCAAATACATAGGTTAAAGTTTGGTTTGGTCAAGTTTAGTTAAGTTGAATAAATGTTAGTCGAATATGTATATGTCTCGAAGACAAGTTACTTTGTGTCTTGTTTGTAGCTTAAACGTTCGAATCATGACATGAGGTTGGTTGATCATGATTCTTTGTAGTATAGAGAATCGAGTTGTGCAAAACTTCGTATATGTTATGTGTCGAATTTGCAAGAAATAAAGGCAAAGCTTTGGCTGTCCTGTCGAGTGAAATAAAAGAAATCAAAGAAAATTGAGTTGGGTTTTATGAATAGTAGAAGGCTCAATTTTTGGCCCAATTATGTAAATAAGGATTTGTTTGGTTTATAATTGGTTTAAATGATATTCGTGGTCCGTGTGTGAGCTCGTTCTAATGTATCGTGTATTACGTAACAAAAATTCAAATTTGTTCGTAAAAATGGTTTAGTTAACAGTAACGACGAGTTAATACTATATTAACGTTTACTAATTACTATAGAATTTTACAGGTTGTTACAGTACCTACCCCTTATTTTTGAATCTCGTCCCGAGATTCAGTCTGTGTTAGGTGTTGAAGCAACGTTGACGAATAAATGGGGTTCCTTGGGTTGATTGGTTTATGAGATAACTAGTGATGTATTTCAATTTGTCGTTTTTGATTGTTCTGAATTTCTTCTTAGTAGTGTAACGTGTGTTAAATCTGTTGAATACACATGAATTGTTTATGTTCACAAAATTTTGAGATTTCCGAAAAGTCAAGTAGAGGATCACCCTGGACATAACTCTAGTACAACTATTCCCAGTATTTGAAAATTTTAAGTTGAACATAGGTAGTCAGTCTATGTTTAACTGTCCCTAGGTTAAATATAGGTGACTAGACTATATTTAACCGAGGTTCGATAAAATTTTCAAATACCTAAATTAGGTATACTTATGATATGTCTGTCTTTTTGTGATAGTCCATACGTGCTATAATCATAGACATTTTAAAGTGAAAGTTTCGGAAGAGAACTTGATGAATGTAGAGAAAGTTACTGAACTTCAGCTTTTGTAAATGACGAATCAAGTTTCCACTGCAAAGGCATTGTAAATCCACTCAGTCATACAAGACTTGCAACTTGTGTGTTTACAACCCGTTGCTAAAGTATAATGAATAAAGTTTCCACTGCAAAGGCATTGTAAATCCACTCAGTCCCAAGTCCCGCCCATACAAGACTTGCAACCTGTGTGTTTACAACCCACAACTAACATAGTATGAATAACAAGGATTTCTACTACAAAGGCATTGTAAAACCACTCAGTTCCAAGTCCCGCCCATACAAGACTTGCAACCTGTGTGTTTACAACCCACTGCTAACATTGTATGAATAACAAGGATTTCTACTACAAAGGCATTGTAAAACAACTCAGTTCCAAGTCCCGCCCATACAAGACTTGCAACCTGCGTGTTTGCAACCCACTGCTAACATATGTGTAGGTACATGATGGAAGAAATGTGGTTGTGTCGTAATGCCCTAAAGTAGGCATACGCAGATGTATTTAGTTCTAAAGTGATTGAAAGCATGTCGAGTGTATATATATCAATATACTAATGAGTAGCATGAAATACCTAGAAGTCACATAATCGTTTGGAGGATGGAAGGCACGGAGAGCGAAAGGCTATAAAATGTTTTTGCGAAAAAGCAGCTATAGTTTAGGTCTCAATTAGACCTATTTCTCTATAACTATAGCTCTGATACCAATCTGTAACACCCCCAATTTCGTGATATGCAGCGGAATTCAAACTGGGTGTTACTTCATGGCATAACAGTTATAATGATAGAAAACGATCTCTAGTTGAGTCGTTTTAAAAGATTTACTACTAGAAGATCGGAGTTTACAAAGTGAGGTCCCAGTAGTTGTAAGATTTACAAAATAAGTTTCAAATGATAATAAAATTTATAGCCTTCTTGATGTATGCGTGCTCCTCCGTGCCATCCTCGCTCATTATGGACCTGAGATAAACATGCTAAAAGTGTCAACACAAAGGTTGGTGAGTTTATAGAGTTTGTAAATAAATAGTAAAGTTGTACCATAAGTGAAGCATGTGACCATCACCCTGATGACACATCAATATAAATGTTTAACACTAAGTTCATGAAACCGAAAAGGTTTTCTAGTTATGTGTAGGAGGTTATACTACCTGTAAGTATTAAAGTACTCAAGAAATGTAGGTGGTTACGCACCCTGATGTGTAGGTAGTTACGTACCCAAGTAGTGTAGGTGGTTACGCACCTTGATATGTAGGTAGTTACATACCCAAGTAGTGTAGGTGGTTACACACCCTGATATGTAGGTAGTTACGTACCCAAGTAGTGTAGGTGGTTATGCACCCAAAAGAAAATAGTTGGGCATGTATCTCCCCCAAAAGTGTATAAAACAAGCATTAAAAGAGTAGGGGCTACGACTCACCTTGAGTATAATCAGCAAAGTGAAATATGAAATTAAGCAAGTTATGGGAACGGCTTCAACAAACGACCTGAATTAATAATGAAGTCTGAGTTTTGACAGTTTTGGCTCAGTATGCACAATGAGTGTGAAAATGTGTAACGGATAACGATTTGGTTTGTGATGTGTGAGTTTGATATGCTTAAAATGCTTAAAGTTCAAAAATAATATTATATATATAATATTATCTTGTTGTTATGTTTTTGATTCCACAATTATCGTTTCCCCGAATGTCGTTGTATAACATGTTAAGCAAATCGTTAAAAGTTTATATAATTATAAACGTAACGAAAATAAATATATTGAAATGAATGACGAGAATGCACATATTTAAATGAAAATGTGCAAAATATGAAATAGAAATTATTATATGTAATTGTCACTGTTCAGCCCTTGGTCTTTCACAGAATTTACAATTTATACCCTAACAGTGTAGGTTTTGCACCGTTAGTCCTCCGTTAGTCAAATGTTACAAATTAAGTCCAATAAAGGTCAATTATTACATTTTAAGCCTTAAGCTTATTGTTTTAACAATTTCTACCCTTAATTTACTGTTTTGGCAGTTTAGAACATAAGTTTGTGAAGTTGGGAGTTTAACCCTTCAAGTTGAAATACTTTGCAAGTTTAGTCCAAAAATCACAAAAAAAGTTGGAAAAGCATTCCGAAAGTTTCAGTAGCTTTATAATGCTTATTAAAGTCTTATTGAATAGCTTATTATCAAAGTGGTAAATTTTTTGGTTAATGGGCTTTTAACGAGCTAATACAAGGCCCAATATCAATATTTGATCCGTTGGGTTTAAGAGACTTTTGGGCTTGTAATTGGGCTTATAAAATGGTATCAAAAACATGTTCCAACTGCTTATATAAATAGCTTATACGAAAATGCTTGTTGGGCTTATTACTATGTTCAAGCCCAATCCGAAAAATATATATATAAACAAACTGTATCGAGTAGCATTTGGTTTGGCTTTTAAAAAGGGCTTGTAAGAGCTTATTGGTCGTGTAGAGAAATAGGTCGAACAATAAAATTGCCATGTTATGTGTATAGATTTGATTTTATCTGGTCGTTTCTTAAGTCGATCAGGACATGGTCAAAAGACTAAATGACATTAATATATGTTATGCGATATAATGAATAAGTAAAATAAAGTTCGATAAGCATTAAAACGAATATGTAAATGTCGAATAGATGTGTATATCGTATATCTAGCCATCCATGAAGGAGGTCAATGATTATGTACATAAAATAAATAAACAAAAAGCGTATAAACGAATGAAAGTAAATATGTGTTCGAATGAAAAGAGATACGATGCATGATATGGTTTAGAACATTAAGAACGAATGAATAAGAGTTAGATATCACTTACAACACCAAAGAAAGGGCGTAGGATTCGTTAATATGATCAAGAACTCGAATAGATTGCACTTCTCTTGTTGTACGATTACAAAAGGTTCGAATGAGGGTTTCATGACTTGATATTGATTCGAAAAATGAAGAATTACTTCTGGTACTCTTCGAAAGTGAGTAAGAAGGCTAGAGAGCTATGTGTACGTGTTTAAAAATGGATGAGCAAGTGTATGTGTATGTCGAAGGTATATATACAATGTATAAGTGTTTATATGGTTTAATATTATGCAAGTGGGGAGAATATATTCTTTTCGATGAGATTTTGTGAGATTTCCAGTAGATGAGATAAGTTTAGCAATCGAGTACATAGAGTTAAGGGGAGGTTAGTTTGTTTGGTTTGGTTATGATCAATGTGTATACGTATATGCATCGTACGACTTTTTAAAGTGTCCAAAACGAGTTGTAACGTGACCAATGTGTTAAAAATGGTTAGAAATGATTCCATGGACTCTTATTCGATCATAAATAATCAAATACATAGGTTAAAGTTTGGTTTGGTCAAGTTTAGTTAAGTTGAATAAATGTTAGTCGAATATGTATATGTCTCGAAGACAAGTTACTTTGTGTCTTGTTTGTAGCTTAAACGTTCGAATCATGACATGAGGTTGGTTGATCATGATTCTTTGTAGTATAGAGAATCGAGTTGTGCAAAAATTCGTATATGTTATGTGTCGAATTTGCAAGAAATAAAGGCAAAGCTTTGGCTGTCCTGTCGAGTGAAATAAAAGAAATCAAAGAAAATTGAGTTGGGCTTTATGAATAGTAGAAGGCTCAATTTTTGGCCCAATTATGTAAATAAGGATTTGTTTGGTTTATAATTGGTTTAAATGATATTTGTGGTCCGTGTGTGAGCTCGTTCTAATGTATAGTGTATTACGTAACAAAAATTCAAATTTGTTCGTAAAAATGGTTTAGTGAACAGTAACGACGAGTTAATACTAGATTAACGTTTACTAATTACTATGGAATTTTACAGGTTGTTACACATACTGCCCTCATCACTTCCAAGTGTGTTAACTCTTGGGAGAGGTGAATTATGGGACATGTAAGACTCAGTCTCAACCCTAGGTTGATCAGCTTAGCCCCCTATAGTATCCTGTTGGCTGGGGTTTCCATCACCTGAATCGAGCTCATGAGAACATGACCCATTAGATGTTGCCTTGGTTTAGGTCTTATTTATGTTACCACTGGCCTGTACTGCTTCTAAGCTAGACACAGTAGTGGCCACCCATACCAATCTGTCACTCTCACCAATATTGACAGCCTCATCTGCTACAGGGATATGAGTAGGAGATCTGGGCTGAGGAACCACATATTCCTGTCTGATTCTTCTCCTATAGGTTTGTAAAATTGGAGGTTGTGAGGTTGATGGAGCAATTGTAGGTTTGTGATGGGACTCAACTAGGATTGTTGATCCTTCACCCTTAACAGTTTGATCTGACACAATCATTGATGAAAACAATGGTACGTCTACCCTAGTATAACCCTTAGAAATGATCTTCATATTACTAAAAAGTTTTTTAGTAAGGGTAGGAGTTTTATCAAAGCTTGTGTGAGGTAGAAGCAAGTTCTTATGCTTGTTCAAAAATATTTGAATAAATCTTGGATATATTAAAAATTTGTATTTACTATCCAAGTTTTTCACCATACCATCAAAAATCAATTTTGAGAAATTAAACTGCTGCTTTTTGGCCAAGCAAATAATAGCAGTTGCTATATTGCTAATAAATTGTTCCCAAGCAGTTTTCTTTGGACTTAAACAATGTAGGATGGCATGAAAGAGAAATTTCCATTGAGGGGAAAAGTGTTTTTTTTGAAAAGTCAATTTGTTAGAAGTTGACACATACCTCATCAAGGAAAGGTTTTCAAAAATTTCAGTATTTGGCAAGGAACTATTACCATCATCATCTGCTAGTTTGAAATGCCTCCTAACAGATGACTCAGTAATAGTCATGACTTCGCCATCAACTGTTGCAGTTAACTCTTATTCTCCATTATCAAGTGTTCTGGCATTAGCCGTATACCAAAACTGTTTGATATGAGAAACATAAATAGTAGGATCCTCTATAAGAGCATACCTGATGTGACTGGTATTGAGAAAATCTACTATTTGGTGAAATCCTTGACTTCCCTCTGTTTTCTGTAAGTAGGCGACCATGTTGTGTTTGTCACAGAATTCCAAATTCGCCATTGAGATTGTTTGAAAGAGAAAAGTGTGATTAGGGTTCTGGGTAATGATCGTTTATGAGAGTATGTGTGTTTGGTAAAGGCTATTGAGATTATAAAGATATCACTTAGGGTTTGGATTGGACCGACTGAATAAATCTTTTCTTTATCATGAAGAAATCTTATAAGTTAAAGAAAGATTGTGAATTATCCAATTTGGGAAATCTATAAGCGAACTAATTGACAAAAATATCTCAACGGCTAGAATTAAAAAAATGGTTATTCCCCAAACAGTACTAACGGTTACCCAGCAGTACTAATTTTACCCCGCAGTACAAACTTTTGCCTAGCAGTACAAACTTTTATAAAAACATTTTCTCAGCAGTATTAACCCATTTTCCTTTTAAAACAATACTGCATTCATACATTTTGAAAGGATTAAGTGTAAAGGAAGACACTTAATCAATTCGGTTGCATTTAACCTCCTGTTGTGTGAGAACCAATGAGTTCAGTATAAATACTGCCTGTGATAAGATAGACTCATTAAAAGAGCCTTCTTGACGCTTATGGCAGGGGTTACCTCTAACACAAATGTATTAGATTCATGTTTGCTTGCTATTTTCTAAACCAGATGTCCGTAGACTAACACACTATCCTAAGATAGAATAGTAAAGAGTGAGTTAGATCAGTTACTAACTGACTAACTAAAAACCATCAATTCATGTTCAGTATAGCCTATGCCCAGATGCTTCATTAGGCTCATTGGCAGACATAGGTTGATTTCAAAACCAAAAAAAAGATTTTAAGGAACCTTCCAACTCAGGTGTAACCATAGTCAAGTGATTCCTAAATCCTCTCTATCATTAATCAGCAGCATTACATCAAACAAGCCACCACTTATGCCTCACACACAACACCAATTCCAAACATACTGCTTTGCTTATCCTGCAAATGTTAGTCCAAAACTAAGAAAACACAATCCGAAGCATTTTCTTCATAACAGTATGAAGTATGACTAACAGTTTAACACAACAGTATTAATTTGCACTAGCAGTATTAACATCTAACAGTACTAGTCCTTTACAAAACATTACAAAGATACATAGAGATTAAAACTTTAAGGATTTAGCATTCCAATACTTGCAACCAAGTACTGAAATCTTCCAACATCAAGAGCTTTGGTAAGTAAATCTGCAAAATTGTTATCTGTGTGTATTTTAACAACTTGAATTCACTTTTTATCATTGCAGTCTCTTATAAAATGTGTAACACCCCCTAAATTGTTTTGTGGCAGCGGAAAGTAATTAGGGTGTTACACTGTGGATCAAAGTCAAAATTCAGAAAACGGCTTGAAAAAGGCATTTTTGAAAGTTATATGTCATTCAAAATATTAGTTTTGGTACAAAGGTGAAATATCTGATTTTCAAATCCACAAAAGTATGGTAATTTGGAAAGAATGACATATTTGATTTTCACACCATTTAAGTTATCAGAGTATATAATGCCCACTCCGTGTCTTGTCTTGCTTCGTTGATTACCTGAGATAAACATGCTTAAAACGCCAACACAATGGTTGGTGAGTTCGTGGAGTTTGATAGAAAATAACTTTCTTTCAATGAATTTAAGAGGTGTACAGTGATATTCGAAATAAATACTAGTACTTTCTGAAGTAAATAGTGAGTTTGCAATTGGGTAAAATCCGCAAGTAAATTATTTATAAATTTTGATGATCAGAGGTTTCAAGTTTTAAAATGAAAATGAGTTACGTTGTTATATGCTTGAAATGAAATGATGGTTCAACTTTTAAAAGTAACGATATGCCAAGCATTGAGTTGTCTTTATCAGAAGACACAACTAAGTCAAATATGATAACAGTTAAGTTCCAAGTACATGATACATAATCCAAACACATAGTGAAAACAATAGTATAAAGTCTGATGTCTATCAGTGTAGAGTGGTGGTTAACTAAATACACCTGTATCCAAATATATATAGGAAGACATATATATTCATAAAGTTATATTGCCCTAAGCCTCATGACGCGCAAAACGTTAACAAAGTACCGTAAAAACGGCGGAGTCCACATCAGGTTACTGATGGGTTTTGCCCTCAGGTAATAGGCGATTGCCACTTCCTATTATTTCTCAAATATAGTGTATCGCGACTAAATACGACTAACCATAAGGCATTCCGTCCAGTATTTAGTGGGATAGGTCATCAGCCTCTAACAGGTTTCGAAGCTGTCCACTATATTCGCGCTCACCGCAGTGATTAATGGCTCATGATCGAGGGACTTTATGGCAATATAGGTAAACTTAGGCAATATAGGTTTCAGGGTTTCATAGAATATGCGTACTTTAGTCTTGGCAATTATTTCTTGTTGAAATGTAGAAATATCATAGTAAAGTTAACAGTACATTCAGTTGTTATATGAATGCATATAATGAGTCTCAGTATCTTGTTACAACAAGTAGTTTGAAAATGTTATCTTTCAATACAGTGTTTAAACTAAGCAAGTAATTTGCAAGTATAACGAGCATATATCCCTTCCAGAGGGTGATTCAAAACAGGTAAAGCATAGTTGATGATTTTGAGTAAATCGCTTGAGTTTTCAGAGTATGAAAATACTTAAAACAGTTGAAGCATGTATCTCCCCCAAAAGAGTTATTAAAAACAAGTATTAAAAGTAGGGGCCACGACTCACCTGGAGTGTATCTGTCAAGATGGAATTATAAGACCAAGTAAGATTATAGGAATGATCGCGGAAATGTCTTCACTACGAGACCTGAACATGAGGGATGTCTAAGTATTCGACTTATAACTAACAATGAGTGTGAAAATGAGAAATCGTATAACGATTTGATGATGTGAGTGTGATATGCTTAAAATGCCTCAAACGAAAAAAAATAATATTAAGTATAATATTATCCTGATTCTTTCGTCAATCGACTCAAAATATTATCTCCTCAAAATATGATGAAATGATATGCGAGTGAAGTTAAATTTCTAATAAATAATGAAAATGAAATAATACATAACTAGAATGTATAAAATGCATATGAAGTGATGGAATGATGAAAAATGGAAAATGAAATAAGAATGTCAAGTGAAAATAGTTGGTCCTTGTCCTTTCCAGATTTTTACACTTTTTACCCTAACTGTGATTGCGTTACACCGTTAGTCCTTCGTTAAGTCCAATGTCCAATAATAGTCCAAAACTTGTCCATATGTCCATATAAGGCTTGGAGTTAATTCAATGGTCAATTCAAGTCCTTTATAAACTGTTCTCACAGTTTCAGTCCACATGTTTCTCGGTTTGACAGTTTTAGTCCTTCTAGTCAAAGTGCGTTACATTGTTAGTCCAAAATGTCAAAATGGTGAGGAATAAGTGGGCGACTTTTTCTGAGGCTTATTTAAGTCCAATGCAACTTATTCTTACTGCTTATTTGGCCAGTAGCTTATTTCCATACTAAATGGGCCCTTAACGATTTACAACTCTAGCCCATTCATTGTTTTTAGTTATTTTCCAAATTTGGTTTATATGCTTTGCTGTGGTCATTTTTAAAGGTCAAATGGTGGTTATTACTTCGAGTTGTCTAAGTAAAAAGGGTAGCTAGCTAGGTCGTTTAATAGATCGTGTAAAGCAAATACGAGGTTGTGTGGTGATTTCATGAGATACGCCTTTGTTTTCTGTGCTACCTGGCACGTTTAAAAGTAACAAGACTTAGATAAATTTTTATACTTTTCACCTATGTGTCATACGTGTAGTTTTAAGTTATAAGTGGGTTGTGTTAAAGTGTTTTTGTGGTCTGTGAAATCGAGGGGTGAGTGGGTCGTCATTGTTAAGGTTTCATACGAATCCATTTAGTTTGTTTGTGGCTCCAAACCTTTATAACCCGCATGAAGTTCTTAAATATAGACACGTTCAAGGGAAGCTAGTGTGAATGATGTAATGCATGTAATACTAACGTGAGTGTGGGTGACTGCTAAGCCTCCTAGGATGGAGGTTCGCCATTTTACATGGATTATTCTAAATGAAATGTACGTGATAATATATGGTAATGTTTATACGTTTGAGTGCAACAAGTAACTCAAGTTTTAACGAGAAGTGAAGTGAGTTGATATTTCCCAACCTTTCACAGTGGAGTGGGTTTCATGACTTAGCATACATAAAACCACATGTATCAACCGATACGTTCGAATGATAAAACTATGCGATGCATGTGTGGTTGTGCGTGTGAGGAATGAAAGCAAAGGAAGTTATTACTTACCACACCTTTCAAAGGTGGTGAAGAGACTGTGGAACTCGAATGGGAACACACGAACCAAAACAGTGCCTCGCTAGGCACTAAATATGTTTCTTCGTATTTGCTCGACTGCTTCTAAATGTTTCTGGGTTTTTAGGATATTTAGTGAGAGTGATATAAGTGGGGTGTGAGCAAAATAGAGTGAGATAGGATGGTATTCTTATAGAATGCAATTCACACGTTTCTATTGACTTTGAAGACTTTTAACTCAATGATAGGTTGCCACTGTGGATGAGCAGTATTTAGAGTGCATGCTTCTGACTTTAAAACATCATTGGGAGGTATGGGAGGGTTAGTAGAACTTGTCTTTTGTTGTTGGAATTATATATATTCGGTTTGTAATAAAAACGGGTGCCAAGTGGGTTTAGCGAGTCACGAGTATTTACTGATGTTCTAACTGTCTTTCTAACATCGTGGTACGCTAATATTATTGTTAGTAAACCGTAGGAAAAAGTGTGGGTTTAAACGGTTGAGTGTTGTGGTTTTTGTATATATCGAGTTTAGTGAAATGGGACAAACAAATTGGTATTCAAAGTCATATCACAACTTGACTTAAGTTTCTGAAATTTGGCACTCGAATAATCTAGTGGGTCGTGTATGAGATGGTGCAAAAATATTCGTGAGTTGCGTTTAAAAATCGAGAGAACTCGAACTGTTTTGGAGGGTGATTGGCTGGTCGAGTATATACATGAACTAACAAAAGTTGTGTGGCTTGGAGTTGGGCTTTGACCCGTGTGATGGTGATAATAATGGGCTGGATGAATGGGGCAGCCCATTTGGCTAGTAGAGAATTAGAGAAAAAAAAAACAAATGAAACTAGTGAAAATTAAGTGGTAATTAGTGAGATTTGTAATTAGTGTATATTGTGATTTAGTGAGATATAAAATTAGTGTAAGTAGGGAATTTTGAAAGTATTGTTTTTTTTTTTTTTTTTTTTTTTTTTTTTTTTTTTTTTTTTTTTGTAAAACATTTATGTTTTGTAATACCCGTCGTGAACCAGTGTCGTTATTCAGTAATTGTCGTGATAACGTGACTTGGTGAGGATAATAATAAAAGAAAAATTTTAAATTTCCCCGTAAAAATAGGTTTTATTAAACAGTAACTTGAGTTTATCCTAGATTAACGAGTATGATTACAATGGGATTTTGCGGTATCTCACAGTATCCACCCCTCAATTTTGAACTTCTTCCCGAAGTTCAGTCTATGATGGTGTTGAAAATGTGGTGTTCTGAGGTGAGAGTTTATGGAAAAATGTTATCGAGAGATTTTTATTTGAATATCGAGGAAATGGGATCCAATTTGATTTATTCATACAAGACGAATTAAATTTGAATGTTTGGTCAACTAATGAATTTATAGGCTATGAATAGTGAAAATAACGGTCGAGAGTAGGAAGTATTTAACGCTAAATGTTCAGTGTTTTAGCAATCGAGAATAATGGATTTTTAATGGTAGTGATTTGTCACTTAATGATCGTGAATAGTAAAATAACGGCTAGTTTTTCCCTATAAATACCCTATTTACTTTCCCCTTTTTCTTTCCCCACTTTACCTTTTCACTTCATCTCTCCCAAAAAAATCATGCCGCCGTTCGCCATTATTTTTGCAACCATGTTCATCGTCTTCGCCGCCGCTTGTTTAGCTCTCCTCCCCGGCGAAGATTCCGGCCACTTGATCGGATATTTGTTGGTTGTCGTACCCCTCACAATCCTAGCCGTTGTGGTGGATAAGTTTTGGGGGTAATAGCTTTTAAGCTAGTGTCGCTTGTAATGGTTTTTTGTTGTGTTTTTATGTAACCTTTAACAAGTGTGGAATAAAACTCATTTACCTTTATGTTTACGAATTAGTCTCGTTGTGGCTTTTAATATTTTGTTGCATTTACGACGCAAAATAATCAAGGTGATTCATCCTGTGGTGGCTCTTGCTATCGCTGGGTTGGTGGTGGTTTTTGTTGCTATGGTGGGCCAACCTATTGAAGATTCTATGCCTTTTATTGTGTTTATTGTATTATTAGCACTTCCGATGTTAATCGTCTCGCTATGTATTAATTTTCGTGGGTTCTAATAAAATTTATGTTATTTGTGTTTTCCTCATCTTGTTGTGAATTCTTATAGTTTCTAATTTCGTACTTTTCTCGACTTCTTATAATAAGGTAATGGGTAATAAGTGTAGATCTTACTGGGGTTGGTTAAAAGTGAGGTTTATGAACAATTTTGTTTTGTCTCGAAATTCTGTTTTTGGAATGAAAATTGTTATTAAAAACTTTGAAAAGATAACTGTTCCATTTATAACATGATTCTTCCTAAATTATACATAGGTAGCTAGGCTATGTATAATTGAGGACCAAATGATGTAACGCTTGGTTCAGTCATTATGATATTTATGCTTCTTCAAAGAGTTTTATATGGTTCAATTATCATGGTTTCGTTACAAAGTCGGACACCCTCTGATTATTTTCAAAAGAATTTGGAAGTTTTTTGTTCATACTCCAATGATAAGTCAGGAATTTTTCTAAAGTGATATTTGGATATTCTTGGTACAAACTTAGGTTTTAGGTGAGGATTTCTTACAATGTGGTATCAACCTATGGTTTGGTCAAAATGGAGTTAATTAAATCCTTCGGGTAATATTAGTGTGTTGTTACATAACGACTATGAATAGAGAGGTGGAATAGAAATTGAAATAGACGTAGATTATAATTATCATGGAAATATTACAAGGTAAAGTTCTCACACGGTAGAAGGATAACTGTTACACTTAGGTTACATCCATCGTACCTAAGGTAAATACAAACGGAATTATAACTTAGATAGTTCTAGACTAGAGTTTATTTATTTTACAGCAGGAATCCATTCATCTGCTTAACGTAGAGGTCATTCTTCGACACAGTTAAGATTCTTCGACGAGTTCTTATTCCCTTGTACAAATCTTGGGCTCCCAATGGGCTTTGTAGTTCGGGCAATGACTCTTGTAATGACCCATTTCACCACATTCATGGCATTTTATGGATGATGGTTGCTCATTTCCTTCCATGGCTTTGCAATCTCTTGTCTTGTGGCCTGTTTTCCGGCACCTTCCGCATTTAGCAATGCAATGTCCGGTGTGATGCATCTTACATCTTTGGCACAGAGGTTGCTTTCCATAGTAGTTGTCTCTTTTAGTAGGGGTGGTGACGCAATTTCTTCCAACTTCTGGTTTGGGCCTTTGCTGGCGAAGATAGTTAATGCGGTCTTGTAGATGATTGCGGATGCAAACATCATTGTGGAACTCACATTCGTTGAGGATAAAGGATCTTTTCTTCTCAAGTTTTCACTTTTGGTTATTTTTCTTAAGTGCAATATCTTGCCTAATTCTTTGGGCACATGTACGTATAGGTTTAGTCCTTTTCCTTGAACTTTTTAGGTAAATTGGCTTACACCCCATGAAACTTTCGTGGTTATGCTTACAAGGTATAGCCTTCCTTCTTTCTTTTCTTGTCATGTCATTGTCACTTGGGTGAACTGTTGTAGTCACTTCCAACTTTTTGATAGTTTTAGGAGTCACGGTTGTGGTAAGTGCTGAGGGGGTATGGGTGTTGCTCATGTTGGTCATCTTCAGTGACTACAACAAGAAACACTGATTTAGTATTCACTTTATCATTAGAGTAATTTTCAATAATAAAGTATTGCATATTATTGCTAACAATGTGATCTTAATACAAAATCAAAACTAATTGAGGATCATAGAAATACGATGTGTCTGGGTAACATCGTAAAATAATGATCATCTCTTGATATGGGATTGCTAAGGAACAAACGAATTCATCTGCAAAAGCTGAAGTTCAACAACTTTTCTTCATTCATCAAGTTTTCTTTTGAAGATTTGTTCTTGGACTTCTATGGTTTATTGTTTAGTCGTGGTATATTTGATGTACAATCACTGATAATGTCATAGTAAGTTTGAATACAATCATCAAAATCGACATAACTCTAATAACTTGCTTGATCGATTTTTGCAAAACAATCAACACAAGGTCTTTTATTAATGTCTCATTGATTCATGTGGAGTTATTTGTTTACCTAAGAGAGTAACAAATGGTGAGGTTTTGCATGGCTCTTTGCACTCATAGCATTATAATAGGGCTTGGTGGGATGAATTTGTTTTCATCAGAAGGATATAATGGAAAAAGACTGTCATAGATTAAAAGTCGATTACAATTTCTGAGAGTTACAGAATTATTGAGAAATACATGGAATACTAACCAAAACTATTTGGTTTATTGAGTACAACAACGATACTTAAGATCAGTTACGTCTCTGACGTAGACGTCTAACTTCTGCCTCAAGATCCAGTTGTGCAGCTTCCATGGCTGAGAAACGTTCCTGGCACGCATTCATCTGATTAGCTAACATGTTTTCCAAGGCTGCCATCTTTTGGCTTTGGGTTCTTGCTGTGTCTCTAGCTAACCATAATGCTCTTTCAATGTCCTCAATCCTAATGTGCGTTTGGGTGTGGCCTCTACCCAAACAGCGGGTTCAGGCATCCAAGTTTCTAAGTTCTTGTTCGTAATTGTCCTTCATGTTACCAACATTTACTCCTAGATCAAACACTTCTCGTCTTTCAGCATCTGTCCTCTTAAACAGGGTATCAATGTTACGGTCATACCATTCGAATCGTAATGGGTGTAACTCTTTTAGCTGTTCAGAGTGAGTGTCTAGTATGCTGGTGTGTTGGTGAAGGCGAATCCATATGGAGTCACAGGTGTCTACATTGTAGTCAGGAGAATTGGGTGAGGATACATTCTCTGGGATATCTGGCATGGAGAAATCTGAGGTATTAGGCAAGGGAGAATTTAGCTCGATCTTCTTCCAAGTCATTTCTTGGTGTGAACTTTGTCCAAATTCAAATGTTGGTTGACCACCAATCAAATCTTCATCTGAATAGGATTCGGTTGCTCTCCTAAGTTTCTGACGTGGAGGTGAGTGAGTAAGTGATGACGGAGGTGATTTCTGAGTGAGTTCTATGTCAGGCTGGGGTTGTGACATTTATACATAAGGATCTTCAGTATCTGGTGCAATTTGGTAGGTAGGTGACGCATGTGTAGTAGGAGGGGTAGTCTTGGTGATATCGACTAGTTTGGAAGACATGGTACTGTAGCAATCGAAAATAGTAATTATGAATATTCATACGTTTAAGGTGTAACATTGAGTGTAAAATAATACGGTGTGTAATGTGTGAAGAGTAAACATTAAGCATGTAAAGATTAGTACAAAACAATCTTAGTAGGTAATATATTGAGCACGGCAGTCTGCAGACACGGAGGGCGTAAAATGGTATGGTGTAAAATCATTTATTTTGAAAGTGTAGTTATAGTTCAATGTGTGAAAACATTTGATTCTCTATAACCTGTGGCTCTGATACCAATCTGTAACCCCCCTAATTTGTTTTGTGGCAGCGGAAAGTAATTAGGGTGTTACACTGAGGATCGAAGTCAAAATTCAGAAAACGGCTTGAAAAAGGCGTTTTTGAAAGTTATATATCATTCAAAATATTAGTTTTGGTACAAAGGTGAAATATCTGATTTTCAAATCCACAAAAGTATGGTAATTTGGAAAGAATGACATATTTGATTTTCACACCATTTAAGTTATCAGAGTATATAATGCCCGCTCCGTGTCTTGTCTTGCTTCGTTGATTACCTGAGATAAACATGCTTAAAACGCCAACACAATGGTTGGTGAGTTCGTGGAGTTTGATAGAAAATAACTTTCTTTCAATGAATTTAAGAGGTGTACAGTGATATTCGAAATAAATACTAGTACTTTCTTAAGTAAATAGCGAGTTTGCAATTGGGTAAAATCCGCAAGTAAATTATTTATAAATTTTGATGATCAGAGGTTTCAAGTTTTAAAATGAAAATGAGTTACGTTGTTATATGCTTGAAATGAAATGATGGTTCAACTTTTAAAAGTAACGATATGCCAAGCATTGAGTTGTCTTTATCAGAAGACACAACTAAGTCACATATGATAACAGTTAAGTTCCAAGTACATGATACATAATCCAAACACATAGTGAAAACAATAGTATAAAGTCTGATGTCTATCAGTGTAGAGTGGTGGTTAACTAAATACAGCTGTATCTAAATATATATAGGAAGACATATATATTCATAAAGTTATATTTCCCTAAGCCTCATGACGCGCAAAATGTTAACAAAGTACCGTAAAAACGGCGGAGTCCACATCAGGTTACTGATGAGTTTTGCCCTCAGGTAATAGGCGATTGCCACTTCCTATTATTTCTCAAATATAGTGTATCGCGACTAAATACGACTAACCATAAGGCATTCCGTCCAGTATTTAGTGGGATAGGTCGTCAGCCTCTAACAGGTTTCGAAGCTGTCCACTATATTCGCGCTCACCGCAGTGATTAATGGCTCATGATCGAGGGACTTTATGGCAATATAGGTAAACTTAGGCAATATAGGTTTCAGGGTTTCATAGAATATACGTACTTTAGTCTTGGCAATTATTTCTTGTTGAAATGTAGAAATATCATAGTAAAGTTAACAGTACATTCAGTTGTTATATGAATGCATATAATGAGTCTCAGTATCTTGTTATAACAAGTAGTTTGAAAATGTTATCTTTCAATACAGTGTTTAAACTAAGCAAGTAATTTGCAAGTATAACGAGCATATATCCCTTCCAGAGGGTGATTCAAAACAGGTAAAGCATAGTTAATGATTTTGAGTAAATCGCTTGAGTTTTCAGAGTATGAAAATACTTAAAACAGTTGAAGCATGTATCTCCCCCAAAAGAGTTATTAAAAACAAGTATTAAAAGTAGGGGCCACGACTCACCTGGAGTGTATCTGTTAAGATGGAATTATAAGACCAAGTAAGATTATAGGAATGATCGCGGGAATGTCTTCACTACGAGACCTGAACATGAGGGATGTCTAAGTATTCGACTTATAACTAACAATGAGTGTGAAAATGAGAAATCGTATAACGATTTGATGATGTGAGTGTGATATGCTTAAAATGCCTCAAGCCAAAAAAAATAATATTAAGTATAATATTATCCTGATTCTTTCGTCAATCGACTCAAAATATTATCTCCTCAAAATATGATGAAATGATATGCGAGTGAAGTTAAATTTCTAATAAATAATGAAAATGAAATAATACATAACTAGAATGTATAAAATGCATATGAAGTGATGGAATGATGAAAAATGGAAAATGAAATAAGAATGTCAAGTGAAAATAGTTGGTCCTTGTCCTTTCCAGATTTTTACACTTTTTACCCTAACTGTGATTGCGTTACACCGTTAGTCCTTCGTTAAGTCCAATGTCCAATAATAGTCCAAAACTTGTCCATATGTCCATATAAGGCTTGGAGTTAATTCAATGGTCAATTCAAGTCCTTTATAAACTGTTCTCACAGTTTCAGTCCACATGTTTCTCGGTTTGACAGTTTTAGTCCTTCTAGTCAAAGTGCGTTACATTGTTAGTCCAAAATGTCAAAATGGTGAGGAATAAGTGGGCGAATTTTTCTGAGGCTTATTTAAGTCCAATGCAACTTATTGTTACTGCTTATTTGGCCAGTAGCTTATTTCCATACTAAATGGGCCCTTAACGATTTACAACTCTAGCCCATTCATTGTTTTTAGTTATTTTCCAAATATGGTTTATATGCTTTGCTGTGGTCATTTTTAAAGGTCAAATGGTGGTTATTACTTCGAGTTGTCTAAGTAAAAAGGGTAGCTAGCTAGGTCGTTTAATAGGTCGTGTAAAGCAAATACGAGGTTGTGTGGTGATTTCATGAGATACGCCTTTGTTTTCTGTGCTACATGGCACGTTTAAAAGTAACAAGACTTAGATAAATTATTATACTTTTCACCTATGTGTCATACGTGTAGTTTTAAGTTATAAGTAGGTTGTGTTAAAGTGTTTTTGTGGTCTGTGAAATCGAGGGGTGAGTGGGTCGTCATTGTTAAGGTTTCATACGAATCCATTTTGTTTGTTCGTGGCTCCAAACCTTTATAACCCGCATGAAGTTCTTAAATATAGACACGTTCAAGGGAAGCTAGTGTGAATGATGTAATGCATGTAATACTAACGTGAGTGTGGGTGACTGCTAAGCCTCCTAGGATGGAGGTTCGCCATTTTACATCGATTATTCTAAATGAAATGTACGTGATAATATATGGTAATGTTTATACGTTTGAGTGCAACAAGTAACTCAAGTTTTAACGAGAAGTGAAGTGAGTTGATATTTCCCAACCTTTCACAGTGGAGTGGGTTTCATGACTTAGCATACGTAAAACCACATGTATCAACCGATACGTTCGAATGATAAAACTATGCGATGCATGTGTGGTTGTGCGTGTGAGGAATGAAAGCAAAGGAAGTTATTACTTACCACACCTTTCAAAGGTGGTGAAGAGACTGTGGAACTCGAATGGGAACACACGAACCAAAACAGTGCCTCGCTAGGCACTAAATATGTTTCTTCGTATTTGCTCGACTGCTTCTAAATGTTTCTGGGTTTTTAGGATATTTAGTGAGAGTGATATAAGTGGGGTGTGAGCAAAATAGAGTGAGATAGGATGGTATTCTTATAGAATGCAATTCACACGTTTCTATTGACTTTGAAGACTTTTAACTCAATGATAGGTTGCCACTGTGGATGAGCAGTATTTAGAGTGCATGCTTCTGACTTTAAAACATCATTGGGAGGTATGGGAGGGTTAGTAGAACTTGTCTTTTGCTGTTGGAATTATGTATATTCGGTTTGTAATAAAAACGGGTGCCAAGTGGGTTTAGCGAGTCACAAGTATTTACTGATGTTCTAACTGTCTTTCTAACATCGTGGTACGCTAATATTATTGTTAGTAAACCGTAGGAAAAAGTGTGGGTTTAAACGGTTGAGTGTTGTGGTTTTTGTATATATCAAGTTTAGTGAAATGGGACAAACAAATTGGTATTCAAAGTCATATCACAACTTGACTTAAGTTTCTGAAATTTGGCACTCGAATAATCTAGTGGGTCGTGTATGAGATGGTGCAAAAATATTCGTGAGTTGCGTTTAAAAATCGAGAGAACTCGAACTGTTTTGGAGGGTGATTGGCTGGTCGAGTATATACATGAACTAACAAAAGTTGTGTGGCTTGGAGTTGGGCTTTGACCCGTGTGATGGTGATGATAATGGGCTGGATGAATGGGGCAGCTCATTTGGCTAGTAGCGAATTAGAGAAAAAAAAAAAAAAAAAAACAAATGAAATTAGTGAAAATTAAGTGGTAATTAGTGAGATTTGTAATTAGTGTATATTGTGATTTAGTGAGATATAAAATTAGTGTAAGTAGGGAATTTTGAAAGTATTGTTTTTTTTTTTTTTTTTTTTTTGTGTGAAACATTTATGTTTCGTAATACCCGTCGTGAACCAGTGTCGTTATTCAGTAATTGTCGTGATAACGTAACTTGGTGAGGATAATAATAAAAGAAAATTTTTAAATTTCCCCGTAAAAATGGGTTTTATTAAACAGTAACTTGAGTTTATCCTAGATTAACGAGTATGATTACAATGGATTTTTGCGGTATCTCACAAAATGATGTCTAATCTCTATGTGATTTGTTTTAGAGTGTAAAACAGGATTCTTAATAATACAAATAGTACTGTTATTGTCAATATAAATCATGGTGTGCATAAAATTATACCCATAATCCAGCATTTGATTCTTAATCCAGAGTACTTGTCCACAGCAACTAGCAGCAGCCACATATTCAGCTTCAGTTGTAGAATTGGCAACCACAATTTGCTTCTTACACTGCCATGATATCAACCTGCATCCTAGGAACTGATAACCTCCTGTTGTTGACTTCCTATCTAAGCTTGCTCCAGCATACTCACTATCACTATATGCCACCAAATCAAAGGGAGAATCTCTAGGATACCAAAGGCCTAATTTAGGTTGGCCTTTTAGGTACCTAAAAATCCTTTTCAAAGCATGTAAGTGTGAAACCTTAGGTATAACTTGGAATCTGGCACATGCACATACTGCAAACATAATGTCTTGTCTAGATGTTGTAAGATACATCAATGATCCAATTATTGACCTGTAGAGATGAACATCAACATCATCACCATCTAAGTCCTTGAGCAAAGGCTTGTGTGGATCCATTGGGGTGCTAGCTGTATTGACATCAGTATACCTAAATTTTCTCAAAATGTCAGTTACGTATTTATCCTGATTGATAAATATCCCATCTTCTTTCTGCTTTACTTGCAACCCTAAGAAGAAAGTGAGTTCTCCCATAGAACTCATCTGAAACTTATCATGCATCAGTTTCTCAAACTCAGAACACATCTCCTTCTTTGTAGAGCCAAAGATAATGTCATCAACATAGACCTGGACAAGCAAAATATCCCCTTTTTGCTTCTTGATAAACAATGTCTGATCTATCTTTCCTCTGTGAAACCCATTTTCCAATAAATACTTGGCCAAGGTTTCATACCAGGCTCTTGGAGCTTGATGCAAACCATAAAGTGCTTTCACCACCTTGTAGACTTTATCTGGATAGTCAGGATCTTCAAACCCTGGAGGTTGAGTAACATATACCTCTTCTTCAATTGTACCATAAAGGAAAGCACTCTTCACATCCATCTGATACACCATGAATCCCATAAAAGAAGCATAAGCTAAGAATAGCCTTATTGCCTCAATTCTTGCTACAGGGGCAAAAACTTCATCATAGTCTATGCCTTCTTCTTGAGTATAACCCTGTGCAACCAGCCTTGCTTTGTTCCTGATCACTATGCCTCTCTCATCTTTCTTGTTCCTAAACACCCATTTTGTACCAATAGGCCATTTATCCTTAGGCAAATCCACTAGAACCCAAACCTTTTGTAGCTTAAATTGTAAAAGCTCTTCTTGCATTGCTTCTAGCCAGGATGGATCACTTAGAGCTTTGGCAATTCTTTTAGGTTCTTCCTGAGATAGGAAACAAGCAAACAAACAAGTATGAAGGTCTTCATGAGTTTTCCCTTCATAAATAGCACTAAGAAAACCTTGTTCATTTGTAGCCTTTGTCATTCTCCTTTTCTTTACACTAGACTGCACATCACCAACCACATTATCAAGTGAATGATTTTTATGGATTCTTGTATTTGGTGTTGAAGAAGCTAGATATGTGGTAGGGTGTTGTTCATATCTACTTCATCACCAAAGAAATCAGCATGTGTGTCTTCAAGTGGAGCAGTATTAACTGTTGGACTAGCAGTATTAACATTTGGCCCAGCAGTATTAACATCATGAGTACTGCTTTCAGGCCTCTCTTGATTATCAATTCCACTTTCTTTATTAACACCTTCATCATCTTCTTTTCCATCATCACTAGAAGATTGTGGTTCATCATTGCTAGCATTCCATAGGGACATCAAAAGGTAGTCTTGGCTAGACCCTGTCTCCATGCTAGATTGACCTGCACCAATACCATCTTTTGAACCTGCAAAAACATTAGAGTTTGTACCTGCAACAACTGGTACATAATTCATTGATTCTGTTAGAACATCGATATCAAACAGCCACTTAGGTCCATCTCTTGCAACACTAGGCTTATTCTCCAAGAACTCAACATGCAAGTTTTCTTCTACCTTCCTAGTTCTAATGTTGTATACCCTAAAAGCCTTACTATTCATAGAGTACCCAATAAAGAACCCTTCATCAGACTTTCCATCAAACTTGTCCAAATGATCTAAGGTTTTTTGGGTAAAAGGCCTTACGCCTGGCAAAATTCAGTACACCAAAAAACGTTGAAGTACAAAGGATGAGGGTGAATCCCCCATCTCTTGCCCGATCAGGGCGACAAAAATGCACATACATGTGCAACTTACCTAACCACTATATAAGAGTGACAACAGGCCACTCTTATAACTTACAAAAAAACTTAAAACAAAGAGAACAACCAAAAGTGATTAACATACATAGAACAATACATTACTACTCATGTATAGCACATGAGTCTTCAAATCATTTTGGCGCTCCACTTCGACTTCCATAACTTACATCAATGCAGCATTATCCATGGTAGTACACGAACAGCACCAATCCACACCATAAAGCTACATCAAACTCCCCTTGGTCCAAAGTCGATCCATTGCAGAATGCATATGCCAAATGGATCAAAAGACCAAACTTATAAACTATGGCACAATTCTTTACATGATTTATTATCACTCGCAAAAGTGAATAGGAATGAACACGCGACAAGAAGAAACCATAGACTTCCAATAGGGATTAAACAATCCCTATCTTACAAATAGGATTAAAAAATCCTAACTTCCAGGCTGATAAAAGGATCTCCAACCAGATAATTCGACCAGGAAAACGACCAGGACCAATAATATATGAAGTACCAGCAGAAATCCTAGCACCAGTAGCCACCAGCAATGAACATCCCAATCCCAGATTCCGATCACAAACTAAATAATATGCAGATGAATACAAGTCTGTGATGGTTAAGGTTTTGAACAAGATCCCTAACAACTTGACTTACATCTCTCTCCAAAACCCACGTACAAAAACTGACCTCGATTAGAACATGCAGGCACCGAAAAAACCCTAAGAGGGTTAACTTGCAGCAGTCGAATAAACCAAACCCTAAAAGGGTTATTAATCGTTAAGCTTCCCAAATCACCAGTAAATACATGCAACAAACCAACCCACGATAAAATCAAAAGTTAGTTATATTAACATGCATGCGTGATCACCCACATCAGATATTATACCACCGACCCACTATAAAAGTGGTCAACTGGTATTAATGAATAAAGTATAATCACGTACAAATCCAAACTCAACTCAAAGGCAAGAAACGAATATATGTTTCACCGACTCACGATCAAACAAACCTATAATATTTAACCGACCCACGTTGGATAATTAAAAATTAAGGTTTAGATGGAATCGCAGAAAAGTGTTATTCGAATAAAGGGGATTCGTTTTTCGCCAGAGAGAGAGTTTAGCACGCCACTTCTTTGATAAAAACACAATCCTACAGAATCGATTGCATACCAAATAAACGAATCAGAGATCGTTACAAGGTAGAGAGACGATTTTAAGGTTGGTTTGGCCGGAAAAGAAAGAAAGAAGTGGCGGCTGGAAGGTGGCAGAAATCGCCCCTAGAGAGAGAGAGAATTAGGGTTTTTCCCTAGATGATAGAATGAGTATGTGTGTCCAAATGATCTAAGGTATTAAGGATGGAAACATGACATCCAAATGGTCTCATGAAGCTTAGAACAGGTGTTCTACTTCTAAATAGTTCATAAGGAGTCTTGTTATGAGGCTTTACTACTAAAACCCTGTTCTGCACATAGCAAGCAGTATTAATTGCTTCACACTAAAATGTAGTAGGTAACTTAGAGTCAGCTAACATGGTTCTAGCAGCCTCAATCAGTGTCCTATTTCTCCTTTCAGCAACACCATTCTGCTGAGGAGTTCTAGCTATACTAAATTCCCTCTTAATACCTTTCTTTTCACAAAACTCATTCATAACTCTATTCTTGAACTCTGTTCCATTGTCACACCTGATTATTTTTACTTTCTTATCAACTAGATTTTCTATCTCAGTGATAAAGCTCTTAATAATACTACAAGTCTCATCCTTAGTTGCTAAAAAGAAAACCCAAGTAAATCTGCTATAATCATCAGTGACAACAAGACAATATTTCTTATTCATTAAGCTACTCACAAAAGTTTGACCAAACAAGTCCATATGCAACATGAATAAAGGCTGAGTAATAGAGTTCTGAATCTTGGTCTTACAAGAGGCTTTGTGTTGCTTCCCCTTAAGGCAAGCAACACAAGTTTGGTCATTTTCAAAACGTTTTAAAGGTAAACGTCTAACAAGATTATCCTTAACAATTTTATTAATGATTTTAAAATTTACATAACCAAGCCTCCTATGGCATAGCATTGATTCATCCAATGTGACCTTTGCAACAAGACAAGTTAAACTCTCTTTAGGAAAGACTAAGTAAACCCTAACCGATTTCTCTCTGGCGAAAAGCGAATATGATTCACTAAAAAATACGATCGATCTTTAACCCTTTAATTTTTTAACAATCCAACGTGGGTCGGTTGATCTATTAACTGGTATAGGTTGGTTAGATTTTTACTATATTCGCTTTGTTGTAACTTGCATGTGAATTAATTAGTTTTTTATCCTTCAATCGTTGCATGTGATCTGAATTAGTTTTTATTCTTCAATCGTGGTTGGTTGTGGTGTAGGGACTATATTCTATTCCAAGTGCTATTATTCTAATATTAATCTGATTGTTTGCATGCAATTCATGATGGGTGCTGGTTAGATCCTTAAAGTTAACGTGTTAAAACCCTAATTTTCTGTTAGGGTTTTATCTTCTTTAATCGGTTTTTGCATGCGCTGCTGGCTACTATTACGAGGTTACTTTGTTTACTGATTGTGGTTGTGGGTTATTGAGTGATGGAAAAGGGGTTTTTGTCAAGCAAGAGTGTGAACAAGAGTACGTATAAATCTGGTTCGCAGGATGGTGGTAATATTAATGTGGATCTTGGTGAATTGGCTGTTCGTATGAGTAGGCTCAAGGGACAAGAGCATGGTACTGGTGTGCAACAATTACGTAAAGCTACTAGGGTTTTAAACAACCCTAAGTTGGATTCTGATGGCACCGAGGCTATTGGTGCTTCTACTACTAGTCTTGGTGAGTTGAATTCGGGTTCAACGATGAACCCTAGTAGTTCTACTGATGTTGATGTGGCGGGGAATGCATGGGCTGTTAATGATGAAGCTACTGTTCATTATCCCAATCCAAATGAGTTCCCAACACTTCCTACACAAGTGAAGCCGGTTTCACTTGATCATTCTGTGGAAGCACCTAAAATGGATAGGAATATGAGTGGTGTTACCTCTTCACATGAGGCTGGTCAAAACCTTGCATCTTCTTCAGGCCAAGTTGAAAAGGTCGTTTTGGATGCTTGTAAGGATTTTGAGAATGTTATGCATGTTGTCCAAACTAAGAATGCCGAGAGTGCTATGAAACAACCTATGAAGCACACGTCAAACTTTCGTAGGCTGGAATGTAGCAAGAAAAATAATAGTATGGATCTTTCCATTCCTATAAAAGTGGTTGAAGAGGTGAGCACTAGGTTCAAAAATACTCTATATGGTTATTTTCTTGGTAAACGCATTTCTTTTCCTGTTGTTGATTATTATATACGCAATGCATGGGCTAAGTATGGTATAAAGAGGGTTATGATGAATGCAAAGGGGTTCTTTTTCTTTAAGTTTAATTCGAAGAAAGGTGTTGATGATGTCCTTGAAAACGGGCCGTGGCTGATTAGAAATGTCCCTATTATTCTTAAGCCATGGACTTTGAACACCAACTTACTTAAAGAGGATTTGACCAACATTCCGGTGTGGGTTAAATTCCATGATGTCCCTCTTGCTATGTTTTCTGATGACGGTCTTAGTCTTCTCGCTACATTGATTGGTACTCCGAGAATGTTAGATGCATATACGACTCAAATGTGCAAGGAATCATAGGGCCGTAGTAGTTTTGCTAGATGCTTGATTGACGTTAAGGCGGATGAGGTTCTTAGGGACAGTATTACTGTTGATATACCCGTACTTGATGGGTCGGGTTCGACTATTGAGAAAATACGGGTTGAATACGAGTGGAAACCACCTAGATGTGATACATGTAAGATCTTTGGTCATACTATTGTTGAGTGTCCTAAAGCTATTCCACCCCCTGTGCAGCCTACTAAGAGTGGTAATGATGGGTTTCAAACCGTCAATAAGAAGAAGGGTAAACAAGGTGGTCCAGTTGCTACGGGTCAAGGAGGGTTTACTAAACCTGCTGTGGGTAAGAACTTTCAATATAAACCAAAAAAGACTCCTCCTGAACCTAAGAAAATGGATGTCACTAAGAAGAAGGCAGCTGATGTGGCGAGTACGAGTGGAACGAAGGTTGTTACATCTAACCAGTTTGATGCCCTTAATATGGATGATACTGATGACTTGGGTATTCCTACTCAAGAAGTGGTTAAGGATGTGGCTGCTGGGAAAACTCTAGAAGAAACCGTGAATGAATGACAAGTTTCACCTGTGAGTGTGAAGACTAGTAATGTATCACAAGAACCGCTTGTGAGTGTTGGGAAAGAGAAGGTTCAGGTTGAGGCTAACAAGCCTTGTTCTTCTTCTGCTCCGTCTACTTCTGCTACTAAAGGAGTGAACACATTTTCTAAGGTGGGTAATATTGTTGATTCTGATAGTGATGAGGAGGTTGTGAACATTTTTGATGAGTCCGTGAACTTATTTGGAGGTGGTGACGACCTTGAGTATGATTACGATGACTATGCGGCACAGATTGATGATCTACCAGGGAATTTGGACGCTTTCTATGACATGTATGATATCAAGCTCCAAGGTATTCGAAGGAAGTAATTTTGTCGTCATAGGAGTTTTATGTTTTTATGAGTAGTCGTTTATTTTCTTGTTTAGAAAATAGGAAGTTTCTTGTTATGTAAGCGTGTCGCCTATGTAACAGGCTGAGATATGGGATTCACCCATATCCATTATACTTAAACATTTTTTTGGTTAATCTACTTACCAGGGTGTAGGATTACTTCCCTTTACCCAAAAAAAAACTCTCTTTAGGAACAATATTCCTCTTATCAACACTGTACATGTTGTTCTTTTTTTTTGGGTAAAAGGGTTTCATCACCCCGGTAAAATACTATTACACACTGTGGAAAACTAGAAGGGGGTTGAATAGTTTTATGTCCTTTTAAATTTTTATTGTGAAAGCTTTATTTATTTTTTAAAACTTAGATTCGAATTTATGTGATCTCAACTCTTTGAACAATATGAACAATATGTATATAAGTAAATATAAATAAGTAATGCAAGTATGGTAATAAAATGAAATGAAAGTTAGAGATGGAAAGATCTAACCGAGAGACAAGAGATTTATAGTGGTTCAGCTACAAGGATACCTTCCTTGCCCTACTCCACTCCCCGAGCACCTAACTCGAGAGTTTTCTTCACTATGTCAACAAGCTCCCTTATGGCGGAGAAAACCTTACACAACTTTAGCTTACACCGGCTTAACGACACAAAGCTAGATGTCGAGTTCTAATCGTAGCTAGAACCAATCTCACAACTTAAACACGACTTAATCACACCTTCTTCTTCACGACTTCTTCACGACTTCTTCACAACTTCTTCACGACTTCTTCACGACTTCTTCACTATCACTTCACAACTAAGCACAACCTATGTACACTTCTACTTCTTCACACCTTCACTACTTACACACCTTAACACAACTTCTCTACTTACACAATAAACTATCCCAAACAAGTATTCACACAACTATCTAACAACAATACACAACTTATATACAAATGTATGATGACACAAACAACTTAGGTATCTAAGTTGCAATACTTCTTCTCTAGTTGTTGAAGGAGTATTCTTCTCTTGCACTTGAATGAACGAAGCTTGGATCACTTGGAAACCAAAGCTTAAGATTATATGATCAAAGGGTTTTTGAAGATATGAAATGAGATCTACAACAGAAAGTTTTAGTGTGCAAAAGGTGAGTAAAAATCCAGGGGAAGGCTGGTATTTATAGGCAGAAAAACTGGACAGCTGGAACCTACTGGAGCGGGGCCGGCCCCCTTAAATAGGGGGCGGTCCCCTTAATTTTAAGGGGGCTGCCTAGCATAATTAAGGGGGCCGCCCTTCCTGCCCGTTGCCCAGTTTTGTCTTTTTGTGGGGAAGGTTTTTTTGGAAAATTTTTACTGATTTTGGTTAAAAATTTGAATTCATAAATTTATAATGAATTAAACCTTTTTATTTATTACCAAAAATGTTTTTCTAAAAGATATAAAATGTTTTTGACATTTTATAAAAAAGCTAGTTATTAAGGAAAAGTTCCTTTGATCATATAATGCATTAAGCACTTGTTTATTCATACCTTAAGTGATTAAGTTGTAGAAATGAATATTTACAACTAAATACTTGTTTATTTGATAAGTTTATGTTTAATGAGTTTATATTTTGTGATCATTAAAACATAGAGATATGAATAATGTTTTTAGGCATTATTTATGTCAACAATCTCCCCCTTTTTGATGATTACAAAACTTAAACTTATTAAATCCAAAAATTTATTTTTGGACAAGTATTTAGTGAGTTTATATTCACTTCTCCCCCTTTTTGTAGAATCAAAAAGGTTATGCCGACAAGTTTTAGAAACTAAATTTGTCGAGACGAGAACTCCCCCTTGATGTTTACTCCCCCTCGTTCGAGGTCACCAAGGAGACGAGCTATGGAAATCTTGGCTGCAAAAACAAGTTAGGAGACACAAGATACATATACATAGCAAAAATATTTAGAACAACCAACTAATTTATTTATGCATTCAAGATGATCATATATAACATATGAATCATCATTACATTACATAAACTACTTGAAACATAAAGATTACAACATAACTAGAAACACTAATGGTCCTCATATTGCCAAAGAGAGCGATTGGACTTGCTTGCGACACAAAAGGGTGAGGGATTTTATTTTGAGGCGGAAAGCATGTGGATGGGTTTTAGTTATGTGATGGTGAGGGAAATGGAGCGGATCCAGTGATGTTATATCGTTGTAGGGGAGGAATGGAATGAGGACGAGTGAGTAGATATTCGATCCAAGAGATATCTTCACTTAAGTGGAGAATTTGTTTTTGAAGGAAGATGCAACAAGGGCAATAGTGGGTGTGGTTTGTAACTTGATCCAAGTTAAGAGAGTGGGGTAGGCAATTTGAGTAAGGTGAGGATGGAGGTTGTCCCTTGTTGCGTTGTGTGAGGTGCATAGCAAGGAGATCACTAAGATCATGGATTTGGTTAATCTCTTCATGAAGCTTTTGCCTTTCATGAATGGGGATTTGGTTATTTGGTGGAAATGGATGGTATTGAGGTGAAAAGTTTGATGTTTGACCAAGGTGATGAGGGTTTTCAAGGATTCCATTGAAGTTGGTTTGATGTTTAGGGGAGTAGTTTGGAATGAATGTGGATGTTTGGCCAAAATGATAGGGTTTGTGAAATGGTTCAATGGAATGAGGTTGTGATCTTGGAGAGTAGTTGGGGATGAATGATGATGGAGGTGTTGGTTGTCTAGACGCACCATTTGTGATGGGCTTGTGGTGAGGGTGAGGTTTTCTTTTCCACCCGGGTTTTAAGGTCATCCTTGCTAGCTTTGAGGTTTTTGGTTTTTGGTTGATAGGAGAAGACATGATGGGATGATTGAATGTGGTGAGATATGGGGTTATTTATAGTGGATGATTTGTGTTGTTTAGGAATGGATAGGCTTGTTGGGTGATTAGGACAGAATGTGTTTGTGAATTTGGGGAAGTATAGGATCAAATGGGCTAAAAAGCAGAAAAAGATTATGTGAACCCGTCCAGCAGATGGCCGGTCCCCTTAATTATGGGCGGTCCCCTTAATAATTAAGGGGGCCGCCCATCTGGTACCTTTCTGGGTTCCAGAAATGGGTTTTTCTGCAGAAATAGGTGAGGATGGCTATGTTTTGAGCTTTTGGTTTTAAGCAAGTCCCACTCTTTGAGGCAATAGAGAAACATATTAAGCATGCATGGCATATAAGATAAACAAATAAGCAAGCAATAAGTTATATTTAGCAATTTAGAGAATTAAGGAAATTAATCATCTAAGGCAAGGGTAATAGAGCAAAGGCACTAGAAACTAATGGGGAATAGGTGATGGAACAATTGTGAGGATGTGATTAATAAGCTTGTTCTAGTGTGTGCCTATATGCAAAAATGTGGAGATGTGATTGTTTCGACTCCTAAATGCAAAAATTTCCTAAGAAACAATCCAAGGTCTCCTTGATTTGATTTTGCTCAATATATGAATATCAAAGATGTATATATTAGATTATATACTTTGACAATTCATGTGAGATCTTTATGCATGAAAAAAAAATGTTTTTAGCATTATTCAACAATGTAAGAAAAATGGTTTTCATGTGTTTTCCTAGATGTGAGAATGATTTGTAAAAATAGATTGGTTTTGTTTATAAATATGTTTATGAAAAAAAAATATCCCAATCTTTTATTTTGTGCAAAACAGAATTCCTAGACTCAGATGGAAGGAAAAAAAAATTTTACAGACAAAATGCCGGTCCCCTTAATGACAAGCCGTCCCCTTAATAATTAAGGGGACCGCCTTTATAACATTAAGGGGTCCGCCCATCTGGAAAAAAAATGTACCAAAAATGCAGAAATTCAGTCAATTTGTTCCATCATCCCTAGGCCTAAACGTAAGTGGTTAAAGAGTTCACGCTTAAGGGGCTTAGTGAATATGTCTGCTAAGTTATCTTCCGATGCAACCTTTTCTATAGATATGTTTCCTTTTTGAACGTTATCGCGGAGGAAGTGGTGGCGTATTTCTATATGTTTAGTCCTAGAGTGTTGAACGGGATTCTTACTTAAATCTATAGCACCTTTGTTATCACACATAATTGGGACATCATCTAACCTAATGCCATAATCTACGAGAGCTTGTTTCATCCATAGTGCTTGTTGACATGCCTTTCCAGCGCTTACATATTCGGCTTCTGTGGTAGAAATAGCAAGAGTGGTTTGCTTCTTCGAGAACCAAGATGTTAGACAACATCCCATGAACGTGCAAATTCCGCTAGTGCTTTTTCTATCCACGTAGTCTCCCGCATGATCCGAATCCGCATAGACGATGGTTTCTATGCCGGATCCCTTAGGATACCATAATCCTAAGTGTATAGTGCCTTTAATGTATCGGAAGATACGCTTAACCGCTTCTAGGTGAGAGGTTTTGGGATCCTCTTGAAAGCGAGCACAAAGGCAGACACTAAACATGATATCCGGTCTACTTGCCGTTAAGTATAGTAAACTACCTATCATTCCTCTATACTTAGTGTTTTCTACGGACTCACCCTCTTCATCTCTTGTGAGTTTTACTTCCGTAGACATCGGTGTTTTCATGGGCTTAGCGTCTTCTAATCCAAATTTCTTAAGCATTTCCTTAATGTACTTAGATTGATTAAAAAATATTCCATCTTCTAATTGTTTTATTTGTAATCCTAGGAAGAAATTAAGTTCACCCATCATACTCATCTCAAACTCATCATGCATGATTTTGGCGAATTCATCACACATATCCTGACAAGTCGATCCGAATATAATGTCGTCGACATATATTTGGACAATGATGAGATTTGGGCTTTTCTTTTTCGTGAAAAGAGTGTTATCTACCATTCCCATGGAATAATCATGTTTAATAAGAAATGCCTTTAATCGATCATACCAAGCCTTGGGAGCTTGTTTGAGTCCATATAAAGCTTTCTTGAGTTTATAAACATAATCAGGTTTTGCGAAGTCAATGAATCCTGGAGGTTGTGCCACGTATACCTCCTCATTGATAAAACCGTTAAGGAATGCACTTTTCACGTCCATTTGAAATAACTTAAAATCTAGGGCGCATGCATAGGCAAGTAGTATTCTTATAGATTCTAATCTAGCTACGGGGGCATAAGTTTCGTCATAATCTATTCCTTCTTGTTGATTATATCCTTGGGCAACTAACCTAGCTTTGTTCCTAGTAACTATTCCATTTTCGTCTAACTTATTTCTATAAACCCACTTAGTTCCTATGATGGTCATGTTCATGGGATTTGGGACTAGTTCCCAAACGTCATTAGTCTTAAATTGATTTAGTTCTTCTTGCATAGCCATAACCCAACTTTCATCTTTTAATGCCTCATTTATATTTTTAGGTTCTATAGTTGATAGGAAACAAAAGAAGTTATTTTTATCTTGAGCTTGTGATCTAAGGGTTCTTTGATTTAGGTTTCCTATTATATTATCTAACGGGTGTGATTTAGATTCCTTAACATTTACTATTTCGTTTTCACCTAATATTATATCTTCATTATCATCGCCTAAGGGTTTAATTTTACTAACCTCAATAGCTTCTTCTTCAACTAGGTCATCATCTTCTAGGGGCAATGTCTTAGGTGGTGGTGGAGTTTCATCAAAAGTTACATTTAAGGACTCTTCTACTTTCATAGTGTGTTTATTAAGTATTATGTATGCTTTACTATTTTGTGAATACCCTAGAAAGATTCCTTCGTACGACTTAGGATCAAACTTAGTAAGGTAATCTTTTGTATTGAGAACAAAACATTTGCTCCCGAATACCCTAAAGTAATTTAGATTAGGTTTTCTACCTCTTAATAACTCATATGGGGTTTTTCCTAAAATTCGCCTAATTGAGACTCTATTTATTATATATGTTGATGTATCTACGGCATGGCACCAAAATTTTTGTGGGATAGATTGTTCATTTAGCATTGTTCTACTCATTTCTTGTAATGTTTGATTCTTTCTTTCTACTACCCCATTTGATTGTGGAGTGCGAGGAGCGGAGAAATTGTGAGATATCCCATTTAAATCACAATATTTTCCGAATTGCACTTCGTTATCAAATTCCCGACCATGGTCCGTCCTAATTGATACTATAGAACATCCTAATTTATTTTGAATCATTTTACTAAATATTTCAAACTTATTAAAGGCTTCGGTTTTATCACTTAAAAATCTAGTCCACGTGTATCGTGAATAGTCATCTACAATTACTAAGGTATAACGATTACCTCCGTAACTCCGCACAGCGGATGGACCAAAAAGGTCCATGTGTAATAATTCTAGGCATCTAGTAGTGGAGACTATATTCTTAGCTTTGTCACTAGCATGTGCTTGTTTTCCTATTTTACATGCATCGCAAAAGTGTTGGTCATATCTTAGGTTAGGCAAGTTTCTAACTAATTCTTTAGAGGCTAGGGATTGTATTTGGTGCATATTTGCGTGACCTAATCTTCTATGCCACAATGTAGAGTTTTCATCTAAGGTTGCTAGGCATATTTTATCTTCCGGTTTATTTCCTAGTTTCATAACATATACGCCACCTTTCCTAACTCCTCTACCTATGACCTTTCCGTCCTTAACTATTTCGCTATCTTTACTTGTAAAAGTAACCCTACACTTATTATCACATATTTGTCCTATACTAAGCAAGTTATATGTTAAATTATCTACATGCTCAACATTTTCAATAGTTAGGGAGTCTTGAGAGATCGTACCTTTGCCAATGATTTTTCCACGAAAATCACTACCGAAAATAACATTACCTCCGTTGTATGCCTTGTAGGAGGAGAATAGCTTTCGGTTTCCCGTCATGTGCTTCGAGCATCCACTATCCTTAATCCATTCGTCGGGCTCCAAATTTATCCCTAGACATATTTCATTGGTGGCTTGAGCTACAAGGCACTTTTCGTCTTTCGCTTTGTCCGCTTCATCTTTGTCGCTATCGCTCCATGTTCCACTAACAAATGCGCTTTCGTAATCATAACCCGGTGGCTTTGGACATTCGCCAATGAGATGGTTTTGGCTTCCACATCTAAAGCACTTTCTTTTCCCGTAGTTATCATTTCAATTTCTTTGAAGCGATCTTCTTTCATCTCGCGGTTGTCTCGTGAATCTTCCTCGTCTCTTGAAGAATTTCTTGAATTCTCTCATGGCCATTGCATATTCTTCGTCTTCACTATCGTCACTTGAATCGTCATCATCACTAACCTCCTTTTTGACTTTTAGCGCAAGAGTTTTTATTTGATCTTTCTTACTCTTGACCGTTTCAAAGTCTCTCTTTATAATTTCTTCATGGACCTTCAAGTTGCCAATAAGTTCATCAAGCGATAGCGTCATCAAGTTCTTTGATTCTTCAATAGCCGTGACCTTCGCGTGCCATTTTGGATGCAATGCCCTAAGAAATTTCCTTACACAATTTTTGCTAGAAAAAGTCTCATCAAGTGCTTTTAAACTTGTGATGATTGTGTTAAATTTAGCAAATGCATTATCAATAGATTCCTCTTCAGGAATTGTAAATTGTTCATATTGTTGAACAAGAAGATCTATTTTGTTATCTTTGACTTGACTATTACCTTGGTGAGTGATTAGTAAAGAATCCCAAATTTCTTTTGCGGTTTGACACATAAAAATTCTTTCATATTCTTTGCGTGGTAACGCATTATAAATTACCATTTTAGCCTCATTATTTTTTGCTAGTTCTTTTTTAAATCATCATTTTATTTTTCAAAAGGTACAATTTCATCTATTTTAGTTAGGGTATTATATTGAATAGGGGGAAAATCACCATAGGTAATAACATGCCAAAGATCAAGATCTTTTGATTTCACATAAGTTTCGAATCTATTTTTCCAATAAAGAAAACCATCACTTTCAAATAGTGGTGGTCTTTGTATAGACTGCCCTTCTAAATATTTTAAAGATTCCATGGATCGTTTCAAGTTTTAAAATACAGTTTATTTTAAAAATCTTGTTTGACGTGGCTCTTGATACCAATTGTGGAAAACTAGAAGGGGGGGTTGAATAGTTTTATGTCCTTTTAAATTTTTATTGTGAAAGCTTTATTTACTTTTTAAAACTTAGATTCGAATTTATGTGATCTCAACTCTTTGAACAATATGAACAATATGTATATAAGTAAATATAAATAAGTAATGCAAGTAAGGTAATAAAATGAAATGAAAGTTAGAGATGGAAAGATCTAACCGAGAGACAAGAGATTTATAGTGGTTCGGCTACAAGGACACCTTCCTTGCCCTACTCCACTCCCCGAGCACCTAACTCGAGAGTTTTCTTCACTATGTCAACAAGCTCCCTTATGGCGGAGAAAACCTTACACAACTTTAGCTTACACCGGCTTAACGATACAAAGCTAGATGTCGAGTTCTAATCGTAGCTAGAACCAATCTCACAACTTAAACACGACTTAATCACACCTTCTTCTTCACGACTTCTTCACGACTTCTTCACGACTTCTTCACAACTTCTTCACGACTTCTTCACGACTTCTTCACTATCACTTCACAACTAAGCACAACCTATGTACACTTCTACTTCTTCACACCTTCACTACTTACACACCTTAACACAACTTCTCTACTTACACACTAACCTATCCCAAACAATTATTCACACAACTATCTAACAACAATACACAACTTATATACAAATGTATGATGACACAAACAACTTAGGTATCTAAGTTGCAATACTTCTTCTCTAGTTGTTGAAGGAGTATTCTTCTCTTGCACTTGAATGAAGGAAGCTTGGATCACTTGGAAACCAAAGCTTAAGATTATATGATCAAAGGGTTTTTGAAGATATGAAATGAGATCTACAACAGAAAGTTTTAGTGTGCAAAAGGTGAGTAAAAATCCAGGGGAAGGCTGGTATTTATAGGCAGAAAAACTGGACAGCTGGAACCTACTGGAGCGTGGCCGGCCCCCTTAAATAGGGGGGCGGTCCCCTTAATTTTAAGGGGGCCACCCTTCCTGCCCGTTGCCCAGTTTTGTCTTTTTGTGGGGAAGGTTTTTCTGGAACATTTTTACTGATTTTGGTTAAAAATTTGAATTCATAAATTTATAATGAATTAAACCTTTTTATTTATTACCAAAAATGTTTTTCTAAAAGATATAAAATGTTTTTGACATTTTATAAAAAAGCTAGTTATTAAGGAAAAGTTCCTTTGATCATATAATGCATTAAGCACTTGTTTATTCATACCTTAAATGATTAAGTTGTAGAAATGAATATTTACAACTAAATACTTGTTTATTTGATAAGTTTATGTTTAATGAGTTTATATTTTGTGATCATTAAAACATAGAGATATGAATAATGTTTTTAGGCATTATTTATGTCAACACACACACATGTTGTTCTTTCTAGGAACTTTAAGTAAAACCTGACTCTCATCAGCTAACTTAAAGTCAGGAGACAGAACAAAACATTCAGTGTTAAAAAAAAGAACACTGTTCTTTTTGTCACACATCTGTGAGACACTAAAAAGGTGAAAATTTAACTCCTGGACAAAGTACGCATCTTCAAAATCAAGCTTACCAGTCTTAATTGTTCCTCCAGTAATTCTTCCTCCTCTGGCTCTTCCTCCAAAGGCAACATATCCTCCATCAAATTCCTTGAAATCTGAGTGATAGGACATGTTCCTTATCATGTGCCTGGAACATCCACTGTCAACATATCCCTGATCTTCTTGTTGTGAATGATCCTGCACATAAAAATAAGGAAATTAGTTTCCTTTGGGGACCCAATCCATTACTGACTTGGATCTGCCTCGTGCATCAATTTTTAGTATGTTTCTTCAAAGTAATTGATGCACTCTCAAGTTTTGTAGGTCTCCAAACCCAACATGCTGAGGCCTTAATAGGATTAGTGTCTAAATACTCATCATTTTATTCCCATCTGAACTGCAAAAACATTTAAAAACACTCAGAAATGCTTCAAAATACAGAAAATATCCTTGAATTGTGTTTTTATCTGTTTCATGTGCAAAATGATTAAAAATGGGACGAAAACGAACATTTTTGGATTGACTCGGAAATAATTATGCATTTGATCAAGTGAAGACGAAAGTCAAAGACGGAGTCAAAGTCAACCCCCAAAATCCCAAAATAACACAAATGGTCCCTGGAATTAATTTTCACTATTGGCAAAGTTGGTCATTGGATTTTCAGCATTATACAAATTTAGTCCCTAAGGTTTATCTAAAATCCAAAACTAATCCTAAATCCTAAAACCAGCCATTACCCAACCCATCCCATTTAATAAAAAAACCCAACCTATTTCCCCAGCCCAAACCCACAACCTAGCCCATTTACCCCTTTGTTTTAATAAACCCAGACAAAAGGTTTGACCCCAGTCAAACCTTCCATCTCCTTTCTTCTTTCTCTAAACCGCCAAAACCCAAAACCATACCACCATTACCCACTGTTTTGCTTTAACCTCTCATCACCTCCCCCCTCCTCTCTGCTACACATCACCTACCCATCCCAAGCATTCAATGCTTCGTCCTCAGAGCCATATGCAGTTTTCCCACTCACAATAGTTTTGGCGCCAAAAATGGTTTAAGTGGCTGAGATGATTTCAAGAGGATCTAAAGGTTGGGATTTGCTTAGAGAATGAAGACAATGTAAACCCTAATATTGTAGTATAAATAGAACCATCAATGTAGCCTTAAAAAGCAAGTAGTTAATGTAGCATAATCGCATTTCATATTCAGTAGTTGCAATCTTGTAATTTTTGAATTCCAGTTATTAATACAAGTTCAATTTAGTCAAGATAATTGTATTTCAATCACTTATGTTCTAAATTTCAAGTATGCTAAGATTTCAAGTTATCTGTTAAGCTAAGTAATCTCATAACCTGTTCAAACATAATCATAAGCCTCCACAACCTTGCTATAAGCTTATACAAGCTTATAATAGCTTTCTGTAAGCTTATATAGTTATTAATAGTTTTAAAACTCAAATTATGAAGAAAGTCAAAGAAAGTCAACATAAGCTCCAATAAGCTATTCTGAAGGTAAAAGCTATTCAGGAAGGCTTTTTCTATTTTTCTAGCTTGTGTAAACAAGCTAGAAGTGTTCTGGTTCCTTGTTCCTTTGTCCCATAAGCTCATTCAGTTGTAAGCTTATTCTTCATATTTTGCATTTCACTGTATAACTGCTTATTTGAGTGTTACTTGGTGTTTTCAGTACTTATTCATGTTATTTAAGCTAATCTAAGTCAGTTTGATAGTTAGTACAAGTGTTAATTTCATTCTCTATTAAATAGCTAAAATCAGTCATAATAGCCATTTTAGCTTAATCCTTATTTAGTGCTTATTTCAATTTGGAGTTTACTTATTTTATGTTCATTAAGCTAGTCAATCCTATTATAGTCAGTATCCTTGGTTAATTTTGTGGCATTCAGTGTTAAAATCCAATCAGTAAATTTTAAGGAGTGTTTGGCTTTGAAAGTCAAACGGGTAAAAATAGATATCCACTGTTCATTGACACTTTGCCTAAGTTTAATCTTGTATAACTCAGTGTTTAGAAGCTATTAGTATAAGCCTTTTGCATATTTTTCAAAATTTGAAGAAATTCAGTCTGCTAGTGCAAACATAGAACATGAACTGATCCAATAAGCTCTCTAGAGCTTTAATCCCTTTTAAGCTTTTGTCTTTGGTATTTTTGGACTCCATTAGGTCACTTAAGATCACCCTTTGTCCCTTGTTATATGCCTTTAAGCCTAGCACAGGTCTGCACAAAATCTAGCATAGCAGTCCAAATTTTTGGTCTTTCATACTTTTGCAGATTTTAAGAATTTTCTAGTGCTCTCACCTTAAGTTGGAATAAACTGAATTTCTGGATAGTCATAGTTCCGCAGCTCACATACACTCTAGTAATTTTATTATATTTTTTAGAATCTTTTAAAGCCACCAAAATAAGCCTCCAAATAGGGCAGTTTTGCCCTGTGCAGAGACTGCATCAGCAGACTCAGTTAAGCATTGAGCTTATTGAGAGCTTTTTAGCTCTTGCCCCTAGTTTTTCTTAGTTCCCTCAACTTATTTACATTTATCACAGTCCATTTTAGCTTTTTCCTCCACTTTATAGCTTATAAAGTAGCTTATATCTTAATTTGAAAAATCTAAGTCCTAAATAGCCTAAATACCTTACTGTTGAGATAAGCAGCTTGTTTGTAGCTTATTAATAAGTTTTAAAAATAATTTCCAGTTTTAAAGTTGCTTAATTATAGCTGTAAAATAAGTAGCAAAAAGAAAAATATCAAAAAATAAGTTTTTACAAAAAGGCCTGGGTGGGATTCGAACCCCAGACCTCCTGCTTGCATACTCAACACCCCAGCCAACGTGCCCTTGGGTCTTTTTCATTTTAGTTTACTTATTTAATTTACTTAACCTTGTTTGCATTTCTAGCTTATTTAATCAGTTAGCTTATTAGCAGCTTATCCACATAAGCTGTTATCACCATTTTAATTTTCTTAGCTTTGTAATAACATAAAGTAATTTAGAAAAAAGTTTCAGATTTTTCTTAATAGTTTTAATATTTTTAATCTTTTAATTAGTTTAAATTAGTAATTAAATCATAATAAATAGAATAATAATCAGAAAAATATAATTTTAATTTTCAAAATTTTCTTTTATTAAGTAGATTCTAGGAAAAATATAATCATATCTGTAGACCTTAGGAAAAATAAAATATAAAATAAGTGATAGTTTCTATTTAATAGATTTTATCTTTTTAAATTTTTAATTAAGCACTTTTCATTTTTATAATTTTCTTAGCTTCTTTTCACCTCATAATATTTATAGAAAAAGTTTTAGATTTTTCCTTGTTCATTTAGTATTTATTATAAATTGAAATAGTTTAAAAAGTAATTAAGTAATAAATAATTAATAATAATTAGTTAAAAAAGTGTTTAATTTTCTTTTGTATATTTGTTTCTCATTTGTTAATTAGATATAAAAAAGCAAAATCCAAAATATCTAATCATCAGTCACTCTAATCCAAAACTTAAACAATTTGCCCATTCGCACCTCGTTGGGAAACGATCCGGGTAATCACTTACCTGGTTTCACACTACACACACAAACGTGAGTTTTTGCAAGTATCCTTTTTCACAAAGGGGTGATTTGTATTTATTCACGCGTATCCGTCATTGCATAATATTTATATATACGTTTTAGCACGGATCAGGCCTTAATAGCATTATTCCCATTAGCCTTAACATCATTTACTACTACTGAATTTGGCCTAGCAGTATTAACTACTTGCCTAGTAGTATTAACCTTTTGACATAAATTATTGTTGGTTAATGCTGTTTTGTTTTGAAAGGGCCTCTTTACAGTTGATTGTGCTGATTTAGAAAAATATGACATTGGTCTAGCACTATAAACTGTAGTTTTGGGATGAGCAGTATTAACAGGCCTAACAGTATTAAGTGTTCTTAGGCCAGTTTTCATTAAAACTGCTCTTAGAGCCATGTGTCTGTGAGCACTAGGGTGAGTCTTTTTAGCAAAATAATTGTAATTCACCCTTGTATAAGTATTCCCAGATACCCTTGTATTCCCAGATACCATCATTTCTCTTTGATGGTAATTGCAGTCAGCTTGCACATGGTCAAAACTTCCATAGATAAAACAAGCTTTATTGTACATCAAAAAATCACTTCCTAGCTATTGGGACTTCTGATTATTCCAGTTTCTTTGGTTTTCCCTATTGCCTTGTGACCTGTACATTTCAGCATACTTAACTAGTTTCCTGTCACACCCCCAAAATTTAACAGTCGCGGAAGCATACAAAACTTTGAGGGTGCTACTAGCGGATTGGAAATCACAACACAAGGTAAACAAAGAACGGAATACATACTCCATTTTAAATAAATCAACATTTAGAGTTTACAAAAGATAATTCATTGTTTAGAAAAATAGACCCATTAGTTTCAGTGGTCCCACATAAAAACAAGTCTTAATTATGTCTGCCATTTCTTCTGAAAAAGGGCTATGATCCTTGCCTTGCCGAATCCTTGCCATAGCAATCAAATTACACACCTGAGAAAAACATGCTAAAAGTCAGCAAAAAGCAGTAAGTAATTTGTTTGGACCAATAGTTTTGTGTACGATCATTACAACGCATATAATGTCATACAAAATAGTCTATTGCGGTAGCTCTAAGTTCATGCAACCGAAGCTCAACAGTTTAGTGCGCTAATCTATAGCACATAAATAATAGTCAAGGGGCCCTTAGCGAGTGTTTAACCCAATACACTCGTAGTCCGACTTGCTATACGCCCGTATTGACCTGTCTGACCAACCGAACGGGGGAGTCACCCCAATAGGTCTATCTTAAGCAATCACGCTTCCCAAAGGGAACTAACGGCTCATGAAATGGGCATGATAGTGGGTTCTAGGGCTTAGGCTAACTACGCAATAGTTTTGAGAAAATTTAGTAATGTTGTGGTCCATAAAATAATTTGCATGTTTCTCACCCTATATTTGTAAAATAAGTATAAGTAAAGAGGGGCTATAAACTCACCTTTAACAGTCTGAACAGTGAATGTTGTGAATTTAGAAAATGTACGGCACCAACACGCAACCTAGATTAATAAGTCATGTTTTAGTTTCAAGTACTAAATTAAGTCTTTAGAGAATTTAATTCAAATGTTTTTAAAGTGTTTATGCTGTTGTCACTTGTGTGGCAGCAAGTGAGGTTATGAATACATTCCTAAGTAATTGTAGGTATTGCTCTACGAAATGCTTAAATGTACGGCAATGAGGAAATGAGAGTCTTATAGGATTTTGATCGACGAATTTTGGAAGATGATGAAATGAATGATTTGAAAGCACGAATAGATATTATCGAGATGTGGAATATTAAGGATGTGTAGTTTAGTTGTTAAAAATATATAATTAGTTATATAGATTTTGAAATGAAATAAAATTACGTGTAAGTGACGTTTAGTATTTAAAGGTTTACTGATTTGAGAAAAATTAATGTATAATGTTTGTATAATAAAGGTTTTGTTTACCTCGTTTAAGTAAAGTCAATTAAGTTCACCAAATTAATAAGGATTAGTTACGACTCATGTTTGTAAATTGGTTTCACAATTATATGTTTAGAAAACATTTGATAAGGTTTTGTTAAAATTATATTTTCTAATTCTTGTTAACGACATGGATATTTATTGGTTTAACACAAGGTTTATAAGTGACAAAACGTGTATCTATTTATATGTGTCTTATTTTATACTCATTAGAAATTTATGGGTCATTAGTATAACAAGTTTTATATCTTGGCGACTTGTATTTGTATATAGATTCACATCTTTTATGTCGAAATTTAATGCTCTACAAATGTATATAAGTGTAACAACATTAGGTAACCATTTACAATTCGGGGTCTAATTATTATGGTAGATGAATTTTAAAATCATGTCAAAACAAATTTTATACAATAGCATTCGATATAGGTTTTTCTTGTGTGCTTGGCCATAACAGTTTGATTCGCGGCTAATATACATATCTATACACATATCAAAATTTTATACGGTCAACTCTTGTTGGGCTGCGGCCTAACTGAGTCAAAGGAGGGGGGTGGTCTTAGTGTTGGGCTGGACTTAAAATTTTACCACCGAAAGCCGCATTGGGCCTGGTGGGCTCGGGATGGTCACTATTTAAGTATCCTACATGGATTGGACTAAGGTGTGAACTCGATTGGGCTTTTCAAATGCAAAGGGTTGGACTCTGGTGCTATACGAAAGGGTGTACAAGCTCAGAAGTTGTTATGTGGTTACTGGAATTTCGAATGTATACATTCGACACTTGAGAACTTTTAACACCAAATTATTCACCACCTCGAGGTCGAGTACCACTCGATTCCTCATCATGAGAGTCTCAAATGTTTGTGAGGCTTTTGGTTTGACACAAATCGTCATCATGTCCGACATGAATGACCGAATATGGGGGTGGGAATCGCCCTTAGGACGAGTAGGAAAAGATATATTTATTAACACATCTTTGTGATTTAGCCGAATACTAGGCAACCAAAGGTACTTCTATTGGTGTTTGTATGGAGGGTCGCATTTGACACCCATTGTGGGTTCAAGTTGAACCGAGTGGACTTCACCCCATTTGAGGTTCGACTTTGAGCTAAAACAAGGTAAGTTCTAGGCTCGAACCAAGATTATATTGGTAAACTCTTCCCACTCACTTTGGACTATAATTTATGTCACAAACGAGAGAGTTGAGAGGCTACTTCCTTTCCCGTTTGAGGTCTAACCCATGGCTAGCTCACCCACCATTGTGGCTGCCTAGGGTGAGTTTGATTGGCAAGGGATCCGACCAACTCCTCCCCTGTTGGGGTGGTTTTCCCTCAGCCAATGATCACCACAACACACCCTATTTGGGTGGCTGTGGGGTGAGACTAAAATGAACCATACGTACAGCCCTTATCTCACCCTTGTGGGGCGTATCTACAGGGTCTAGATAGCTTCAATACACCCTTACGAGGGTGGTTTCCACTCGAATTGCAAGTGGCCAAGGTTCCTCTTGACCGAGACAAGGGTTTCTAGGCATAAGATGTGGGTCATTCGAAAAGGTTTTAGCAATAAATCCCAATAAATCATTCTGTTGATTCAATCTAACACATCGATCCTAAGGATCTTTTGAGTCATACGACCTAAAACACGGATTCGACCACCATAAGGACCAACGATACTCTAGCCTATTGACAATTCCTAGCTTTCTATGCCACAAGGACAACAACAACAACAACAACAAGAATCGGATACAAACATGAATTCAAAAACTTTAATAAATCACCATTCGATCTAACAACTAACAAAATCTATTAAAAGTATTCTGAATGACAAGAAATGAATATGAAGGAGTTGAATACAAGGTGGTTATACCCTTATGATGAACCGAATGAGAGGCTTTTGAACTCGGAAGAGCTCGAAGAAATCCTAATCCGAAACCTAAGCTATCCCAATCGAACCCCAGCCAAAACCTCCTCAAGTCTCTTGTTTTCCTTCGAACTCCCTTTTCTTCTCGGAATTTTTGAGTGGATGTAAGCGTTGGTGTGGTCGATTGTGCCTGGGATAGCAGCTTAAAAAGAGAGAACTTGGGAGTAGCTCCATCTTTACTTTCGGATTTGGGGTTTGAAAATCATACATTCGGGTATAACTTCTTCATCTTATATAGTTTTCTATGGGTTGACTTTGGGGAACCGATCCCTTGAGAATGACTGCTAGCACCTAGATCGAAGAGAAGGGATATACAACCAAGGAAGATGAAGATGGATCACTGGATTTATTTCTGGGTTTGTGGAGCGGCGGACAAGAAGGAGAAAACGATAAAGAGGGCGGGAAAATGTGTGAGTGGGGTAATATATTATGTATAATACTAGTTGGTTTTATTTGAAGGGTAGTTAAATTATACCCCGTGTCCCGCTGAGTTGAGTTGAATTCGGGTTTTCCCGGAACTGACATGAATGTGGAAAAATGAATTTTTAGGAACGTTTTTATAAAACTTATATGAATTTGGAGTTTGTTGACTCAAAATAAATTCTAAGTTTTAATTTGTTACTGAAGTGATGTCGGTACGCGTGTGGTTCTGTTTTTGAGTAAAACCTCCCGTTTTTACTACATTATAGTTTGTAAATGTGAGAATGGGAAAAATTCACTGTTCTTGGTGAGATTTACTAGTTTTGTTGAGTTTCTATGTGACACAGTGTGCGTGTTTGTTTTCCCGTGATAGTTATGTAATCATGTAAATGCCTAGTTTAGTGATTTAGTCATAATAAATTGACAGTTATTATTTAAATACTAGTGAGAAAATTACCGTTTGTCACATCCTCCCCGTCTAAGAAAGAAAACCGTCCTCGGTTTTCACTTAGAGTTACCCGATAGGTTTGAGAAAAGATGTGGGTATTTACGCTTGATCTCGTCCTCCCGTTCCCACGTGTATTCGGGACCTCTTCGGGAGTTCCAACGAACCTTAACGATAGGGATACGGCTTTGCTTTAGCTGTTTGATTTCTCAATCCATTATTTCAACAGGTTCCTCAACGAAATTTAATCTTTCGTCAACCTGGATTTCTTCCAGAGGAATGGCAAGTGTCTCATTTGAGAGACATTTCTTTAGATTGCTCACGTGAAACACGTTGTGTACGGAGTTGAGTTCTTGTGGTATCTCGAGTCAATAAGCTACAAGTCCAATTCTCGTGAGAATTTTGAAAGGTCCTATATATCGGGGGCTTAGCTTCCCAAGCTTTCCAAAGCGGGTCACGCCTTTCCATGGCGATACCCTCAACATAACACGATCTCCAACTTGGAATTCAAGTGGTTTTCATCTCTTGTCAGCATAGCTTTTCTGACAGTCTCGAGCCGCCTGCATCCGGCTCTTTATTTGTACAATCTTTTCCGTAGTCTCTTGTACTAACTCGGGACCAGTTAGCTGACTTTCTCCGACTTCAGCCCAACATATTGGCGATCTGCACTTTCTGCCATACAGTGCCTCATAGGGTGCGGTTTTGATGCTGGTGTGATAACTATTATTGTAAGAAAACTCGGCTAACGGCAGATGTCTATCCCAGCCGTTTCCAAAGTCTATCACACATGCTCTCAGCATATCTTCTAAAGTTTGGATGGTCCTTTCACTTTGACCATCTGTCTGAGGATGATATGCGGTGCTCATATCAAGGTCAGTACCTAAGGCATCTTGTAGCGATCTCCAAAAACTTGACGTAAAACAACTATCTCTGTCGGAGATGATAGAAAGTGGAACACCATGTCGAGCACCTATCTCCTTCACATATAGTCGCGCAAGTTTGTCCATGCTATCGTTTTCCTTGATTGGTAGGAAGTGGGCGGACTTGGTAAGACGATCAACGATTACCCAGATGGTGTCGTAACCACTTGATGTCCTCGGCAGTTTGGTGATTGTGAAAAATGGTAGATTTACCCTAATATTTAATTTATAACTGTCCATTTAGTATGACTGAATCACTAGGTTAGACAACTATATGATTATCACGGGAAACAGACCTGCACATTGTGACACCCGGAAATCTCACCAAAGAACAGTGAAATTATCACATTTTTTGATTTACTCACTATATTGTAGTAGGAAAGGGAGGTTATCCCAGTTTTACTTAGATTGACACCACACGCATACCAATGTCTAAACAAACATGAATTAAAACTCAAGAATTATTGTGAATACATAAAACTCAAAACACATTCAAATATTATATAAACGTCCCAGAAAATCCCTTCTCTCATATTTATGACGGTTCGGGAAGGAACCGAGTTTAACTCAATTTAACAAGACGCGGATATAATAATTACTCACTCCCTTATTCAATTTAACTCTATACTTACAATAAAACACTAACTCTATACAAAAAAAAATAATAATAATAAAAAAAAATAAAATAAAATAATAAATAAATAAAACACCTAACCACTCACACAATATCCAACGACCCATCCCTTTCTTCCCCATTTCTTTTGCCTGTGAATCCCACAAACCCATGCTCCACTTCTTTTATCTTTCACCATCAAGACTGACAAATATAACTTGGGAGTAGCACTCGGTCAAACCATCACCATCTCCTTTACCTTTTCCCTAAGAATAAGATACGAGAAAGCCTTGTTATCATCAGTAGGAAAAAGAGTGTTGCTCGTTTTGGATGCACCAAAGATCGAAGACCATAAAGAAGAAATAAACCTATTCTCAATCTTCCCTTTTTAAATCGCTATTTCAAGTCAAGTTAATCCACACCAAAAATCATTCAAAGGCTCTTGCGAGTCAAAGAGGAAAAGGAAAGGGGTGAAGGACGATTCGGGTGGATTAGCTGGGATTGATTTGAAGAAGCCAAGGATTTGATTGGGATTCGGTTCGAAGTGTTGCCGAGTCCAAGAATCTCAGCCTACCCATTAGAGTATAAACCTTGTATTTAAATTTCCTTTCAAACCTATTAATATCATTATGATTCTGTTAAAATTAAATCGAGTAAGAAAAAGATTTAGGTTGATGGATTTATTAATTTTTGATTAGTAAATTATGGCAAAATGTTGTTGTTATTATTGTTGTGGCATAGGATCTTAGGTAAAAACCTAGAAATTGTTGGGATTGTTGCTCTGGTCATAGTAGTTTAAGTAAATCTTGAGGTCGAATTCGGATTTGTGCGAATGATATGGTTGTTGTCGCTGTTATGTAGGACTTAAGAATTGATCTGTTGATTTTAAACCCATTAGTTGTTCGTTGATAAGGTTGTCATTTGGGTAGTTTCCAACGTCTAGACAAGGCGTAAACAGCGGTCCGTTAGTTAGGAATCCATACGTAATAGTTGCTGCTAATAATTTAGACCTGTTCATATAGTGTTGTTGTGGCCATGGAAAAGTAGGTAGACTCTGTTGAAACCCTTAAGTTCGTTGGTTAGGAGGTCACGAACTACCAACCCAGAATGTTGTGGAAAACTTCCCTCGAATTACAGTTGTAGAACATTAGAAATCGGCCTAGGAAGAAGAAGGTTGTAATTGACTTTAGGACTAGTGAAAACCACACCCATGAAGGTGTGTGATGATCCCATACAAGTCCGGCAAACCTCACCAAAATCCCGGGGCCGTGGTGGTTCTACATCAAGGACAACCACCCTAAACAGGGGTGTTTTTGATTGTCCAGTGAGGCCAAAAACTCGAAGAAGCAATGAGTTATTCTTCCTACTAGGTCTAACACCAAGATCTTATATCAAGACTTGGTTTAGGAGTGTCATGAAGGGTAAAGCCGGGGGGTGAAACCAATAGTTCTCACGTAACACTCAAGGTCATCAGACTAGATTATCTGGTATACACAATTTCGACGTAAAATATAATTGGGGATAGGCACTGTCCTTAGGTCGACGGCATGTTCTGAATGCTAAACAATCACACCCAATTCCACTTGGGCTTGTGTGTAGCCTAGTGTGAAGATAATGGCCCAAGTTTCAATCTTTGAATTTGTCCAGCCCAACCTTTGTGACTAGCAAATTCAGTCCAACCCAAACTTCAAAAGCACCCTTAGATCCAGCCCAATAGGGAAACTGAAGTTGTGACCAAGCTAGCCCACCAGGCCCATGTGGCTGTGGTGGCAAACCCCCTCAGTCCAGCCCAACAAACATTGTGTACAATAAAAATAGTTAACAGTTATGTATTAAGTCGAAAACATTTTATATCGAAACTAACATATATACAAAACCTGTTAACACATAAATACTAGTCGCCAATGTAAAACATTAATATAAGCAATCATGCAAAAACTTTTGCATTGAAATTGTTATAACTTGGATCGTCACACTTAAAAACTCGTCAACTATACACTTGAATCATTAACTTGAGATTGCCATTTAAATACCGGCTTACAACTATATATAATGTAACATAAAGATTGGCATAAAAGGATACCAAATGTTTATTACACACAACCCGTTAACACATACGTATATACTTGTCGCTAAATAAAACACATATAGCCTTTCGCAAAGACATCCTTGTAATAACTAACATACATAGCCGAATACACAATTATTTCTCATAAAATTTGAATAATCATAATGTAAAACTCGACACCATCATAGGACCATTTAGACTATACTTAACATTATTATCTCGCAAATTCATAAATGGTAAAAATATAAAACCGGCAAGGGAAATACAACTTGTAAATACACATGTAACTGAGATGCATATAACTTGAGGAAAACAACGACAAGTCAATTATACATAGTATGGACGTATAACACGTGTCGGGAAATATAAGTTGACACTTACCATTGTTAATTTTAAAACTAAGTAAAGTAATGTAAATGTCACTAGTGAAAACGAAGGATGTTATATCAAACTTAGCTTAAACAAGAAGATACTGTTCTTAAAAAAAAAAAAAAAAAAAAAAAAAAAAAAAAAAAAAAAAAAAAAAAACTCTCCCCCCTATGGCGATTTTTTCCCTAACTTCCCTTCCAATCGTTCTTCACTAAAACATTCCCAAATCTTTTGATTCTTGCAACGATTTGATTTAGTTACTGTTTAAACATTAGTTTTTCATTATCTTTTTCAATATTGTTGCTTGATTCTGAGTCTTTTAGGCTGTTTTTTGGATTCGGTTAGTTAGGGTTTCTAGGGTTTATAAACCCTAAATTGTTACTGCTGTCGATCTTTAATTCTGCCCAGTTAAATTATGATCTCATGGTCGGTTATATTATATACTACCTATCTTGAATCTTTGTTTATCTTGGGTTCTATTAAACGATCGATTCCTGTTCTTTTTAGGGTTTTTTCAATCGCTATTTAGGGTTTGTTTTTGGTCGGTTAATTACTGCTGCAGTTTGTTATTAATATCATTATCATTAAGCTGCTGTTGTAATGGGTTGATTGTTTATGCTTCATGTCCTATAAACCCTAGGTTTCAAACTAGGGTTTTAACTTTTAGCCACCGATTGGCTTATGTATGGTTTAATCTGCTGCGTTGAGGTTTCTTACCTGTTAGTACGTGTTTTATTGTTTTGGCTGCTATAATGGAACGATTGGGAGAGATGAACAATGAGCTTTTACACTCAGTAAAATCTAAGATTAATGAAAGAAATGAGCGCTTGAATAAATTGGAAGGGAATGCCGGTGTTTCTATTCCAAAGAAAGCAACAAGGGTTTTGGTTAAACCCAATTCTGATCCAAAAACCAGTGATTCAATTAGTATTGATACTTATTCGGGTAATTCTGATTCAAGCAAGGCGAAAACAACGATGGCTTGTAACATGGAGGAGGATGCTAATGTGTCTATTCCAAATAAAGCAACAATGGTATCCGATAACCCGTGTTCTGATCTGAATAACATGTCTGCGCATGATGATTTCGCGAATAAGGGTGTTGCTATTGGTATTCAAACTGTTGGGACAGCAAGTCCTACTGATGCTAATGTGTTAGAGTACATTAAAGCTTTGTTTGGTGCATCCGTTATAACTCTCGAGGATATTGATGCATTCACTAAGAATATTGTTGATGGCAAATATCCAATTTGGGCTTTTTTGGAAAAGGATGTTCAAAATAGAATATTGGCTGCTATGGATACCCTATATGTAGATCTCAAGAAATAGTATCATGAGTCTCCTATTGTGGATCCTGTTATTCAAGGAGTTAACATTTCTATTCCTAGTAAAGTGGTTGAAAAGGTTAGTTCTCGATTAGAACATACTTTATATGGCTACTTTATTGGAAAAAGAATGGCGTTTCCTGTCGTTGAATACTATGCTAGAAGTAACTGGGCGAAACACGGACTTAAAATAATTATGATGAATTCTAAAGGATTCTTTTTCTTTAAATTTGATTCATTGGTTGGTTTAGAAGCTGTCTTGGAAGGAGGCCCTTGGATGATACGCAAATCTCCAATAATTCTTAAGAAATGGTCTTTGTATACTTGTTTGCGAAAGGAAGAGTTAACTAGCATTCCGATTTGGGTTAAACTGCATGATGTTCCTCTTCAAGTCTTTGAAGAGGAGGGTATTCGTTTGATTGCTAGTTTCATTGGTAAGCTTGTCATGCTTGATTCATATACTACCTCTATGTGCATGGATTCGTGGGGTAGGAGTAGCTTTGCTAGATGTCTTATTGAGGTTAACTCTGATTCTGACCTTCTAGATGTTGTGACTATTGCGTTCCCTTCTCTAACCGGGGAGGGTTTTATTAAAGAGAGTATAAGTGTTGAATATGAATGGAGGCCCCCCAGGTGCAATTTATGCAAAATATTTGGTCATACTCATGATCAATGTCCTAAACAGTTGGTGAGGCCTCCTACACAGATGGTTAGTCCTTCTACTATTTCTACTTCTCATGTTGCTACATACTGATGGTTTTCAAAAGGTGGGAAAGAAAAAAAAGAAAAAGGGTAAAGCAAAGGCTACTAATGGGAATCAATCTGTTGGTACTTCAGTTAAACAGTTCAAATTTGCTCCTAAGGCAGCTACTAGTAAACCTAAGAAGGGAGCTACTACTATGGGTAATGCATCTACATCGTCGTCTCAGTTGAAGTCTACTGGTAATGCTTCTAAGGAAGCTAATGTTTCTACATCTAAACCGTATTCTGCATTGGTGATGGATGATGAAGATGGTGAAGAATGGTACAAGATAATAAGGAAAAAACCCTAATCCTCTCTAATCCCTGGCGACAAAAAGCGATAACTATCCCTACAATTCCCTACCAATTGATCGAATTCTATTAATTCCTAATCAGCTTTGTTGATTAATATTAAATTGATTCTTTATATTGGTTGCTTAATCGTGGGTCAGTGGTAAGTTTATTCCTACTATAATTTCTTGTGGCTGCATGTGATCTATCTACAAACCGACTTTGTCTATTCGATTTTAATATTAACATTCTCATCATCGTGGGTCGGTTTTGTATTGTATTGGTTATATTCACTAGTTCTATTATTTCAATATATAGCCAAGTAGTATTACATGCAAATTGAAATATAGGGGCTGTTTGATTTTACGTGCGTTAACATTTAAACCCTAATCTTGCGATTAGGGTTTTTTTTTTTCTTTTATTGGTTTCTGCATGATTGCTGGCTACTGTTACGAGATTATTGTGTCTACTGATTGTGGTTGTGGGTTGTTGAGAGATGGAAAAGGGGTTTTTGAAGAACATGAGTGTGAACAAGTGTGCGAATGCATCTGCTGCAAAGGATGCTGGTCAGGTAAATGTTGATCTTAGTGAATTGGCTGCTCGTATGAGTAGGCTCAAAGGAAAAGAGGATGGTTCAGGTGTGCAACACGTACGTAAAGCTACTAGGGTTTTGAATAACCCTACATTGGATTCTGAAGGAACCAAGGCTGTTGGTTCTACTACTAGTCTTGGTGAGTTGGATTCGAGTTCAACGATGAACCCTAGTAGTTCTATTGATGTTGACATGGTGGCGAATGCATGGGCTGTAAATGAAGGAGCTACTGTTCATTATCCTAATCCTAATGAGTTCCCAACACTTCCTTCGCAAGTGAAGCCGGTTTCACTTGATCATTCTATGGAAACTCCTAATGTGGATAGTAATTCGTGTGGTGTAGCCTCTACTTCACATGAGGCTGGTCTAAATGTTGCATCTTCTTCAGCCCATGTTGATAAGGTCTTTGTGGATGCATGTAAGGATTTTGAAATTGTTATGAATGATGTCCAAACTAAGAATGCCGAGAGTGCTATGAAACAACCCATGAAACATATGTCTAACTTTCGTAGGCTGGAATGTAATAAGAATACTAATGGTGTGGATCTTTCTGTTCCTATGAAAGTGGTTGAAGAGGTGAGCACTAGGTTTGAAAATACTCTTTATGGTTATTTTCTTGGTAAATGCATTGCTTTTCCTGTTGTTGATTATTATGTACGCAATGTGTGGGCTAAGTATGGTATACAGAGGGTTATGATGAATGCAAAGGGGTTCTTTTTCTTTAAGTTTAATTCGAAGAAAGGTGTTGATGATGTGCTTGAAAACGGGCCGTGGCTGATTAGAAATGTCCCTATTATTCTTAAGCCATGGACTTTGAACACCAACTTATTGAAAGAGGATTTGACCAACATCCCGGTGTGGGTTAAATTCCATGATGTTCCTCTCGCTATGTTTTCTGATGACGGGATTAGTCTTCTTGCTACATTGATTGGTACTCCGAGAATGTTAGATGCTTATACGAGTCAAATGTGCAAGGAATCATGGGGCCGTAGTAGTTTTGCTAGATGCTTGATTGACGTCAAGGCGGATGAGGTTCTTAGGGACAGTATTACTGTTGAAATACCCCTTCTTGATGGTTCGGGTACGACCATTGAGAAGATACGGGTTGAATATGAGTGGAAACCACCTAGATGTGATATATGTAAGATCTTTGGGCATACTCTTGTTGATTGTTCTAAATCTATTCCACCCCCTGTTCAGCCTACTAAGAGTGGAAATGATGGTTTTCAAACTGCCAACAAGAAGAAGGGTAAACAAGGTGGTCCAGTTGCTCCGGGTCAAGGAGGGTTCACTAAACCTGTTGTGGGTAAGAAATTTCAATACCAACCCAAAAAGACTCCTCCTGAACCTAAGAAAGTGGATGTCACTAAGAAGAAGGTTGCTGATGTGGCGAGTACGAGTGGAACAAAGGTTGTTACATCCAATCAGTTTGATGCCCTTAATATGGATGATATTGATGACTTGGGTATTCCTACTCAAGAAGTGTTTAAGGATGTGGCTGATGGGAGTACATTGGAAGCAAACGTGAATGAATCACAAGTACCGCTTGTGAGTGTTGTGCAAGAGAAGGTGCAGGGTGCGTCTAGTAAGCCTGGTCCTTCTGGTTCTCCATCTATTTCTGCCACTAAAAGAGTAAACCCTTTCTCTAAGGTGGGAGATATTGTTGACTCTGATAGTGATGAGGAGGTCGTTAACACTTTTGATGAGTCCGTCAACTTATTTGGAGGTGGTAATGACCTTGAATATGATTATGATGACTATGCGGACCAAATTGATGATCTTCCAGGGAGCTTGGATGCCTTCTACGACATGTATGATATCAAGCTCCAAGGTCTCGGCAAGAAGTAATTCATCTTCATAGTAGTTTTATTGTTTCTAAAGTTGTAAGTTCTTATGGAATGTCATAAGCACTAGTTTTAGGTGTCTATCAAGCCTTTGTAGCTTGAGGTTAATATGGTACTTCAGCCATATTCCATTTGTACTTGACTTTTTCGGTTTAATATACTTACCAGGGTGCAGGATTACTCCCCTTTACCCAAAAAGATGAAAATGGTGAAGATCAAGTGGAAAATGTGTTTGATGAATTGGACAATCTTTTTGATTCTAATACAGGGGCGAGTTCATCTCGCACGTTTTCTGCTGGCTAGCTTATTTTCAGTTCCTTTTCTAGATGCATTTTTTGTTTCTAGTTTTGTAAGTGCTTTTGGCATGTCTTAAGCACTAGAGTTAGGTGGTTATCAAGCTTTTTAGCTTGAGGTTAATATGGTACCTCAGCCATATTCCATTTGTACTTAAACGTTTTTTGGTTAATCTACTTACCAAGGTGCAGGATTACTCCCCTTTACCCAAAAAAAACTTAACTTAAACAAATTTGACAATACATATAGTTCTAAACTAAAAATGTGTAAACATAAGCCACAATGAATTATTAATAGCAAAGCAAACTTAGTAAATTTTAATTAACCAAGTTTATTAAAATTAACGTCATATTTATCTAGTAGGTAATAAACGTCATATACGTAGGGTCTTACTTTTAAAAATCAACCTAATCGGACATGACAAACAAATTACACAACTATAATGTATATATATACTACATCCCGACTGAATCCATTAGGCTTTAGATAGTTCAATAACCCCAAATCCCTCATTACCGTACCTTTAGGTCATTTGCAGAGTTACACCCTACCAACTCTTAGGAAGAATCCTTAGTAACCACACTTGCCGCCACACAAGTAACAACAACATAAATACTCTAGAACGTGGAAATTAAAATATGAAAGGACTTAAACTTAATACTTGAAACTAAGACATGGTTATTTAATCTAGGTTGCGTGCTGTGTCGTGCACTCCTTAATTTCACAGCATTCACTGTTCATACCAGTAAAGGTGAGTTTATAGCCCCTTTTTTTTTTTTTACTTATACTTGTTTTATATGAATGGGGTGAGAAACATGCAAAACCAATTTTATGGACCAATTATACTATGTTTACCAATGATATTGCGCAGATAACCTAAGGATCTAGAACCCATTATTATGCCCGCCTTCATGCACTGTTAATTCGGGTTAGGAAGCACGATTAATATGAATAGATCTATTGGGGTGACTCCCCCGTTCGGTTTGACCGGATAGGCAAACGAGCGTATATTAAGTCGGATTACGAGTGAATTAGGTTAAGCACTCGCTAAGGGCCCCTTTGTGATTATTAATGTGCTAGGTTATAGCACACTGGACTGTCGAGCTTCGGTTGCATGAACTTAGTGCTAGCGCAAATGAAAATAAAATATAAATGTGACATTTCTATGTTCACAAACTAAACTATTGGTCCAAATTTGTTATAACCTAAACCTATGAACTCACCAGCTTTTTGCTGACTTTTAGCATGTTTTCTCAGGTATCTGGATATATGCAAGTGTGGCAAGGTTAGGCAATGCGGCAGGCTGATACTATTGACCAAGTGTTTTTAATAAATGTTTAAGACTTGTTTTTGAGGGACCATTAAACTTGTAAACCAACTTGAAACATAAAGTTTGTTATAATCGAAATCAATCAAAGTTAATATATTTTTCACCAAAGTGTGTAATTGGTTCTTTGTTACCTTGTGTTATGATTTCCTTTTCAGTAGCACCCCACGACTCCAATGCTTCAGCAAAGTAGATTTTGGGGGTGTTACAGATTGGCATCAGAGCCTAGGTTATAGAGAACTAGGTACATATAAACCTAAACTATAACCACTTTTTCAAAAACAAGTCCCTATGATCGCCGTTTGCCTTGATTGCCACGTTGCTTGAGATTTATTTTGACTTGACTGCATGTTATACTTTGTGACATACTAAGTGTTGCCATGTTGCTTTATATTTAATTGATTTGACGGCATGCTATGATTTGTGAGTTATTTACATGATTAAGGGTACTATGAGTATTATATGTATGACATATACACTTGACCCACACTAGTTATTATGAGTATCTCCCAAATACTATACCATTTTGTCATGGACTATGTCTTCCCCAGACCCAAATGATTCCAGCATATAGATGCTCCGAGATCATCATGCATCAAACCTTAACACTATTGAGCCTACACCACCACCACCCACCTCATCACCACACCCACTTACCCACTCACCTCCACGACAGAGACCCAGAAGAAACAATGATTCTTGTTCAACAGAGAGTGTTGGACAGACAGTAGCCGAGAGTACCCCTGCTGAGGGTACAAGGGTTGATGCTAATTTGAATACGGGGATAGAGCAGAGAGCAGTTGCGCCCCGGATTAGCATAGTGCTGGAGAATATGCCAAGTGCTTTTGAGACTGGAGAGAGCTCAAGGAAAGCTCAGGATGAGACAGAGGATAGCACAGAGATATCACATTCCTCACTTCCAGCAGCATAGCCAACAGCTACAGGGACCGATACTATTTCACAGATTCAGACCCAACTAGATTTTACGGACTGACATACTAGGTCTCCACTTCGATCTGTTTGACGAATTTCACCCAGCTCGTTTCAAGCAGCATGATGATGACTTCAGCCGACTCTATGATAGAACACACTTCAACAGTAGGAATATCTTTGACTTAAGTGACAGATTAGGTAGACTTGAGCAGACACATGTTGTATCTCAAGAGGCAACCTAGATGAGGCATGGAAAATACTAATCCTCGAGGCTCAGGCTGCAACATTATTAAGAGCTAATCAGATACACTGTAGCGAAAACTTAGCATTAAGAACTCGCCTTGTTAAGGTCGAGGCTTAACTTGGGGGAGTACACTTTTAGGTTCCGACAACTGCATAGGACCAGGAGCCAGTCTCAGTTATGATCAGTAGTGATTCACTTAACTGAGTAGTCCTCAGTCAGTGTAGGATCTTATTAGAGAGATTGTAGTTTTCAAACCCTGTAATCAACTCTTAAGTTATAACAAGCTCATTTTGTTATATATTTCCATTATGGATTTAATCCTTTCTTTTCATAACCTACCGTAATGTTATCCCTTTATATGATGACTTTACCTCACCTTCCCAAAAACCACACAATTTTCCTTAGACAAATGACATCCCTATTAAATTATAGACTATGACCTGTAAATCGTTTTGTCCATTTCTTTTAACCATAAAATTCCCAAAACCCCAAAATTTACATAACTACCACTCCACAAAATCCTCAAAAATATGACCTTACTTGAAATTACCAATCAATCTATCTACCAAATTACCCCACTCCTTACTCACAAATCAAACGACAAATTTTTCCTACTATTCCCAAATAATAAACTATATATTAGACGCCCATAAAAGTCCTCGAAAAATACTTCCCATTACCACCCTCACCAGCAAACAAATCCCTGTCCACTAAACTCAACACCCCGTCACCAAGCCTAAATCCTACGAAGTCAAACCATTCATTGGTAGCCCAAGTAATACACAAGAAACAATGACCCTAAATTCTTGCCGCAAGGTAAATCACCTACCCCCATCCCAAGAAACCCAAAGGACTGCATATAATGGAAATATGAGAATTAGGCAATCATACTAGTAACAACAGGAACCAATTCAACCTAGATATTGTAGAAGTTTGCCTTACCCCCCTATTACGATCTAGTTCAATAGGAAACCCACAACTCTCAACCATCGTCAGACAACCCCACCAAGTAGCACACCACCCCCTTAGTTGAACCTTCTCCTTAGTTATCTACTAGTTGTTTATTTGAAAGCGATCCAAAAGTTGAGACAATCCTTCAAAAATGTCGAGTTTCTTTCTTACAACTTGACATTTAACTTAATTTCATGACAGTTCTTGTTTGATGAGTTGTGAAGTTAAGTTAGATTCAAGTTGTTACGTATTTTAAGGTTAGGTTTAATCTCATGACAGTTCTTGTTTGATGAGTTGTGGGGTTAAGCTGAAATCAAGTTGTTACTGGGCTTAAACTGTTGTTTAGTTTAATCTCATGACAGTTCTTGTTTGATGAGTTGTGAGGTTAAGCTAGATTTCAGTTGAGGATCAAGTTCAACTCAAGAATGGGAAAGCTTGCCTTACTGTGTGATACCAATCAACATAATATAGAGCTTCCACCGCCTTGCCAAGCCTTTCCAATTCTGACCTATTTCAGCATCAATCTGACCAAACCTTAAAATTTATGGTTATTAGGTATATTGTAACCTCGTAGGCGACTAGAACACATTATGACTCTATAGAAAAAGTGTTAAGTGACCACAACGATTATATTCAGACTCTCAAGTTCTCCTTCGGTACAAGACACTGCACATTTGAACGAACGAACTGGCCGATTGCTGGTAGAAATCAAAATGGTTCTACCAAGATAAAACTCTATGCGTCAGATAATTCATATCCCGCTAAGCTGATAGATTGACTACTAGGGGCAGTTAACATCGTCCATTCAAGACCGAAACTTAGAACTACGAACGTTACCCGCAAAACTCGAGAATTTTGGCAATATCCTCAGTATACACTGGACGTCCCAAGGCTCTATCATGAATTCCCATGGGAGGAAAAGAAAAAATCCGTCCGTAAGACTCATAAGATTCTAGCCACAAATAAAGGACCCCTTAGCAAGAACAAACAATAAGTAAACCATAAAATCTTTAAGAACCTGGAGATTTACTAGGATTAACTAGTGACCTAATAGAAACCCTAAAACCTCACGAAATGACCTGAACCTTTATCGTAGGATTTAAATTTTCTATCTTTTCACTGAACCTTTGGAATTACAAACTAGCCTTAAGGAATTCTTGCAACACGTTATTGAGCACCAGAAACAAACCTCGGAAAGACTAGTCAAATGCCATCACCCAGACTATAGGTATCGGCATGACATGCTTTGGTAAAGTTCACCGAAATACGACTTATTATCTTTAGCCCTTAAGACACCAGAGACACCTTAGGGGTTCAGACTGTAAGATTGCTACATTTACTGTAAGACTTAGATCCTTAGCAAAACCATTTAAAAGCCTTAAGATATTAAAGGAATTCCCATACAAAAATCCTCACTTGAAAATATATCTCAGCGTAGTGAACGACCGATATATTTATCGACCAAACAATTTAAGACAGGATATCTCTCGAACGAGACTTGAAGTAGAACGTATATTTAAGAATATAAGTTTCGCTTGCTACTAGATTTCAAGCTTTGCCCAGCTAAGCAACCAAAGCATACCCTAGGAAGTTAGTTGGGATACAGACCCCATTTATACCTCCTCCTCTATTTAAGATCTCATTCACCCTCATCTTTTATGGTATAGATGACTCCTATAGGAAGGATAGCCAAGGCCACTCATGGTCAATCTATTGCCGCCACTATTCCAGCAGGGAATGGAGCAAATCTACTCGTCATAAACCCAGCCATGTTAGTCATATTAGTTAATCATCGTGCGACAGCAGCACTAGCCGCAACAAAGGTCAACAACACGACTACTGAGATAGGAAGCTCAAAGCTTAAGGACAACAGCATCCGCAGTTGCACTTATCAGGAGTTCCGAAAGGCCATGACTGGAGGTCTTAAGGGAACTAAGGGAACTATTGTTGTGATTAGATGGATTGAATAGCTGGAGGCTGTGTTTCAAGCATGTAGTTGTGCGGAGAAGGATAAGGTTAAGTATGCATTACTCACCTTCACAGATGCCGCATATGCAATGCCTTGGGAAAGTTTTAAGGAAATGGTGCGCAGAAAGTATTGCTCCTACAGCGAAATCAAAAAGTTGGAGGAAAAATCTTGGAATCCCGAGATACGAGGTGCCAACGCTACTGCATACCGCCAAGAAATTGCACCAATAAGCCCTGAGATGGTTCGTACAGACGCTCGATTTCGAGAGAGATACCTAGGAGAATTTCCCCCCTACGTCAGAAGTAATGACATTACCTTCAGGGCCTCTAGTCCCCAGGAACCCATAGATACGGCCAATAGGCAAAAGGATCTAGTAGTCAGGATTAACGCCAAGAAGGTGGCTGACAACAAGAGGAAGTGGAGAGATCACTTCAAAAACCACAGTAGTACTGGTCCAAACAAACAGCAAGAAGTGACCAAAGTTCATACTACAGGCACCAGCACAGAGATAGGGTATGCTGGAGCGTTACCCAAGTGCAGCATGTGCCCGTTTCATCACCATGGACCTTGCCCCGTTCAGTATAGGAACTGCCAGAAAATAGGACACAAAGCTAGGAATTGCAAGGCTCCCACCCTCGGGATGGACCCAAATGTCACAATAACCTACTATGAGTGCAGAGTGATAGGGCACTTCAGGAGTGAATGCCCGGAGCTGAGGAACCAGAATAAAGAAAAAACTCGTGAAAACGCATACGTGATAGAAAGGGGAGAAACTCGCCAAAACCTCAACAACGACGCCGGTAATAACAATGTTTAAGGAGAGAGTTCCTTACGTTGCACAAAAAGACCTACACCTTGACTCTCTTGGATCGTATTTCCCTGAGTATTTGTACCTTCTTAAAGGGCATGTTATATCAGTACCTTGTATGAATTTCCCCGTGACAAGTTCTTAGCTTTTGAAGTCAAGAAGTTATGACAACCCTCCTCCTATCCCCATCACATTTGAGGTTGTTAGTTGATTAAGTACATTCGTGGCATATGAGGTGGTGCACCCTTTGTGATTCTGAACCCATGAAAACCCTATGTCATTGTGACTAAACCCGGTATCGCATCATCTGTCCTCAATTAAGCATAGCCTGATCACCTATGTTTAATTCAGGGAGGATCATGCCTTGATGGGAATAGTCATCGTGAAAGAAATCCTGCACTCTAGCACTCACACTATATATCTCGATTATCGAAGTTTAACCATCTCTCACAAAACCTCGAATTCACATAGGGAATGTGAAAAAAAATAGAACCAAAACACTAGAGCCTTCAAAACCCCAACCCCTTCGGGTATTTCTAAGTGAAAACTGAGGACGGTTTTCGTTCTTAAGACGGGGAGGATGTGACAAATGGTAGATTTGCCCTAATATTTAATTTACAACTGTCCATTTAGTATGACTAAATCACCAGGTTAGAAACTTATATGATTATCACGGGAAACAGACCTGCACATTGTGACACCCGGAAATCTCACCAAAGAACAGTGAAATTATCACATTTTATGATTTACTCACTATATTGTAGTAGGAAAGGGAGGTTATCCCAGTTTTACTTAGATTGACACCACACGTATAACAATGTCTAAACAAACATGAATTAAAACTCAGTAATTATTGTGAATAAATAAAACTCAAAACACATTCAAATATTATATAAACGTCCCTGAAAATCCCTTCTCCCATATTTATGACGGTTCGGGAAGGAACCAAGTTTAACTCAATTTAACAAGACGTGGATATAATAATTACTCACTCCCTTATTCAATTTAACTCTATACTTACAATAAAACACTAACTCTATACAAAAAAAAAATAATAAATAAATAAAAATAAATAAATAAATAAATAAAACACCTAACCACTCACACAATATCTAACGACCCATCCCTTTCTTCCCCATTTCTTTTGCCTGTGAATCCCACAAACCCACGCTCCACTTCTTTTATCTTTCACCATCAAGACTGACAAATATACCTTGGGAGTAGCACTCGGTCAAACCATCAACATCTCTTTTACCTTTTCCCTAAGAATAAGACACGAGAAAGCCTTGTTATCATCAGTAGGAAAACGAGTGTTGCTCATTTTGGATGCACCAAAGATCGAAGACCATAAAGAAGAAATAAACCTATTCTCAATCTTCCCTTTTTAAATGGCTATTTCAAATCAAGTTAATCCACACCAAAAATCATTCAAAGGCTCTTGCGAGTCGAAGAGGAAAAAGAAAGGGGTGAAGGATGATTCGGATGGATTAACTGGGATTGATTTGAAGAAGCCAAGGATTTGATTGGGGTTCGGTTCGAAGTGTTGCCGAGTCCAAGAATCTCAGCCTACCCATTAGAGTATAAACCTTGTATTTAAATTTCCTTTCAAACCTATTAATATCATTATGATTCTGTTAAAATTAAATCGAGTAAGAAAAAGATTTAGGTTGATGGATTTATTAATTTTCGATTAGTAAATTGTGGCAAAATGTTGTTGTTATTATTGTTGTGGCATAGGACCTTAGGTAAAAACCTAGAAATCGTTGGGATTGTTGCTCTGGTCATATTAGTTTAAGTAAATCTTGAGGTCGAATTCGGATTTGTACGAATGATATGGTTGTTGTCGCTGTTATGTAGGACTTAAGAATCGATCTGTTGATTTTAAACCCATTAGTTGTTCGTTGATAAGGTTGTTATTTAGGTAGTTTCCAAGGTCTAGACAAGGCGTAAACAGCGGTCCGTTAGTTAGGAGTCCATACGTAATAGTTGCTGCTAATAATTTAGACCTGTTCATATAGTGTTGTTGTGGCCATGGAAAAGTAGGTCGACTCTGTTGAAACCTTTAAGTTCGTTGGTTAGGAGGTCACGAACTACCAACCCAGAATATTGTGGAAAACTTCTCTCGAATTACAGTTGTAGAACATTAGAAATCAAACGATTCTCTCTCCCTCATGGAGATTTTTGGCCGCCACTCCCTCTTCAACTTCCAGCCATAAAACCTCCTACACACGTCCTTTCTACCCTCTAATGATCTCTTTCATTCTAGGGTATGAAATACGTGATTGGGTTGCGTTTTTATTTTAAAGGGATGGCGGCTGTACTTTTACTTTATATACATATGACGAAATCTCCATGGTTGGTTTTCTTGCGATCAAGGAAAACCCTAACGTTTAGGCTGGTTACATCTGATCTATCTTCTCTCCTTGATCATGTGTGTTGATTGCTGTGCTTTATCTGCAAAACCCTAATTTTAGGGTTTCTTATTTATTATTTGTTGGTGCCTAATCTGTTATTACTAATACTAAGCCGATTGGGGTGGTGGTACGCTTGGATGTGCTGATGTGTTAATGATCCAATGGAACCCTAACTCTTAGGGTTTCGTTGTTATTCTCCTCGCTGGTTGTGATTAATCGGTTTGTACCTTGAATGTTAACTTGTGTTTTGGCTTTGTTATTGACTACAAGTTCTGCAACAGACCAAGTTCTGCAACAGATTCATGTTTTATGTTAGTGGGTTTTATGAGAGATGTTGGTCAAGTTCTGTGGATGTTAGGGTTTCAGAAACCCTATGATTTGGTTATTCTGGGTCTTGCTGCTATGTATCGTGATTGACATGGTATTGTGTGTTAGGGTTTGGTATAACCATCTTGTTCGTCTATGGCAATTGTGTTCTCGTGCTTATATGAAGCCTTAATCTTTTTAGGGGTTTGTTTTTCGAATAGGCTGCTATAATGTTTGTTATCAGTAATCGATATATGATGCTTGTTAATTCTGTGATGATCTGATGTGGTTGCTGATTCTGATGTTAATGAAACCCTAACTCTTAGGGTTTCGTTATCTTTTTTTGCTGGTTGTATGACCTATGGTGTTCGCTTCTTGGTCTACAATATGATGGAATTGGAAGTTAGGGTTTTTGTATACCCTATTTTAGTCCCAAACAGGTCCTCTGCGTGATGTAATTGACTATTGGCTGCTGTTGGATTGTGTATTGGGTATGTTGTGTTCAAGTTCCTAACGGTTGGTTAGGATTGTTGTTTGAAACCCTATGATCGTGGTTGCTCTATCATCAGTCGTTTGGGTGTTCAAGTGTTTCGTGATTCTGGTACATACTCAGTGGATGAACAACCTTTGGTTGTCCTTGGTTTATGGTACCAACTTTATCTGATCGTTTGTGGTACGTTTATGCTTTGTAAGTTGCGGTGTGTATACTGCATTTGATCACGGCTGTTCATGACTGTTTTCGTTATGGCTAACAATGAGACTCTGGATTTAGTTTTTTTCTCCATCATTCTGATTATATGGCGACATATTGCTTATTGCTTGGAGATTGGCTTCAAGGTTTCGTTGTTTAGTTGGAAGTTAGGGTTGTTTGTAACCCTATGCTCATGTTTTGGAGTGGTAGTTGGTGGTGCACTCTATGGTTATACAATGAAGATTACTGAAGAAAGAGTCGTTCACCATGGATATGGTTCTTGGAACCTTGTTTTATTACATTTAGATTGTTTTTTTAAATGTAATTGTTACGTAGCTTTTTTAGCTTGTTATGATTGTAAGTTGCAGATGTAGGTGCATTTTGTCGCCCTGATTGGGCAGAGAGGAGGGATTCACCCTCATCCTTTGTACTTCAACATTTTTTGGTGTAATGAATTTTACCAGGGTGCAGGATTACTCCCCTTTACCCATAGAACATTAGAAATCGGCCTAGGATGAAGAAGGTTGTGATTGACTTTACGACTAGTGAAAACCACACCCATGAAGGTGTGTGATGATCCCATACAAGTCCTGGCAAACCTCACCAAAAGCCCGGGGCCGTGGTGGTTCTACATCAAGGACAACCACCCTAAACAGGGGTGTTTTTGATTGTCCAATGAGGCCAAAAACTCGAAGAAGCAATGAGTTATTCTTCCTACTAGGTCTAACACCAAGATCTTATATCAAGACTTGGTTTAGGAGTGTCGTGAAGGGTAAAGCCGCGGGGTGAAACCAATAGTTCTCACATAACACTCAAGGTTATCAGACTAGATTATCCGGTATACACAATCTCGACGTAAAATATAATTTGTGATAGGCACTGTCCTTAGGTCGACAGCATGTTCTGAATGCTAAACAATTACACCCAATTCCACTTGGGCTTGTGTGTAGCCTAGTGTGAAGATAATGGCCCAAGTTTCAATCTTTGAATTTGTCCAGCCCAACCTTTGTGACTAGCAAATTCAGTCCAACCCAAACTTCAAAAGCACCCTTAGATCCAGCCCAATAGGGAAACTGAAGTTGTGACCAAGCTAGCCCACCAGGCCCATGTGGCTGTGGTGGCAAACCCCCTCAGTCCAGCCCAACAAACATTGTGTACAATAAAAATAGTTAACAGTTATGTATTAAGTCGAAAACATTTTATATCGAAACTAACATATATACAAAACCTGTTAACACATAAATACTAGTCGCCAATGTAAAACATTAATATAAGCAATCTTGCAAAAACTTTTGCATTGAAATTGTTATAACTTGGATCGTCACACTTAAAAACTCGTCAACTATACACCTGAATCATTAACTTGAGATTGCCATTTAAATACCGGCTTACAACTATATATAATGTCCCATAAAGATTGGCATAAAAGGATACCAAATGTTTATTACACACAACCCGTTAACACATACGTATATACTTGTCGCTAAATAAAACACATATAGCCTTTCGCAAAGACATCCTTGTAATAACTAACATACATAGCCGAATACACAATTATTTCTCATAAAATTTGAATAGTCATAATGTAAAACTCGACAACCATCATAGGACCATTTAGACTATACTTAACATTATTATCTTGCAAATTCATAAATGGTAAAAATATAAAATCGGCAAGGGAAATACAACTTGTAAATACACATGTAACTGAGATGCATATAACTTGAGCAAAACGACGACAAGTCAATTATACATAGTATGGACGTATAACACGTGCCGAGAAATATAAGTTGACACTTACCATTGTTAATTTTAAAAATAAGTAAAGTAATGTAAACGTCACTAGTGAAAACGAGGGATGTTATATCAAACTTAACTTAAACAAATTTGACAATACATATAGTTCTAAACTAAAAATGTGTAAACATACGCCATAATGAATTATTAATAGCAAAGCAAACTTAGTGAATTTTAATTAACCAAGTTTATTAAAATTAACGTCATATTTATCTAGTAGGTAATAAACGTCATATACGTAGGGTCTTACTTTTAAAAATCAACCTAATCGGACATGACAAACAAATTACACAACTATAATGTATATATATGCTACATCCCGACTGAATCCATTAGGCTTTAGATAGTTCAATAACCCCAAATCCCTCATTACCGTACCTTTAGGTCATTTGTAGAGTTACACCCTACCAACTCTTAGGAAGAATCCTTAGTAACCACACTTGCCGCCACACAAGTAACAACAACATAAATACTCTAGAACGTGGAAATTAAAATATGAAAGGACTTAAACTTAATACTTGAAACTAAGACATGGTTATTTAATCTAGGTTGCGTGCTGTGTCGTGCACTCCTTAATTTCACAGCATTCACTGTTCATACCAGTAAAGGTGAAAACCCTAACAGAAAATCTCTCTGGCGATTGCGATTGAACACCAAACCCTTAATATTTCGACTTTCATCTTCCTACGACATCTACTAATCCCTTTTAATTATTTAATCTACCACTATCGTGGGTCGGTTAGTTTTTACTTGGTTAGTGTTTTAGTGGGTCGGTGATATCATTCTGATTTGGTTGTTCCTTATTGTTGATTTGATTATTCGCTGCATGGTATCTTCATAATATTAAATCAATTGTCGGTCGGTGCGTTCCTTATTCTGATTTGGTTATTCGTTGCATGGTATTCATAATATTAAATCAATTGTCGGTTGGTGCTTAATCTTTGTCTATATTTACGTCCATTGGTTTATTATTCCATGCAATTCCTTATTTGACGATGGGAGCAGGTTAGTTACGGTGTGATTTATATCTTAAACCCTAATCTTGCGATTAGGGTTTTATCTTCTTTAATTGGTTTTGCATGCGTTGCTGGTTACCGTTACGTGATTAATTTGTTTGCTGATTGTGGTTGTGGGTTATTGAGAGATGGAAAAGGGGTTTTTGTTAAGCAAGAATGTGAACAAGAGTTCGTACAAATCTGGTTCGCATGATGCTAGTAATATTAATGTGAATCTTGGTGAATTGGCTGCTCGTATGAGTAGGCTAAAGGGACAAGAGCATGGTATAGGTGTGCAACAATTACGTAAAGCTACTAGGGGTTCTAATAACCTTACGTTGGATTCTGATGGCACCGAACCTGTTGGAGCTTCTACTACTAGTGTTGGTGCGTTGAATTCGGGTTCAACGATGAACCCTAGTAGTTCTACTGATGATGATGTGATGGGGAATGTTTGGGCTGTTAATGAAGATGCTACTGTTCATTATGCCAATCCTAATGAGTTCCCAACACTTCCTACGCAAGTGAAGCCGGTTTCACTTGATCATTCTATGGAAACGCCTAATGTGGATAGCAATTTGAGTGGTGTTGCCTCTACTTCACATGAGGCTGGTCTAAATGGTGCACATTCTTCAGCTCATGTTGATAAGGTCGTTTTGGATGCATGTAAGGATTTTGAAAATGTTATGAATGACGTCCAAACTAAGAATGTTGAGAGTGCCATGAAACAACCTTTGACACACATGTCTAACTTTCGTAGACTGGAATGTAGTAAGAAATCTAATCGTGTGGATCTTTCTGTTCCTATGAAAGTGGTTGAAGAGGTGAGCACTAGGTTTGAAAATACTCTTTGTGGTTATTTTCTCGGTAAACGCATTGCTTTTCCTGTTGTTGACTATTATGTACGCAATGCGTGGGCCAAATATGGTATACAGAGGGTTATGATGAATGCAAAGGGGTTCTTCTTCTTTAAATTTAGCTCGATGAAAGGTATTGATGATGTCCTCGAAAACGGGCCATGGCTGATTAGAAATGTCCCTATTATTCTAAAGCCATGGACCTTGAACACCAACTTACTTAAAGAGGATTTGACCAACATTCCTGTGTGGGTTAAATTCCATGATGTTCCTCTTGCTATGTTTTCTGATGACGGTCTTAGTCTTCTTGCTACATTGATTGGTAATCCAAGAATGTTAGATGCTTATACGAGTCAAATGTGCAAGGAATCATGGGGCCGCAGTAGTTTTGCTAGATGCTTGATTGACGTTAAGGCGGATGAGGTTCTGAGGGACAACATTACTGTTGAAATACCCCTACTTGATGGGTCGGGTTCGACTATTGAGAAGATCCGGGTTGAATACGAGTGGAAACCACCTAGATGTGACACATGTAAGATTTTTGGTCATACAATTGTTGATTGTCCTAAATCTACTCCACCCCCTGTTCAGCCTTCAAAGAGTGGCAATGATGGGTTTCAAACTGCAAGCAAGAAGAAGGGTAAACAAGGTGGTCCAGTTGCTCCGGGTCAAGGAGGGTTTACTAAACCTTCTGTGGGTAAAAACTTTCAATACAAACCTAAAAAGACACCTCCTGAACCTAAGAAAGTGGATGTCACTAAAAAGATGGCCACTGATGTGGCGAGTACGAGTGGAACTAAGGTTGTTACATCTAATAAGTTTGATGCTCTTAATCTGGATGATTCTGATGACTTGGGTATTCCTACTCAAGAAGTGGTAAAGGATGTGGCTGCTGGGAGTACACTTGATGAGAGGGTGAATGAATCACAAGTTCCGCTTGTGAGTGCTGTGAAAGAGAAGGTGCAGGGTGCGTCTGATAAGCCTGGTCCTTCTGGGTCTCCATCTATTTCTGCCACTAAAAGAGTTAACCCATTCTCTAAGGTGGGAGATATTGTTGATTCTGATAGTGATGAGGAGGTCGTAAACACTTTTGATGAGTCCGTCAACTTATTTGGAGGTGGTAATGACCTTGAATATGACCTTGATTATGACTATGATGACTATGCGGATCAAATTGATGATCTTCCGGGGAATTTGGATGCCTTCTACAACATGTATGATATCAAGCTCCAAGGTCTTGGCAAGAAGTAATTTTCTTCATTGGAGTTTTATGTTATTTTATGTGTAGGTGCATCTTTTGTTCTAAAGTTGTAAGTGCTTATGGCATGTCATAAGCACTAGTTTTAGGTGTTTATCAAGCCTCGTAGCTTGAGGTTAATATGGTACCTCAGCCATATTCCATTTGTACTTCAATTTTTTCGGTTTAATTTATTTACCAGGGTGCAGGATTACTCCCCTTTACCCAAAAATACCAGTAAAGGTGAGTTTATAGCCCCTTTTTTTTACTTATACTTGTTTTATATGAATGGGGTGAGAAACATGCAAAACCAATTTTATGGACCAATTATACTATGTTTACCAATGATATTGTGTAGATAGCCTAAGGCTCTAGAACCCATTATTATGCCCGCCTTCATGCACTGTTAATTCCGGTTAGGAAGTGTGATTAATCTGAATAGATCTATTGGGGTGACTCCCCCATTCGGTTTGACCGGATAGGCAACCGAGCGTATATTTTTTGGGTAAAAGGGAGTAATCCTGCACCCCGGTAAGTAGATTAACCAAATTTTGTTTAAGTACAAAGGATATGGGTGAAGTCCCATATCTCAGCCCGTTACATGGGCACTTACATACTAAAAGCAACAAACCAAACCACTATATAAGAATGACACGCCATTCTTATAACTTACATAATAAACTTGCAACCTACAATGACTATACAAAAGATATGAAAATGCAGAACAAAAGCATGCATTACAAAGGTAACACATAATATATAATCATTATAGAACTCCATATCAACATTATGTTGAACTTATACGGATAAGTCTTGAACAAAGCTCACCAAGCTAGCCAAGAAACAACCACCATGAAGATACCCCGAACACCACATTACATCGTCAATAGCATCATGTGGTTCGAGCATCTACAACATAAAAACGGTGTTTGTAGAAATAACAAAGAGCCCCCTCCTTCCTATAACCACAAAGCACCACCTCCAAACGCAAAACCATGATCACAAAATGGTTATAACTAACAACCACGCAATCAAAGTTTGCAATAAAAAACCCTATGGCAAGCAGCAATATTGCATAATGAACACCATATGCAAACATAGATTAGAATGAAAGCCAAAGCAATAAGAGGCTGCCATAGACGAACATAGGGTAAACCAACCCTAACTTACCCAATATCATCACATAGAAATAGGACCTGTAACGTACGCAACAGCTCCTATGATCGCATGAAGGAAATAGAGAATTAGACCAGCAGCTCCACCAATCCCTAAGAGCGATCAATGCTTGCCACACTTACAAATTAGACGATGACTATGTTTTTAACAAACCCAAATATACGACCACCACCATCACGCTTTGCCCAGCAAACCAACAATAGCAGCAGTGTACAGTACATCGAATAAACAAGCATCAACTTGCAAAACGTCTCAAGCATCGAACCTTAGAATGCCAAGGTCATAACAAGGACACAAACAACGGGTTTAGCATTAAACCTGCTCTTACACCAACGATGGCAACATAATAACCATCATAATGAACAGATCTTGCAAATGAAAATGAACAGCAGCATTACAGATCATTATGATGAAAAACGATAATAAGGTTTATGAAACCCTGACTTTCATGGTCATCGCACAAGTCGAACAGCGGGGTTAGAGAAACCCAAGCTTCCAGCATCGAGAATACCAGCAATGAGACCAATAATAGGGTGTTCAAACCCTAACTTCCAAGGAAAAAACAGATCATGAACAAAACCATGCAATGATCTGTTATGACAAAAATAGGGTGGTAAAACCCTAACTTCCAACAGCACGCTCAAAAGACCCAGCAATATACCAATAAGCAAGTAGACCATTGATGACGAATGATACTAGGGTTTATGAAACCCTAACTTCCCATAAAAATCGTAAATAGACCAATGAACATGGAGGATCAACGACCACATACACCAGCAGGTCTGGATTACGAAACATCGCCAACCAAATAGGGCTAGGAACCCTAACATCCAGTAAACGTACATCTCTCTCGTAACCCACATACCATAAACATCAATCCGAACAGGAACATGCAATAAACAAATAACCTCACGTTCAGAAACACTTACAAGTACCAACGATAGATAAATACGAAACCCTAAGTATTAGGATTTCGAAGATATAGCTCAGATCGATGCACATCATGTACCCCAAAAAGCGATCAAGAAGGAAGAAAGATTAGCATCAACGAAACCCAAGATAATGGTTAATCTTTTGATCGTAAAGACCAGCAGAAAAATCAATATTAGGGTTTTTCCTTTGATCGCTAAAACCCAAAAAATTGCATGGAAATCACGTGAATATAGGTTAAATAATAGAACATGGATTCAGTAATATAATATAACCGACCCACGATAATAGATTATTTCAGATCACATGCAAAAACCAAGGCGAATTAGATAGCAACCGACCCAGTAATTAAATCCACCGACCCACGATGGAGGTGGATTAAACAATTAATGGAAAAGGATCAATCTTAATATTTAGTGATTCACGAAGAAAAAGATTTAGATTTGCAAGGGATCGAATCGCTTTTTCTTTTTTCTTTTTCGCCAGAGAGAATAACGTTTAGGGTTTTCCATGCTTTTTTTCAAGTCAAACGAGCGTATATTAAGTTGGATTACGAGTGAATTGGGTTAAGCACTCGCTAAGGGCCCATTTGTGATTATTAATGTCCTAGGTTATAGCACACTGGACTGTCGAGCTTCAGTTGCATGAACTTAGTGCTAGGGCAAATGAAAATAAAATATAAATGTGACATGTCTATGTTCACAAACTAAACTATCGATCCAAATTTGTTATAACCTAAACCTATGAACTCACCAGCTTTTTGCTGACTTTTAGCATGTTTTCTCAGGTATCTGGATATATGCAAGTATGGCAAGGTTCGGCAAGGCGGCAGGCTGATACTATTGACCAAGGTTGTTAGGATCGCGATCCTGCTCGTAGGATCGTACGATGATCCCTACGATCGTACACGTAGGATACGATCGTAGGATCGTACGATGATCGTTATGGGATCGTAATTCACGTAGGATCGTTACAGGATCATGGGATCGCTCGTAGGATCGCTCGTAGGATCGTGAACGATCCGATCCTGTTGGTAGCCCAGAATTACAACCAGTAGAAAGCAGTGGCGGAGCCATGTGGACACTTATGGGGGGACATGCCCCCAACAAAGCTTTTGTAGACCTACTCTACTGATAGGAAAAATGTCTAAGTTTGAAGAAAAATCTCCATTGTCCTCAACCCAAAAATACAATGCCTTCACATCTTCACGGAACGTTAGATGACAACAATTTAGTCGTTTAATTAAAAAGTAAATAACAATAGTAGGAAGATGATATTTTAATCAATGGCTTTATGGGTTTGTTTATCCCTCTGGTTATGGTGAGAGAATAATGAGGAACATGATGGTTTGCTAGTTAGATGAAAAATAAATAGAGAAGTAAATAATTCACAACCACTTGATTTTATCGATCAAATGCTTCACATTTGTATATTTTTATTATACAATAATAGTAAAGTACATGATAGCTTTTAGTACGTACAAGGCTACAATCCTAAGCTATGACCCATATATACACATTTATATAGTAAGAGTGAAATTTAAAATTTGTTTATTAACTGTGGATGTGTAGGAATTCTATTTTAATGTTTGCCTGCTATTTAAAGTTCGTTTTATTTTTTGCCTGTTATTGTAAAGTTTTTATATAATGAAGATGAATAGCTGCTCTAAACGCTTCAATTACAGTATAAATGCCTTTAAACCGACCCGATTTGTTATGAGGACGGTTTTTAAAAATGGTTTGCATACATATGTAAAGGAAAAGCCGAAAACGATCCTAGGTAGGATCCGATCCTACGATCCTGATCTTGCAAAGCCGAAAATGATCCTAGGTAGGATCCCGATCCTGACAACCTTGCTATTGACCAAGTGTTTTTTATAAATGTTTAAGACTTGTTTTTGAGGGACCATTAAACTTGTAAACCAACTTGAAACATAAAGTTTGTTATAATCGAAATCAATCAAAGTTAATATATTTTTCACCAAAGTGTGTAATTGGTTCTTTGTTACCTTGTGTTATGATTTCCGTTTCAGTAGCACCCCACGACTCCAATGCTTCAGCAAAGTAGATTTTGGGGGTGTTACAGTGATAAAGTCCATCGTTATACGTTCCCACTTCCACTCAGGAATTTCAAGTTGTACGAGTAAACCTGACGGTCTCTGATGTTCAGCTTTGACCTTTGAACATGTTAGACATTTACTGACATAAGTTGCAATGTCAGGTTTCATATTGGGCCACCAGTATAGCTTCTTTAGATCAAGATACATCTTGTCGGCTCCCGGATGGATGGAGTATTTAGATTTATAGGATTCGTGCATGATGAGGTCTGGACCTAAATAGAGTGGGACCTAACTTCTGTCCTTGTAACATAATGTCCCATCTGTTCTCTTTGCGAACCCATTTTCACTTTTAGGCATTCCATAAATCTTTTTGTTAGGTCTGTTTTCTTCCTTATGGGCTTCGGCCTGAGCCACAAGTATTTTCGATGGGAGTGGTGAGACAATTGTCATACCCAACGATCATACTCTTAGAGCTTTCGGTCTCTCTTTTCGGCTAATTGCATCTGCTACCACGTTTGCTTTGCCTGGGTGGTATCGAATTTCACAGTCATAGTGATTGAGCAATTCTAACCAACGGCGTTGTCTCATATTGAGTTCCTTCTGATAAAGGATATGTTGCAAACTTTTGTGGTCGGTGTAAACTACACACTTGGTGCCGTAAAGATAGTGTCTCCAGGTCCTGAGTGCAAACACTACCGACCCCAGCTCTAGGTCGTGCGTAGTGTAATTCTTCTCGTAGGTTTTCAATTGTCGTGATGCGTAGGCTATCACCTTTTCTCGCTGCATCAAAACAGCTCCTAACCCTTTGTGCAAGGCGTCACAGTAGACTACAAAGTCCTCACTGCCTTCAGGTAGAGCTAAGATAGGTGCACTATACAACTTATCCTTGAGAAGTTGAAAAGCTTCTTCCGCTTTATCTCCCCAGTCAAATTTTTCATTTTTTTTGGGTTAGCTTGGTCAAAGGCTTCGCTATTTTCGAGAATCCCTCGATAAACCTCCTGTAGTACCCTGCAAGACCTAAGAATTACCGTATTTTGGTGGGAGTTGTGGGTGTCGCCCAATCCTTTATCGACTCAATCTTTGCAGGATCTACATGAATACCTTGTCTATCGATTACATGACCTAAGAATTGAACTGTTGGTATCCAAAAGTCGCACTTGGAAAACTTAGCATATAACTCCTCCTTCTTCAGCAGTTCTAAGATTAGTCTAAGATGTCCTTCGTGCTACTTCTCATTCTTAGAGTATATCAATATGTCGTCGATGAAGACGATTACGAACTTGTCTAAGTATGGCTTACACACCCGATTCATGAGGTCCATGAATACTGCCGGTGTGTTGGTTAAGCCAAAAGGCATAACCTGAAACTCGTAGTGGCCGTAACGAGTTCTAAATGCCGTTTTCGGGATATCTTCTTCCTGAACCCTAAGTTGGTGGTAACCGGATCTCAAGTCAATTTTCGAATAAACACACGATCCTTGGACTTGATCGAACAGATCATCGATTCTAGGGAGTGGGTATCAGTTTTTGATAGTTAATTTGTTGAGTTCCCCGTAGTCGATGCACATTTGGAAAGACCCGTTTTTCTTTTTGAAGAATAGAACTGGAGCTCCCCAAGGCGAGGAACTTTGTCTGATGAATCCTTTCTCGGAGAGTTCCGACAAATGTTCAGATAACTCCTGTAGTTCTGTCGGTGCTAATCGGTAAGGTGTTCGTGCCACCGGTGCGGCACCGGGCACTAGGTCGATTCGAAATTCAACCTGTCATGTTGGCGGGAGTTCGGGTAAGTCTTTAGGGAATACTTCTGGAAAATCTCTTATGATTGTCACATCTTACAACCGTTTTCCTTCCGGCTCCTTTTCTTCTCTTCTAGAAACCTGTGCTAAGAAGAGAAGGCATCCCTTCTTAAGGTGTTTCTGGACCTTCGTGTAAGAGATAACGTTCAACCTCGAGGTAGTTCGTCTGTCTCTTCTGTCGCCTTCGACGATTAAAACCTCGTTCCCGTAAGGTAGTCGAATGATCTTTTCGTCGCAAAGAATAGTGGCATGATGTTTCGACAACCAATCCATGCCGATGATAGCATCAAAACTACCCAATTCTACAGGCATGAGGTCGATGTTGAATGGGTGGTTTAACAGATTCAAGGTGCAACCTCTTACTATTGTGTTTACTTTTTCTACCTTTCCATTCGCTAATTCCACATTATATACGTTGCCTAAGGCAATCGGGGTAATGCCAAGCAATGGGCTAAAGGCAGTTGAGATAAAACTTCTATCCGATCCCGTATCAAACAATATAGATGCATAGTGGTTATTTAAAAGGAACGTACCCGTTACGACGTTCGGGTCCTCCTGGGCTTCCACTTTGCCCACTGCATAGACCCTGCCACGCGCTCCTCCCTCATTTCCCCGATTTCCTTGGGGCACAACCGCTACTTGGTTCACACCAGCTCCTGGATTTCTCTGATTACCCTGATTGCCCTGGTGATCTCTGTTGTTACCATTGCCCTGATTCTTGGGCTTTCGGCATTCATTTCGATAATGCCCCTTTTCACCGCAACCAAAACACGTGATCTCGGCCTTTGGGTTGTTTGCTGGTGCAACTTGTGCTGTTGCTAGAGGCATTGCTCTGCAATCGCGGGTCATATGTCCTATCTTCTAACATTTATTGCATTTAGCCATGCACGGACCCTTATGATGAAACTTGCATCGATTGCATAGTGGCAAGTTCCCTGCGCAGACCTTTCTCTCTGTCGGTCCTACAGCATACACCTTTGCAACTTCTTGCCTTTTGTTCGGGTTGTTTCGGGAATGATCCTCCCATTTCCTTTTGTTGTTCACACCCGCTTCGATCGAATCCTCGATCACCTGATCCATCAATTTGTTTGCTACCTCCATAATCTCGTGGAGATCTGTAACCTTGTAGGTAGTGACGTTTCCCTTAATAGATGGGGGTAATCTGCCAATGTACCTCTCCAACAGTCGAGTCTCAGTTTGAACCATATCAGGACACAGTAAGGTAAGTTCCTGAAAACTTTGATTATACAGTGCCATATTGGTGCCTTGTACCTTGAGGTTCCAAAATTCTACCTCCAACTTCTTCACCTCATTGCAAGGACAGTATTTCTTAAGGACCATCTCTTTAAAGCTTTCCCATGACATTGCATATGCAGCGTCATAGCCAGATGATTTCAAGTAGTTGTTCCACCAAGTTAAAGCTGAATCCAGAAAGGTAAACGATGCAAACTTAACTCTGTCTTCTTCTGAACAACCACAAATTCAGAATACCGTCTCTAATCTTTCGATCCATTGGACCAGCACAACTGCTCCTTCAGTACCACCAAAACCTCCAGTCATTACTTTTCGGAAGTCTTGATATGTACAACTACGAGCGTTGTTGGTTGTGGGCCTCGAGTTTCCAACATCCGTTGTCGAGTTGTTTGCTGCAGCCAGTGCTGCTGCCACCCGTTCTTCTACCAGTTGATCAAGCATGGCTCGATTTACAGGTGGAGCTGCTGCAGCAGCCCTAGCGGGGCCTTGGTTTGTTGGTTGTGCATGAGCAGTTCTGGTTGTTCTCTTTGGAGGCATTTTGCTGCATCAGAAAGATAGATAAAATTAAGAGTTGGAGAGTTTGTCATCGCATAATTTACTATGAGTAGAGTATATTAATATGATCAATTATAAGGAAGATGACAAAATAGAATAGTCAATCAAGCTTATCATAAATTAGGATCGAATCGTGTTCACAAGAATTACAAGCTTGAGATATTCAAGAAAAGAGTACAGGTTTTCGAATACAGACAAGAACTACAACATAACTGCTAGAACTAAACTCCATCATGCCCTATGCGTAGCTGCTCCAGCTCCTGTGCCATCCGTACTATAATAGTCTCCAGATGACCTACTCTAGTCTCCAGCTGCGCAATGCGTCTCTTTGACGCCAAAACCTCTCTACGGTCCTCATGCTCGGACCTCGTGACCCTCGCCATCACCGACTCTAACTCATGCATCCGATGCCAGTTAGTCCACTCAACATCCCATGCCCTAGCCTGATCTCTGCCTATGTCGTCCATCCTCTGACGCACTCCAGCAAGTTCCCTTCTAACTTGCTCCTCACGTCTCCCGAGCCTTTCTAACTGATCAGAATGGACATCTAGTAAGTTCCCCTGTGCTCCCAACTGGACTAAGAACCTAGTGACATCATCTTCTTCCTCTTCTGACATCGGTGAGACAGCAGGTGGAGGGAAAACCGGTATAGATGGAGATGGCGGCACAAATGAAGGTGATGATGGCTCATATGTAGGACTGCCAGCACCAGGTTGGGTGCTGTGTATGCACTCAATATCTTTCCACACTTCACCGTTGATCTCACAAGTAACTGGAGCCTCATCTCTAGCTCGTAACCCGACAGCTCTCAATCCTAATCCGAGAGGCATATCCATGTCACTTCCCATAATCTGAGCAACCCTGGAGCTCTGCCCTATTTCAAACGTGCTTGGCACCTCCTCCATAATTCCCTTTCCATGGCGTGGTTCAGCTGGTATAACCTCTTCTGGAGTGGGGTCTGCCATTGGCTCGTCCTCAAGATCCTCCTTAAGGTCTTCCTCCGGATCCTCTTCTAATTCTTCTTCTTCCTCAGCTGAGTATGAGTCATTGGCTCTCATGAGCCTTTGACGGGGTGGTGACTGATCAGGGGATGTGGTAGGTAAAATGGATAAGGGAGTGGTAGAGGTACCAGTATAGATAACTCGGGCTCTTTTCTGAGGTGATGATAGTAAATCTAAGTATCGCATCCGATATCCTGGGACACGCATACGAGTAGTATGGCGAACTGGAAGAGTATGGATATATGGAGTATGCTGTGTAATAGGCTCAGTAGTGGGGATAGGCTGGATGGAAGTATGGTCAGCAGCAGGTGTAGGCTCAAGTGAGTCGGGGTCTGGTGCATTAAAGGCCTGCAGTACTTGCATGTATGGATCGTCTGAGTTTGGCGAGATCGGAGGAATGTGATGGGAAGACATAGTCTATGACAAAAATGGCATATGTGTGTAAGTATATCGAAAATACTCGTAGTAAATAGTGTAGGCTAAGTGTATATAAATATATATACATATAATACTTATAGTACATGTAATTATGTAAAATTTATGAGTCATAAATCATAGCATGCAGTCAAGACAAGTAAACAACAAGTAAAGTGGCAAGCAAGGGAAGTGGCGGTCATAGGGACTTGTTTTTATAAAAACGGTTATAGTTTAGGGTTTATATGTACCTAGTTCTCCATAACCTAGGCTCTGATGCCAATCTGTAACACCCCCAAAATTTAACAGTCGCGGAAGCATACAGAACTTTGAGGGTGCTACTAGCGGATTGGAAATCACAACACAAGATAAACAAAGAATGGAATACATACTCCGTTTTAAATAAATCAACATTTAGAGTTTATAAAAGATAATTCATTGTTTAGAAAAATAGACCCATTAGTTTCAGTGGTCCCACATAAAAACAAGTCTTAATTATGTCTAGCATTTCTTCTGAAAAAGGGCTATGACCCTTGCCTTGCCGAATCCTTGCCATAGCAATCAAATTACACACCTGAGAAAAACATGCTAAAAGTCAGCAAAAAGCTGGTGAGTTCATAGGTTTAAGTTAAAGCAGTAAGTAATTAGTTTGGACCAATAGTTTTGTGTACGATCATTACAACGCATATAATGTCATACAAAATAGTCTATCGCGCTAGCTCTAAGTTCATGCAACCGAAGCTCGACAGTTTAGTGCGCTAATCTATAGCACATAAATAATAGTCAAGGGGTCCTTAGCGAGTGTTTAACCCAATACACTCGTAGTCCGACTTGCTATACGCCCGTATTGACCTGTCTGGCCAACCGAACGGGGGAGTCACCCCAATAGATCTATCTTAAGCAATTGCGCTTCCCAAAGGAAACTAACAGCTCATGAAAATGGGCATGATAGTGGGTTCTAGGGCTAAGGCTAACTACACAATAGTTTTGAGAAAATTTAGTAATGTTGTGGTCCATAAAATAATTTGCATGTTTCTCACCCCATATTTGTAAAATAAGTATAAGTAAAGAGGGGCTATAAACTCACCTTTAACAGTCTGAACAGTGAATGCTGTGAATTTAGAAAATGTACGGCACCAACACACAACCTAGATTAATAAGTCATGTTTTAGTTTCAAGACTAAATTAAGTCTTTACAAAATTTAATTCAAATATTTTTAAAGTGTTTATGTTGTTGTCACTTGTGTGGCAGCAAGTGAGGTTATGAATAGATTCCTGAGTAATTGTAGGTATTGCTCTACGAAATGCTTAAATGTACGGCAATGAGGAAATGAGAGTCTTATAGGATTTTAATCGACAAATTTTGGAAGATGATGAAATGAATGATTTGAAAGCACGAATATATATTATCGAGATGTGGAATATTAAGGATGTGTAGTTTAGTTGTTAAAAATATATAATTAGTTATATAGATTTTGAAATGAAATAAAATTACGTGTAAGTGACGTTTAGTCTTTAAAGGTTACTGATTTGAGATGGCCATAACAGTTTGATTCGCGGCTAATATACATATCTATACACACATCAAAATTTTATACAGTCAACTCTTGTTGGGCTGCGGCCCAACTGAGTCAAAGGAGGGGGAGGGAGTCTTAGTGTTGGGCTGGACTGAGAATTTTACCACCGAAAGCCGCATTGGGCCTGGTAGGCTCGGGATGGTCACTATTTAAGTATCCTACATGGACTGGACTAAGGTGTGAACTCGATTGGGCTTTTTAAATGCAATGGGTTGGACTCTGGTGCTATACGAAAGGGTGCACAAGCTCAGAAGTTGTTATGTGGTTACTGGAATTTCAAATGTATACATTTGACACTTGAGAACTTTTAACACCAAATTATTCACCACCTCGAGGTCGAGTACCACTCGATTCCTCATCAGAGTCTCAAATGTTTGTGAGGCTTTTGGTTTGACACAAATCGTCATCATGTCCGACATGAATGACCGAATATGGGGGTGGGAATCGCCCTTAGGACGAGTAGGAAAAGATATATTTAATAACACATCTTTGTGATTTGGCCGAATACTAGGAAACCAAAGGTACTTCTATTGGTGTTTGTATGGAGGGTCGCATTTGACACCCATTGTGGGTTCAAGTTGAACCGAGCGGACTTCACCCCATTTGGGGTTCGACTTTGAGCTTAAGTTCTAGGCTCGAACCAAGGATATATCGGTTAACTCTTCCCACTCACTTTGGACTATAATTTATGTCACAAACGAGAGAGCTGAGAGGCTACTTCCTTTTCCCGTTTGAGGTCTAACCCATGGCTAGCTCACCCACCATGGTAGCTGCCTGGGGTGAGTTTGATTGGCAAGGGATCCGACCAACTCCTCCCCTATTGGGGTGGTTTTCCCTCAGCCAATGATCACCACAACACACCCTATTTGGGTGGCTGTGGGGTGAGACTAAAATGAACCATACGTACAGCCCTTATCTCACCCTTGTGGGGCGTATCTACAGGGTCTAGATAGCTTCAACACACCCTTACGAGGGTGGTTTCCACTCGAATTACAAGTGGCCAAGGTTCCTCTTGATCGAGACAAGGGTTTCTAGGCCTAAGTTGTGGGTCATTCGAAAAGGTTTTAGCAATAAATCCCAACAAATCATTCTTTTGATTTAATCTAACACATCAATCCTAAGGATCTTTTAAGTCATACGACCCAAAACACGGATTCGACCACCATAAGGACCAACGATACTCTAGCCTATTGACAATTCCTAGCTTTCTATGCCACAAGGACAACAATAACAAGAATCGGATACAAACATGAATTCGAAAACTTTAATAAATCACCATGCGATCTAACAACTAACAAAATCAATTTTTTTTTCAATTAGCCGCCATCTCCATATCACTTCCCGACTATAAACTAATCCAAAAACGTCCTCTCTACCTTCGAACCTTTGTTCTTGGTATGCAATACGTTTTTGTGGTTTTGTTTAATTCTCAAGAGGTGGCGGCTGGTGGCGATTTACTGACCCTACGATTCACTACTAATTGATCTAAATTTAATTCCTAATCAGCCTGCTTGATTAGTATTAAATTAATTCTTCAAATCGTGGGTCGGTGTTCATATTAAATTAATTCACTTGCTTTTGGTTTTTTATTAATTGATTCACTTTAGCGAAAAATGATTCTGTAATCGTTTGTCCTATTAAATGGTATTGGTCGGCTACTTTATTATATATTCGCTGGAAGTTGCATGAGATCTGTACTATTATATATCTATATTAAAACTCAAGTCTGCCAAAAGTATATTTTATTATTTTGCTACATTACTGTAGCTACAACAAGTTTTTTTTTTTTTTTTTTTTTTTTTTTTTTTTTTTTTTTTATTATTTTTTTCTTTTTTTAAATTATTTTTCGTACCAAACGGCCTCGAAAAATTATGAAACTTGCGCCATTATTAACGAAATAATTTTTCCAACAAAAATGAGTATAAATATGCGATACTTTCTCGAAATCAATGTATTTGTCTTTGTTTTTGTTTTTATTATTTTTCGTACCAAACGGCCTCGAAAAATTATGAAACTTGCGTAATTATTAACGAAATAATTTTTCCAACAAAAAAAAGTTGGGGAACACCCCCCACCCCTCCTCCCCCGCAACGTGGGGGGTTCGTCCCACTCGTTATATATTATTGTGGGAAGGTTATATAATATTACTTTGTGATTTCGATTCATATTTTATTATTTAATCTTCTTCACGTGATCTCCATGCTATTTTTTTGGGTTTTAGCGATCAAAGGAGTAACCATAATTGGTTGGTTACTGGATCTTGAGTTCTGTACGCATAACAAACCTTTTTGGTTTGTAATTTTCTGGTCCATTATGGTGCGTGTGACATGAATGTGGGGTCAGGGCCGGTTTAGGGGTGGGACGAAGTAGGCGACCGGCCGATGCCTGATTTTTTGGGGGGCCCGATTTTTAATTTTTTTAATGTATATATATAAAAATTGTATATGTAATTAACTAAGCACATTACAAATCTTAACAATCATTCAAAAATTAAACCATATAACTTAACCCACATAAAAAAGCCCACTTACATATCTTTTTAGGGGGCCCGATTTTGTATTTTTTTAAACGATAACTTTTGCTATGTTTATTGATATAACATTTATCATCGTTTTTATATTTTAGTTTATATTATATATAATTTGTTGCACTTAGCCTCCGGGCTTTTTTTTTTGTTCGGCCTAGGTCCATAAATCCTCAGAGACGGCCCTGTATGTGGGGTGATCTCTACATGTTCTTTAACTGATGTACGTGCTATATATGCGGTTTCATGTGCTGGATGGTTGTTTTGTACGTGGGTTGGGAGAGTTGGAAGTCAAGTTTCTTTGGTTCTTGTTCAAAAACCATTTTTGGATATTCTCAGCTCCTCACGTCTGGTTTTCAATCCGATTTGGTGGATCCTGAGTTTTGGTTTGTTGGTCGTTTGTGGCTGATAATTGGCTGTTAGGGTTTACAAATCATTATGGATTGTTCGTGATCTGTCCGTCCTTGGCCATATGGTTGTGATCAGTCGTGATCTGGAAGTTAGGGTTTTCAAACCCTTTTTGGCTGTCATTAAGTCATATCAGACCTGGTTATGATCAGTTCGTGATCTGTGGTGTCAGTTTGATCTATAGTTCGTGTTGTTGCTGGTCTTTTACACGACTTTGGGAAGTTAGGGTTCCGCTAACCCTATTATCTTTGGTTCTTTGCCGCTGGATGTTAGGGTTGATTACCCTATGATTGTTATCACTACTGGTTATCATGATGATGGAGTTTTACTTTCAGTCTTGAGTGATGATCGGTTATGTGATGATTAGTTCGTGTCTAGCATATTGGACCTGGTGGATGTTTATGTCTCTTGGGTTTGCTAAACGAGCTTGGTGGATTATGTAAGTTAGGGTTTGTCGACCCTATTTTTGTCTATGATTGATCAAGTTACAATGGGTTACATTCTTAGCTAAAGTTCTATGTATTAAAACTTGTAGCAGATGAGGTATTGGATCAATTTATAGTATTGGTGTCCTTGTCATGGACATTGCTGGTTTGGTCCTTTTCGGATCAATGGGTGTTCGTTGTAGTTGTTTGGTGTGGATTGGTGCTATTCTAGTACTACCATGGAATTGGCTGCATCGTTGAAGGTTATGGACATCTATGACGACTTTTGAAGAATCAAGTGTGTTAAATTGTGTTAGCTTTAAAGTTTTGTCATTTGTGGGAATTGCAATAGCATGTAAAGTACAAGGACTAGTTTAGTCATATTGCTAAGTTAGACTTGTAGCTTTGTAATAAATACCCTCCTATGTCAATACTAGGAGGGTTGAGGATTCATTTGTAACACACGAGGTGTGTGTGTTTTCTAGACTCTCTCTCTAGAAAACATACACACCTCGGCAATCAATAAACCGAATAATCAATGTTTAATCTTTAGTTCGAGTTTATGGTGTTTCCTCCACCTCCCAACGTGATTCTTGGTCAAGTGTATCAAATTGAGTTTTTAATTCTAATCTTATAGTCGTTGCAGTTTTTTATGTTCATTTATTAGTTATAAGAGTGGTGTGTCACTCTTATATAGTGGTTTGGTTAGTTGTTTTTTTTTACATGTAAGTGCCTATGTAACGGGCTGTGATATGGGATTCACCCATATCCTTTGTACTTAAACATTTTTTTGGTTTATATACTTATCAGGGTGCAGGATTACTCCCCTTTACCAAAAAAAAACTAACAAAATCAATTAAAAGTATTCGGAATGACAAGAAATGAATATGAAGGAGTTGAATACAAGGTGGTTATACCCTTATGATGAACCGAATGAGAGGCTTTTGAACCCGGAAGAGCTCGAACAAATCTGTAAAACCCTAAATTCTGATTTCTCATTTTCCCACCTAATTTGAATTTTAACCTAAGTGATATAATAATTAATAATTACCTAAACTATATGTGACATGATAATAACACATTATATGAATTATAACATAAGATAAATAAATAAATAAACTTGTTACAAATCTTTTCCCTAACCCTAGTCCATGTGAACTGTTCTTGCATCTTTCGGTTTGTTTGATATAATTTCATAATACATAAATATTATTTAACACCTACAAGTAAACTTGTTAAAAACTTCAAAACGACTTATGTCTTCTTTTGGTTCACAAGTTTAATATGTTAAATTTTTGATCTCTAAAAGTTACCTTGCTTTATAATTATTCATGCCTTTAAGATTGACAAATAGTTGCACACACGTCTTTTCCTTTTTGAAAAGATATGACCAAATCCGTTATTTTCCTAAACAAAATACGCGAGTTTCCTTTTTCACCCCACACGATTCAAACAATATTTGAAGTTATCCAATTCGTGTAAATGATAGAGAAAATACGATGCGTCTATCCTTTCCTTAATCATGGCACACGACATTCTTTTATTACTATTATTCCTACACGTTTTTGTCCCATGGTATGTATAACATGCTGCCTAAATCATTACTATATTCTAAACCAAAAACAAAACATGAACCAAAGAAAGCTAGCTGCTAATATGTACGAGCGTGGAGATTCAGTCGCATGCGTCTCCAGAGGTGTATGTTCGTTCAATCTATGGTTCGAGTGCAGATCAAAACCATCTCCATGTTTTTTAGCAGCCTTTTGGTGGTCGATTGTGGCTGATGCGAGTCTTGTGTTCGAACATGTGCTTACGGTCTCGATCTATCGTCCCTTTTAGAGAAGGTGCTTGCATGATTGTTAACGTGAGGTGTCAAGGAAGCTAAATGAGCCCTATTATTGTCTTTTAAAACGCATGGATGGGTTTTGTGTCATGTTGGAGTCACAAATTTCCTTGGTTCAAATGATGGTCTGTGTTCAGTTGGACGTGGTCTTTGAATTCCGATCAGGTTGTATACGAGTGGTTCGAGTCCGTATAAGAAGTTGTGGTTTCATTCGATGGAAGTTAGACTTCATTTTTTTGGGTTGATTTAATCAGAGGGTGCTCCACTAGTGTTCAACTTTTTGGTCAACGTCCGTGCTCGTGTTCGACTTCAATTCGTTTGTGCTTTCCTTTAAAGGTACCACTTACATTAATTATGAGTAAATTATATTGAGATAATATAATGAGAAAAAAAAACAAAACTTGATGTGATGAGTCCGTAAGATGCATACGTCTAAATATGTTGATTATGTATGAAATTGAAGATTCTAAAAGACAAGTATTTGTTTAACAATTCAAATAAGATCTTAACTGATTCATAGATATCGGTTCTACATATTACGGATTAATTAGATAATAAACTTGCGTGTATTTTGTTACGAAAATGATCGTCTAATTATTTATAATTTTGGCAACCATTTTTACCAAGTGATCTAGAAATAATATGTTAATCTACACACATTCGCATGAACTAACTTTTGACGTCAAAAGAAGGGTCGGGACGGCTTGGGTACCATGCAGACACGAAGAAGATCAAGATGACCTTTGATGGTTTGTTATTTATCAGTTTATGTTTTTGGTCCTTGAACTATAAACTATTTACAAATTAAACATATTCCAAAGTATTGGAAGTTAAACCATTTCTTTTATATACTATTATTTTATCTGAAAAATGTGAAAACACATTTGGTTGACGTCTAATGATATTGAACGTCTATGCCATGCAAATATATTAAAGCATGTATATTAACGAGACATAAGAAAATGAAAAAAAAAACTAAAAGTACGATATTTAATCTTAAGTCTCATTTAGGGTTAATTTGCTCTTGTAGACCTCGTTGAAGACCTTGGTGAATTTTAGCGTTAGACATTTTAGACACTCGCTCAGGTACAGATATTCTACCCTTCTCAGTAAGGTGTTTTCATCCTCATGATTTTCTGATTTCTGACTCATCATAGGATTTCCCTAAGCCATTTCTATGTTCCCCTTTGTTTGTGAACTCTTGATATGACCTTTCTGATATTGAATATTGAACCTACTGATACTGAACCTACTGACACTGAACCTTCTGATACTGAACCATCTGATATGAACTTTCTGATATACTGAAATGGATATTGACCTATGAAACTAAACTGAATACTGAATACTGATACTTAACCACTGACCCACAGTTTGATACTACGAGCCATAACTAGTCATGAGGGTTTCATGACCATGTCATTGATGCACTGATGGCATGACTCTAGGGCAGGAGAGTGATGACCTATTCCGTCCCTTTTCTGTATTTTATTTGGTGTGTTGGGAGGTTTATGGCCACCAGGGGCGTATGGATGCATCCTAGAACTGTTACTGTTACTGATTACTGATTACTGTATTACTGGTGACTGATGGTGTGTGCGATACACGTCTTTCACATACTGGGAGCTGATCACTCCATTTACTGATTGAGGACTCCCCTCATAATTACTGGTTTACTGAGAGGTCTCCCCTTTATATGATTATATGGTTACATGATTATACTGATACTGTTACTGTTACTGGGCTCGTAGTGGATTGTTGTTTTCCTACACCTTATACACTTGTACTCTTCATTACTGTTACCATTTACTTATACCTTATCTCTGACTGATTTCGTACTTCAATTACTGTTCATTATTCTGTATTACTGCTTTGTTTCCGTTATATCTGTTCACTGAGCTCTCGTAGCTCAGCCGCATTTCTTTTCCTGCGGCAGGTTTTAGTGGGAAGCTGGGAATGATTGGAGAGTACCTTGGACTTAGAAGACTTGATAGCCATTCTGGATTAGAAATGATTAGAAGTTATTATTATGTTAGAATTAGAGTTTATTGGAATTCGCTTTGTAGCCTTGTAGTTTCTGTATTTCATTTGTAACCTTTGAAAATTCTTGTATTACTATAGATGTATGCTTTGTTTTGATCTGATATGAAACCATTATTGTGATATCTTTACCCTTATCGGGTTGGGGTGTTACAAAATCCCAATCCGAAACCTTAGCTATCCCAATCGAACTCCAGCCAAAACCACCTCAAGTCGCTTGTTTTCCTTCGAACACCCTTGTCTTCTCGGAATTTTTGAGTGGTTGTAAGCGGTGGTGTGGTCGATTGTGCCTGGGATAACAGCTTAAAAAGAGAGAACTTGTGAGTAGCTCCATCTTTACTTTCGGATTTGGGGTTTGAAAATCATCCATTCGGGTATAACTTCTTCATCTTATACGGTTTTCTATGGGTTGACTTTGGGGAACCGATCCCTTGAGAATGACTGCTAGCACCTAGATCGAAGAGAAGGGATATACAGCCAAGGAAGATGGAGATGGATCACTGGATTTCTTTCTGGGTTTGTGGAGCGGCGGACAAGGAGAAAACGATAAAGAGGGTGGGAAAATGTGTGAGTGGGGTAATATATTACGTATAATACTAGTTGGTTTTATTTGAAGGGTAGTTAAATTATACCCCATGTCCCGCTGAGTTGAGTTGAATTCGGGTTTTCCCGGAACTGACATGAATGTGGAAAAATGAATTTTTAGGAACGTTTCTATAAAACTTATATGAATTTGGAGTTTGTCGACTCAAAATAAATTCTGAGTTTTAATTTGTTACTGATGTGATGTCGGTACGCGTGTGGTTCCATTTTTAAGTAAAAGTGAGATAACCTCCCATTTTTACTACATTATAGTTTGTAAATGCGAGAATGGGAAAAATTCACTGTTCTTGGTGAGATTTACTAGTTTTGGTGAGTTTATGTGTGACACAGTGTGCGGGTTTGTTTTCCCGTGATAGTTATGTAATTATGTAAATGCCTAGTTTAGTGATTTAGTTACAATAAATTGACAGTTATTATTTAAATACTAGTGAGAAAATTACCGTTTGTCACATTTCCTAACTGGCTTTTCTTGTTGTATTGGTCTAACAACATCTATCTTAGCAATATTAGGAAAAGCAGTTTTCTTCTCTAACTTATCATCTAACACCATCTCCTTAACCAATGGGGTATCAGAAGATTCCATAACCTCATTAGAATTAACTTCACTAACACTCTGACTAGTCTTAGGTCCATACCTTTCAATCTCAGGCTCAGACAAATCAAGCTTTGGGGGTGCAAATAACCCTGTATAGGGAGGTGGAACAACATTATATCCTACACCTTTCTTGAGTTTGTCAATAACTTGACTTTGTATGATCCTTTCTACACTTTTAGAAGAATGTTCAAATCTCTCTATGTCAACATGAATGCTTTCTTTTTCTTGCTTAATCTTTTCTAACTCATTTTTAAGCACACTAATTTTTGAGTCTTTATATGAAATATCTCTTTTTAGAACAGCAATATCCTCAGTAAAAATAGTCTCATTCTTTTTGTAAAAGACAAGTTGCTCTTCTACAACTGCTAACCCTATTTTATAATTAGCTAAATTGAACTCAGATTGGTTAAACTCTATTATCATACTGAGTTTTAAGATTTTCAAAGCTTTTAAAACAAGTTTTTGAACAAGTTTTGTTAGTGTATACCTCAGAGTCTGAAAGAGCCATAAGCGCCATGTTTGTAGGGACCTCATTTTCTGCCATATAGCTCTAGTCAAAACCAAGCCCATCAATAGCCACCATGGCTTTGGAAGAAGTTTCTTCCACATTCACAGTCTTTCTAGTGCCTTCTTGGTTCCTAGGTCCCCAGCTTTCTTGATTCCTGTTTCTGCTGTCTTGATTCTTAGGTCCTCTGCATTCCCTTGAAAAGTGTCCCAACTTGTGACTGTTGTAACACTCTACCTTGGACTTATCATATCCAGCTGTGTCACTCCCATTGATAGTGATCTTTTTACCAGTCTTATGGAAAAACCTTTTTTCCCTTACACTCAATAATGCGAACTGCCTCTTCAAATCCATTTCTTCTAAGTCATCTTCATGGATTTGTTCAAGGTCTTCATGTACAAGCTGAGACCCATTTGTTTGATTGGCCAAAAACGCATACACAGTAGCATCACTTAAGGTAGCAGTACTAGCTTGAGTGCTAGCAGTACTAACTTGAGTGCTAGCAGTACTAACCCCATAAGCAGTTTTAACTTCATCAGTACTGCTAGTGCTAGGAGATGACACAAACGCCATGTTTTGAGAGCTTGAACTTGAGCTTGCAGTTCTTTTAACCTCTTGTTCAATAATCTTGAAATTGTTGTAAAGATCATCAAAGCTCATTTTGTCTAGATCAGTCTTATTCCTCTAGACCACAACATGAGTATTCCACTCAGAAGGCAGACTTCTCAAAAATTTCAAATTAAGAACTTCTTGTGAAATAGTTTCACCTAAGACAGCCAGTTGACTTACAATCTTCTGAAGTCTATTAAAGATTGAATCAAGAGACTCTGTGCTTGGAGCACTAAAGTTCTCATACATTTGCTTCAGAAGAGTCTTCTGAGTCTTCTTTGTGGCTTCATTACCTCCAAATCTTGCTGCTATAGCAACAAACAAGGTCTTAGCATCCTTGTACTAATTAAAGGTCATCAGATGTTCGTTAGGAAGTGCCATCAGCAGCATACTTCTTGCCTTCACATCATTCTTCGTTTGGATCTTTTCATCAGTAGTTACAGGACCTGGTATTATTGTAGTTGTGACACCATCGACTGTTGTTGATATAACAACTGGTTTGACTGAGTTACCATTCTCTATAACATCCCATAGAGAATAGTCTTGTATCTGAAAGTATTGCTCAATCCTTAGCCTCCACATATCATAATCACCTTGTTTGAGAATGGGCAATTTTTCAGTAGTAGAGGTTTGAGTAGTTTCTAGATCCATCTCTTCCTGGTTCTTCTTGTTAGTTTCTTCTAGATCAAAGTTTCAAAACTTAAGCGCTGATACCACTTGTTGATCCCAAACACACGAGCTTGTATTAGAAACTTTGTGAATACTAAAGAGTATGCGGAATCTACTCTTTAATACTTAGAAGAATTTTAACAATATTATTGAAACAGTGAACTTTGTATAAACAATGATATCACCAAAACGCTCCAATATTATTATATCAATAATACGAGTACTCTATGTAGTACTAGGGTTTACAACCTTGAAGCTAGATCAAAAAGACGTACGTATCACCTTAACCTAGGACCTCCTTTTATACACTAAGGAGTCCTTTACAAGATAACTACAAATCTTCTAAACAATTAATCATATACGAATCTTTCTATCTAAATAGAATATACACATAATAACTTAATACATATCACTTCACACGTCTTTATCTTCTTAGCAGTACTATCTTCCTTCAGCAGTAGTAAGTTCTTCAGCAGTCTTCAGTTAATACTCTGGCAGTACTAACTTTCCTTTTAACAGTACTAACTGGTTTGTACTGGTAGTGTTAATCTTGAACAGTCTTAAGTCTTGGCTTGGCAGTACTAACTCTGAAGACATTAATTCCCAACAGCTATACTTAATGTGCTTCCATTTGAAGAAGGTACTCTTTCCATTAAATATCATGGTGTTCCTTTAGTCTCCACTAGACATGTTTATAGAGATTGCAAGGAGCTTGTTGAGATGGTTCAAAACAAAGTTTGGTAATTGGAAGAATAAATTTCTTTCTTTTGTTGGTTGGTTACAGCTTGTTCAATCGGTTATCTCTGTTATGCACGTTTATTGATCTTTAGTTTTTATCCTTCCATCTCGTATTCTTATGGATATTGAACAGCTCATAAGAGGATTCCTTTGGCCGTGGTAAAGCAAAAGTTTCATGGGAAGATATTTGTCTTCCTAAAAGTGAAGGCAATCTAAGGATCCGAAGACTCGATTGTTTTAATGTGGCCCTTATTACTTCTCATGTTTGGAGCATTCTTACTCTAAAAGAGTCGCTTTGGTTGAAATGGATCCACATACAAAACTTCGGGGTCGTAATTTTTGGGACTTTCCTTTTAGTGGTAGTATGACATGGGGTTGGCGTAAATTGCTTCAAATTCGTCCTACTATTCAAAAATTTATATGGTATAAACTTGGAGACGGTGCGTCAACTTTGGCTTTGTTTGATAATTGGTGTGAAAATAGCCCTTTAATAGACTCGTTAACTTCTAGAGCTATCACTAGATTTATCACTAGATTGGATCACTAGATCGGGTTTCTCTATGGGCTCGAAGGTTGCGGCTCTAACTGCTCATAATAACTGGACGTGGCCCATCGAATGGGCAACAATGTACTCAAACATTTTTTACTCTAATGTTCCTTGTCTAAATATTTTGCAAGACCAGTTAGTTTGGAAGAACATATTAGGCATGGATACAAAAATTTTGGTTGGCGTTGGTTGGGAGGATATACGTCCTCATGGTAATGAAATGGCTTGGTGTTATGTTGTATGGTTCGGTCATTGTATCCCTCGCCATGCATTCCATCTTTTGTTGGTTATTCAAAGAAAGTTGATGACTAAAGGTCGGCTTAGACAATGGGATGTTGGTCCTTCGACTGACTTAAACCTGTCTAAATCCCGTTGTGAGAAGTGGTTCCCGATTCACAGAACCACTTATTTTTTGAGTTTACGTTTTCATTACAGTGTGGACTATCGTTAAAGTGAAAGCTGAATTGCAAAACATGCCTTATACATTAGACCAGGTAGTATATTGGCTTATCCCGATAGCAAGAAAGAGATCTGCTCAAGGTGTGATCGCTAAGCTAGTATTTGCGGCATCTACATATTTTATTTGGTAAAAAAGGAACGGGAGGTTATTCAAACAAATGAAAACAACAAAAGAGCAAGTTACTAAAGTGATTTTTCTACAATCCGTCTCAAGCTATTAACGCTTCATTTTAAGAAGACTAAGCGTGTTGAGCACGTCCTAGCTATATGAAAGCGGCTCCCTTCTCGGTAGAGAAAACCTTACAATGTCGCTTACAATATTTTTTGATACTAAGCTAGATATCGAGTTCTTCTCCGGGTACAACCAAAATCGTTATATTTTATGGCCCAACATAACAAACATTGTGTTTTAAGGCCTAAACACATAAACCGCATCACTCACATTATTTTTCGATACTAAGCTAAACATCAAGTCCTTCTTCGGTTACAACCAAACCCGTTATGTTTTGTCACAACCCAAAATTTTCAGGTTATTATTTAACCTCGTAATTTTACTATTTATTTAATTCCGCGAAAATTAACTTTTACGGGTAACCGGATAGGTTAACCCGCGTACGTCGTTAAACGTACATTAACTTGAAACCGACCCTAGACTATGTTCAGTCTACATGTTTTATGCATTTTGATTTCCTTACATACATATTTTATATGTCATATTTTTACTTTTCCATTTTTACGTAAACTTTGCACATTTTTGTTTTATTTTTTTTGGTAAAGGGTTCCCTGGTAAATGTATTACTCCAAAAAAGCGTTTACGTACAATGGATGTGGGTGACATACCACATCTCAGCCCATTACATAGGCGGTAAAGCGAACATAACAAGATACTACTACCTCAAAAAGAGAAATAAACGACTACCTGCTTGTTACATTTGACTCAACAACCATATATAAACTAACGTCTAGCTTTACGAGGAATCCTAATATCATAAGCATCACAAAAAGCAATTTGATCTTCAGAAAGCTCCTTGTGATCTTCATCATCATAGGGATCGTCATCATAAGGGTCATCATCATAGCTCTCTTTCCAACTCTCTAATAAACTCTTCTTCCCCCCACCCCCAATCATTTTCGCCTCCACCCTTAGAGGGCTCGGTACGATAACGTTTGACGAGCGTTATGGTCTACATGGCATGCGTTGTCGTGCATTTCCTACTCCGAGTTCCATGGCGTTATCCCAGCGTTGAAGATTGCATTGGTTTAGCAACGCACGTTGCAACGTAACTTTTGACAAAAAAGCCCTCCAACGGCTAGTTTGATTCAAATAAAAAAAATACAAAACGGCCCCCTCAACGTATAGATTTGGCAGAATTATAGATATATAGATTTATTGATTTTTTTTTCAAAAAACCACCTATATAAACCCCCATTATCTAACCATTTTTCACACACAAAATTAAAACCATCTTTATATAAAAAAAAAATTCTTTCACAATGGATCCGCATCCAACTTACACCGCACATGTGACCCTTTCCGATATCGAAGACGAAACTGACACTTTAACAATTATGGCCGCCTATGAGTACCAACGAATACAAGAAGAAGAAGCGAAATCATCTTTCCGGTTAATTTGTAACCCAATTCACCATGAACGTGAGCATGCAGAGGAGCGTTTGATGGCCGACTATTTTAATCCAGGTTGTGAGTATCCTCAAAGAAACTTTCGAAGAAGATAGCGTATGAGCCGAAAACTATTTCTAGAAATAGTCAAAGGTATTCAATCTTATATTGCCGATCCTCTTCTAGATCATTTTAAATAATTTAGCCAAGCACCCGATGCTACGGGTCGGATGAGTATTAGTGTTATCATGAAATGCACTATGTCCATACGCCAATTGGCATACTGCTACTCACCTGATGTGTTTGATGAATACTTGCAAGTGAGTGAGCGTACCGGATTTCATTGTGTGGATAATTTCAATATGTGCGTTATTGATTTGTTTAGTCGAGAGTTTTTAAGAAAACCAACTTTGCATGACATTTAAAATCTATATCCAACACATGAGCGTGAACACGGTTTTTCGAGAATGCTTGGTAACATCGACTGTATGCATTGGGAATGGAAAAATTGTCTGGGGTCATGGCAAGGGCAATATGGTAGGGGTGATAAAAAGTACCCGACTATAATGCTTGAAGCTGTTGCGTTGCATGATTTGTGGATTTGGCATGCATTTTTTGGTGTAGCGGGTGCGAATAACGATATCATTATTTTAGATAATTCATTGTTATTCGACGACTTTCTAGATGATGTCGCCCCTTTAGCTCCATATAAGGTAAATGGAGTTGCGATTGAAAATGGGTATTACTTAGCCAATGGAATTTACCCACAGTGGGCTACTTTCGTCAAATCGTTCTCAAATACCTTAGACGATAAACACACTTTCTTTAAAAGGCGACAAGAAAGTGTACAAAAGGATATCGAACGTGCTTTTGGTGTTCTCCAAGGACGTTGGGGAATAATACAACAACCAGCACGTGCTTACCAGGTTACAAGGATACGTAAAATCATGTATTCTTGCATCATATTGCATAACATGATTTTAAAAGATCAAAAGTTTGCACTAAGTGAATACAAAGAACTGTGGATGAATCCGGTACGACATAGGCACGACAGATGGATTGACAGATGTGATATGCATCGTCGAAAGGCAAAAGAAATACGTGACAAAGATGTTCATCTTGATCTCCAATGACAGCTTATGGAGCATATTTGGCGTGCACGTGACGATTTTATTGTAGTAGATGACGATTAGTCCGGTTTCTTTAGTTTATGTATTAGTTTTTAAATTTGCGCATGTTTTTTAAATGTAAGTATGTTTTTTTATGTATTTGTATTTTGTATTAGTATTTAATAAATGAAATATTAGTGACTGGTTTATTTAATGATTGAAAATTAGTTAAGGGGTTAACTTTTAAATTATATATTTTTTAAAAAGGGTGGGTCCCAAAAGGTGGTGTTATGATAATGGGTAATTTTTTAGTGTTATGTTATTTGGTGTTGAAATGATGTGGCGCTGACATGCCACAAAAAACATGGTGTTAACATGTTATGACTCCTTTTGCTCTTAGAAGAACTAGCAATGGTAGGTTTATCGAATGCAAAAAAACTAGCCGTTTCATTGGGAATCTCGAGCACCTCATCGTCACTATCCTCTTCAACCACCTTTGCTTCCTTATTGCTACCAAATCTCATGCAATACCAATCATTTCACCTTTCATCAAGTTTACACTCCATTATTCTTTTATACTCAACTTTCACTTCACTCTTCAAATTAACACTAAATAATTTCTCTTCTTGCTCTCCCTCTTAGTTTTGGCCGTACACCCCAACACCATAACCACACCATCCCTTTTGATTTTTGGTTAGTTCTTTGCACTAGTGTTGAAGATTAGTGTTACTAGTTTAAGATCTTAGTTCATTTCCACCACAATCAACTTCAAACTCATCTTGATTCTTGGGTTTATTCTAGAAGTTTTTGGAAGGGTGTTGCAAGAGTTTTTGGGTTAGTAGATCTTTGGTTTTTAAAGGGTTTAATTATTGATTGGAAGCTTTGGGTTTTATTGGTTGGTGATTTTAGTTTATAAGTGTTCTTGTTCTTGTTCCATTTTACTACCACCAATCTTTGTAAGAAACATTCACATCTCTGTTTTTATACCCTTTTACACATTTTTACATGTTATTTGCATTTATCTTGATTGATTATACCTTGTACTTGGTGAAAAACACTAGAAAACATGTTCTTGACCATCAGTTTCTGAGTTGGTTTATAATGGTAAGCAAAACGGATTTACTGGGACAAATCAGTGAGTTTCCAGACTTAGAGAAAAATATGTAGTTGTAGATCTATGTATTAGCTTTGATTTTCCGAGTAGCTCGTTCCGTATCTATGCCCGATAATTTAATTAGAAAATATTTAGTAAAAGTATCCTAGATTTGCATGTCATATTCATTTGATAAAAACTCTAAAATTTTGTACAAAACCAACTATTTGGGTAAAAAGAGAAAATGTAGTAAACAATGTAACTTAAAAGTGGCTGTTTGAACCGATTTAAATGGATTTGTAGATCAAAAGATATGGCCTTTTTCGTGGGACTGTTTTGTATAGTTAATTAACAGCTTTTACACTTAAGGGTATTTTAGTAATTTCAAATAGATTATGTAAATCTTGGGACAGTGGGGCCCACATATCTTATTAGTAGACTCAAATACCTTTCCGTGTACGTAAAAACCGAGTCATAACCACTTACGGTTAATGAATTTTTGAAAACGGATAATTATCTAGGAACCAATCAAACACGTAAAGTTAGGACTTATTAACTTTCGGAACTTGCTACGAAATATGACCTCGTTCTTTCATAAACTTTTATACACTAAGTACATTGGTATAATCGATTTAAAAACTTTATAAAACTCATTGCATATTTACGTTGTTATTTATAAACCTAAGACTCAACAACATATTTTAGGTTCCTTTTAGGACTTTTCGCAGCTTTTCGTTATCACATCTCGTTACTTGATATCACTTTGCTTAAGGTGAGTTTGATAGCCCCGCTTTTACATTTTTTATACTTATTTCAAAATAATCAGGGTGAGAATACATTGTGTTAATACAAATAAACCGTAAAAACGTTTATCAATATTTAGCAATCTCTTTAAGTTTTGTCGATAACAAACATAAGATTATGTTAAAGTATAAATCTAAGCATTACATGTTTTTACGTTCACCATTTACTATTTACCAAGGTTGCAAAAATCGTGAATCGGTAGTCGGGCGGTCAGCCAACCTGTAGCCTGTAATCGGTCTAGGCGGGATTAATCGGATGGGCATTTCCTGCAAGTTTTGGGAATTTCTGGAGACCAAACTAAAGATCTTAACTGATTCCAAGCCTACTATGTTCTCAAACCTCAATAAAAGGCTCCAATTCTGATTATAAGGTCCATTGTGAGTTATAAGTAAAATAACCTCAAATTAAGTAGAATGCCTAAATTAATATTTTTTTTAAAAGTTGACCGATTAAGACGATTTGGCCGATTTTTGACTGATTAGTGGCCGATTTTTTGCTCAGACCGATTTTGTTGCCCGATTTTCAAAAATCAACAAGGTACAAGGCCGATTACCTTGTAATCGGCGATTAATCGGCCGAGGCGTCCGATTTTTGCAACACTGCTATTTACATTAGTTAAAATATATTTACTTGTAATAAATTAAATACATGAAAAAGAGTTGGGTAATCCATAACCCATAACCCATGGAGCTTGACCCATAAATCATGCATGACATAAATAATGGATAAAACCCATGATCCATGACCCAAAGTCCATAACCCATGACCCAAGATGTCTTTGACGTCATGCATGACATCACATGACCCATGGACCTTAACCCATAACCCAAAACGCGGAATTGTAACACAAAATCTGGACTGGTACTACCAGATACCCGAATCCCTTGCTTTACACTGGCCGGATCCCTTTGGGAAGGGATCCGCCGGATCCGGGTGAACAGTGCTCAAAATTGCCTTTAAATAGTGAGACATTTCTCTCTTGTTTCTCACCCCACTTAGATATATCTTCTCTCTATATACTAAGTTCTCTAACCTCAGATCTAAAGATCATTCTTGTAGATTTCTTTCTCTTGTGTTCTCAAGGTTCTTCTTACAAGACGAGATCGCGCTTTCTTACATGCGAGCCATTCTTCTCTCCAAGTTGCTCTAATTCTTCATCACCTCAAGACCACTGAGTTGTCTCTTGTTGTTGATACTTCTTCTTGTATTCTCAAAGTTGTTGTGATATTTGTGTTGTTGTGTTTGATTAGTTCTTTCGTGTAAAGGACTCGGTATTTAGCTTAGTACCGGAAAAAGTGTAAGCGACGTTGTGAGGTTTCCCCACCGGTTGAAGGAGCTTGTTGACATAGTGTTTATGAACTCTCGAGTTGGGTACTCGGGGAGTGGGGTAGGGCAAGGAAGGTGTCCTTGTAGCCGAACCACTATAAATCATTGTGTCACACTTCTATCCTTTTATCTCTTTACTATTATCGTATTTATTTCTTTTCATAGTAACTTGCATTATCTATATCTCAACATCTAAAGATTTCACATACTATCAATCTAAAGTTTTATAAACTAAACTTAAATTGGTAAAAACTATTCAACCCCGCTTCTAGTTTTCTACAATTGGCATCAAGAGCAGGTTTTATAAAAAGTTTTTAAGTAAATTGTATTTTAAAACTTTTTCTATCAAATGGATTTCGAAAACTACAAAGAAGGGCAATCTATGCAAAGGCCACCACTCTTTGAAGCTAATGGTTTCATATATTGGAAGAATAGATTTGAAACATATGTGAAATCTAAAGATATTGATCTTTGGAAAATTATTGTTGATGGGGATTATGTGCCTGTATTTGAGAGTATCTCTACCGACAAAAATGAGGTCGAGTCTTCGAGTCTTCGGGTATAAAAGATGAACAAAAGAAAATGCTTTCTAAAAATAATGAGGAAAAAATTGTTTTATACAATGCTTTACTTAAAAAGGAATATGAAAGAATTTTTATGTATAAAACCACTAAAGATATTTGGAATTGCTTTGTGATTACTCATCAAGGAAACAAACAAGTGCAAAATAATAAAATCAATTTATTTGTTCAACAATACGAGAAATACTCAGTATCGGATGATGAAAGTATTGATAATGCATTTGATAAATTTAATACTATTATTACTTCACTAATAGCACTTGACGAAACCTTTTCCAAGCTTAATCATGTCATGAAATTCTTAAGGGCACTTCCTGCTAAATGGAGACCGAAGGTAACGATTTTTGGGTAAAGGGGAGTAATCCTGCACCCTGGTAAATATATTAACCAAAAAAACATTTAAGTACAAAGTATATGGGTGAATCCCATATCTCAGCCCATTACATAGGCGAAAAGCTTACATAACAAGGAACTTCCTATTTTCTAAACAAGAAAATAACTCACTACTCATAAAAACATAAAACTCCAATGTTGACAAAATTAGTTCTTCCGAGGACCTTGGAGCTTGATATCATACATGTCATAGAAGGCATCCAAATTTCCTGGAAGATCATCAATATGATCCGCATAGTCATCATAGTCATAATAGTCTTCAAGCTCATGTCCACCACCTGTCGATGAGAGAAAATCCATAGGCTTGTCAAATAAATTCGCAGACTCATCAAAGGTGTTAACAACCTCCTCATCACTATCAGAATCAACAATCTCTCCAACCTTAGAGAAAGGGTTAACTCTCTTAGTAGACGAAGAAGTGCTAGGCATAGGCGTTCCAACCTCCTTATCTTTCAGCTCACTCACAAGCAGTTCTTGCAATGTATTACCAGTCTTAAGAGACTCATTTACCTTATCTACCATTGTACTACCAGCATCCACATCCTTACTCACTTCCTTAGTAGGAATACCCAAGACATCTGTATCATCCATATTAAGGGCATCAAACTGATTAGATGTAGGAATCTTCGTTCCACTCGTACTGGCCACATTAGCAGCCTTCTTCTTATTGACATCCAATTTCTTAGGTTCAGGAGGAGGAGCTTTAGGTCGATACTGAAATTGCTTACCCACAACAGGCTTAGTAAAACCTCCTTTACCTTCTTCTTGTTAGTAACCGTTTGGAAACCATCACTAGTCTTTTCCTTACTAGTAGGAGCATTCGGCTCCACATTAACTTCGTTACGAACCACCTCCTTAACACAGTTTGGGCAATTAATACGATCATGGCCAAAAACTTTGCATACATCACAATGGGGAGGCTTCCATTCGTATTTAACCTTAATGACAGCCGTAGTGAAACCAATATCATCCTTCATGGGGATAGCCATAGTAACTTCACTCTTTAAATCAGCATCCGATGATAATTCCACAAGAGCACGAGCAAAACTAATACGACCCCATGAATCAACACACATTGAGCTTGTAAAAGCATCTAACATAATCGGCTTACCAACCTGTGTAGCTATCAAGCTCAAACCGTCATCAGAATATGCAAGCAATGGCACATTGTGCAATTTAATCCAAATGGGGACTTTGGTTACCTCACTTTTAGTTAACGACACATCAGGAGTCCATTTGGTGAGAATAAGAGGTGAATTACGGATTATCCAAGGACCCCGTTGAAGTACATTATCAACACCCTCTTTAGAATCGAACTTGAAGAGGAATACACCAGCATCATTTTTCATAAGTTTTTGCAAACCAAACTTACCCCACATATTCGTGACATAGTTTTGAACCAATGGGAAGGCAATATTCTTGCCAACAAAGAAACCAATAAGAGTATTATCATATCGGTTCAAAACACCCTCCATAGCAGCCTTTGTTAGTAAGGTATCATGGTTATTGTTAGCTTTTATAAAAAGTGATGGTCATTTGTGTTTTATTATTTTTGTAAAAGTGTTGTTGTTTTAGTTAAAAGAATGGTCAATGGGCTTGAGTTAATCTAATAGGCAAAAAGAAAGCCCAAAGAAAAGCCCAAGCCCATCACCTTGTAAAAGTATAAAAAGCCTCCAACCTCCCATTTCACAGGTTGGAGGTGTGTGTAATAAATGTGTATTTCTCTCTCTAGTTTCTCTTATTAGAAATCATTCACCACACTTCTCTCTAGTGCCTCTCATTGATTGTAGTTGTTAGATAAAGTTAGATTGAGACAATAACAAGTGGTATCAACAGCCAAACATTGATCTAGGGGTTTAATTTTTGATTTTCGGTACTGATCTTAGCGATATTTCCGAGTTAGGAAATTTTTCTCCGAGTAAGTCCAAAAATTTCCGAGTTAGGAAGCAAATATTTCCGAGTAAGTCCAAAAATTTCCGAGTTAGGAAGCAAAAATTTCCGAGTAAGTGCAAAAAATTCCGAGCAAGAGCAAATACTTCCGAGATAGAATTTCCGAGTAAGACCAAATTTCTTCCGAGCAAGGGTAAAATTTCCGAGCAAGGTTTTTCTTCCGAGTTAGGATATTTCGAGTAAGGACTTCTGAGCAAATATTTCCGAGATAGGAATTCCGAGTAAGACCAAAATTTTTCCGAGCAACTCTTTTCAGAGCAAATACTTTCCGAGCAAGGACAGTTTTTCGAGTTAGGAACATAATTTCCGAGTAAGAAGCTTTTCTCCTACGGGAAAAGTTGAGTAAAATTTAATTTTTACAGGTGATTAAACGTTCAATTTTTACGCGAAATTCAAATTTTGGTATAACAGTGAAAATTTTGGCCAAAAATTCAAATTTTTTCGGTGAAATTTGGCGTCAAAATTTTTAAAACTCAAAATTTTCTAACAACCTTAGAATTGCATTTTATGGTGTATTTCAAAGTCCGGTAGAGAAATTTTTCAAGTTCATTTTTTGGAGGGAAATTAGAAAACTCGGGAAAGAACTTAACTTCAACTTAGAAAACTCGAGAAAGGACTTAACCAACAACAAACACTACTCCTATTTCTTTGAACCGATCCAACATCAACTTTATCATACACAACTTCACCAATAACGACTCAACAAGACATCCACGCAGCAGGTGCTGAAAACCATCCTCCAATGTTAGAAAAAGGTGGTTATCTTCCATGGACGAGTCGTATGATACGATACATGAGAACCAAGCCTCACGGTCAAGGTAGACTATTGATTAACTCCGTAGAGAAGGGTCCATTTAAGCCTCGTCGGATTCTTGTAACAGCTGGAAACCCAACTGCGACTCCTCCCACTCCAGACACCTATCGGGAACAAACGGAAGCTGACTACTCACCAGAAGATTGGAAGCAAATTGAAGCTGATGACTTGGCAATGCATCTAATCCAACTTGGTTTACCACAAGAAATATTTTGTGCTGTAGACAGTTGTGAAACTGCACATGATATGTGGGAACGAGTTAGACGGCTTTGTTATGGCACAGAAATCGGTAAACAAGACATCGAAAACAAGCTTCTAACTCAATGGGAGAAGTTCACATCAACTCCAGCTGAACTCATTGAATCTTACTATACAAGGTTTTGCACTCTCATGAACGAGTTGATCAGAAACAAGTTGACACCATCTCAAATTGTTCAAAACATAAAGTTCCTCAACAACCTACCAGAGGAATGGGGACGATATGTCACGATTGTCAACCAAACAAAGAACCTTCACGAGGTGAATTATGATCAGCTTTATGATTTCCTAAAGCAAAACCAAGAGGAGGCAAATGAAGTCAGAAAAGAGAAGTTAGCAAAACAACATGATCCTCTTGCACTCATAGTCCAAACACCTACACCTGCAACAGTAAATACACAACCCTCATCATCTTCATCCCAACAATTCATGCAACAACAATACAATCCTCAAACACCGTTCTACCCACAACAACAACAGGTAATCCCACAACAACAATACCCGCAACACCAAGAACCCGATCTTAATGATCAAGATGAGTCAACTGCTGCTTTGACTCAAGCTTTTGCTTACCTAACAAAAGCATTCCAAGGACGCTACTCCACACCCACCAACAACAATCAACGAATCTCATCGAACACTCGCAACAAGCAAATTGCACAGCCGAGTTTCAATATGGGACAGCAAGGACAGATGGTTGAGGGATATGGGAATCAGCAGGGATATGCTCCACGATATCAGATGGGTAATCAAAATGCAGGGCAGTATGTTGGTAATCAGATGGGTCAGTTTGCAGGGAATCAGATGGGTACAGCTGTTGGTACTCAAAGGGTACAGGATGCTGGGAATCAGTTTGGGAATGTTGCTGCTCAGGGAGCTGGGAATGTGAATCAGGGTAATGTGATGAAATGCTTCAACTGTCAGGGTATTGGTCACATGGCTAGGAACTGTCCCAATAAGCCGAATAAGTGGGATCCAGCGTATTTGCAGAAAGCATTAATGTTGGCACAGAAGGAAACGGCTGGGCTTCAGTTGAGTGCAAAAGAGAATGACTTCATGGTTATTATGGATAATTCTGAAGATCAAGAGGACATCGATGCAAACTGCATTTTTATGGCAAATCTCCAGGAGGCTAAGTACGACACGGATTCGGAAGCACCTCCTGCTTTTAACACAAATGCGGTTTCTGAGGTACAACCATATGCTACATGTCACAATAATGAAATGTTTGATATGTCACCTCAAAATGAACAGCATCCTGCGACTCCTAATCTCATTTATGATACATACATGGACGAACCAAGTTGTAGTAATACTAATTTGGTAACTCCAGATATGGATCCTAATGAAGAATTCGAGTCACAACATACTGATAATGATGAGGAAACACGTGCTATGTTTGAATCATTATTGCAAAATTGTAGTATGGAAATAGAAAAGGTCAAAAAGATTAATCGCGATGTTAAGGCCGCAAATGTAATCTTGACCACTGAGCTTGAGAGTTATAAGGAAAATGCAAGAGCTTTTGATTTTAATAACAAACGATAGTCAGAACTTGAAGTTAGTTTAAGAGATTCAGAGTTAAGAGAAAAACATTTGCAAATCAAATTTGACACTCTCGATGTTAATTTGAACATGCAAATCAGATCTTTAAACAAAGAAATTTCTGAACTAACCAACCAGCTTTCAAAACAAAAATCAACTTACTCCAATCTTGAAAAAGAAAAGAAGGAGTTGAATGAAAGGTTTTCAAAACGTGAAAAGGATCTTCTTAAAGAGATTACTGACAAAAAGGAAACCATTGCAAAGTTGGAAGATATACTTGTAAAAATGGGACATTCTGCACAAACAATTAATTTGTTAATAACCGATAAAAACCCGATTTTACATACAATGAAGAAAGTGGCTATCGGTTATGAAAATCCTTATTATCTCAAGAAAGCTCAGAAAGAACAAAATGTGTTATATGATGGTACTCTTATAAATGATAAACATGATCCTATAGAGGTTCATGATTCTGATGAAACGATCGAGCTTGCTCAGCAGAGTAGAATTAAAATGAGACAAATGAACCCAGAAATTAAACTAATAGACTATAACCAGCTCAACATAGACTATGGCGTTCATTTAGTTCCAAAAGAGTCACCAATGTTTTTCAAACAATCAGTGGCTGTCGCAAAACGAATATTTGTCTCAAAACATCTGTCTAACATTGAACAAATGGCATCTAAAAACACTTGTGAAGCAAGTGCAGCTAGACTATATTTGGTTGATCTTAAACAGAGAATTGAAACACTTCAAAGTATTGTGGCATCCAAAACAAACAGTCAACAAATGGAATGGTTTTCAAGTGTTAATTCTGAACTGACAAAGATTTTCGAAGAGGAAATTAATCCACATATTGCTGGAATCTATGCGGTTGCTCAAAATGTGGAACATAATCTTTTGAAAGAATCAGCAGAATTCGTTAAGGATCACAAATCCTTAGTGAAGGAAGCTAATGAATACTTGGAACATATAAAAGTTTTGGAAAAACAAAATGACTCTCTCTCCTTCGAAGCTCTATCGACTGATATTATGTCTATTATTTACCAAACATATTCTGTTGAGGATGATGAAAGACTTTGGGCTGAGACTTCTGAAATTGTTATAAAATATGAAAAGGCACTTGCCAAGATTGAAAAACAAAATGTCACATATTTTAAACAACTTGATCAGAAAAGGGAAGAATGCAAGTATGACAAATTATCGTATGAGTGTTCCTACCACAACATGCAAAAACAAATTGATCTTTTGAAATCTCAGCTTGCAAGTCAAAAAGGGCAGGGTGAGGAAACTAAGGGTATAGCACCATCAACCCCCTTGCCTAATGAGAAACAAAAAGAGAAAGCTGTTGTCGAAACATCGAAAGTAATAGCGCCTGGCCTTTATAGGATTAGTCCCACTACTGCATCTGCCTCTACATCTAAAACATATAGGGCGATAGACAAAAGTGTAAAGGATAATCCAAATGAGTCTAGGAATGCTACAACAACATCTCTGGACAACAACAAAAATTCTAATGAGTGTGCATTACCTTCTACAGGATTAGAAAGCAACTATAGGAGCAGAAGACAGTCTAGGAGCATTATCAAGAACACTAGTGTCTCGCCTGTTTCTAAGAGTGCATGCAAGAACGTAGAAGAACACCCTAGGAATTTAAAGCTTTCAAATAAGAAACATATATCATCTGGATGTAATGTTAAGACTAGTGTTTTGAATGCATGTAATGACTCTGTTTGTTTAATGCACAAGAAATCTTTGTCTGTAAATGCTTGTGATGATATTGTTTCTAATGCTGATAATGTGAATGATATGCCTGAACAAAAAAAGGTTCCTTCAGTAACTAGGGCTAAGTCTAGATATATTGGAAGACTTATTGCAAAAGCTAGGAAAACCACTAGTAGCCTAAAGCCTAAGGATCACCTCAAGTTTTGTGCATGGAAACCAACGGGTAGAATGTTCACACTTAAGAATGGCACATTAGAAATAGTTCCCAATGCATCAACGGAAACCATCTCTAAGTGTAATTCACCTGATACATCTAACCCCTTAGAACCAAATGTTAAACGGTTTCCATATACAAAATCATCTGTTCTCTGCAGGTCATTGAAATTTGTCTTTGGATCGTCGACTCGGGTTGCTCCAAGCACATGACCGGGAATCTAAAGCTGCTGATCAATTTTGTGTGGCAGTTCATGGGGATTGTACGGTTTGGGAATGATCATGTTGCAGCTATTCTGGGTTATGGAGATCTTCGGTTTGGAAACTACTTAATCACTCGGGTTTACTATGTCGAAGGGTTGGGACACAATCTGTTCTTAGTCGGGCAGTTTTGTGATGCTGATTTAGAGGTTGCTTTTAGGAGAAACACCTGCTTTGTTAGAAATTTGGTGGGGAATGATCTCTTAATTGGGAATCGTGGCACCAATCTCTATGCAATTGACATAAACCAAATGGCCTCTTCATCACCTATTTGTCTCATGACCAGGGCAGGTGAAACAAAATCCTGGTTGTGGCATAGACGGTTGTCCCATCTTAACTTTGACACAATCAACAAGCTTGCCAAAGACAACATCGTCTCCGGTCTTCCAAAGTTTAAATACACCAAAGAACACCTATGTCCATCATGTGAGCAAGGAAAGAGCAAAAGAGCAACATTCAAACCTAAACCCGTACCTAGTTCGGTTGATAGGTTGCATTTGCTGCATATGGACTTATGTGGCCCAATGAGAGTTCAAAGCATAAATGGGAAAAAGTATATTCTTGTAATTGTTGACGACTATTCAAGATATACATGGGTAAAGTTTTTGAGATCAAAAGATGAAGCACCAAGCACCATCATCACCTTTCTGAAGCGTATTCAAGTTCTACTTCAAGCTCCAGTTAGGATAGTAAGAACAGACAATGGCACGGAATTTGTAAATCAGGAGTTAAGAACATTCTTTGAAGAAACTGGTATTAAACACGAGACATCAGCTGTTAGAACTCCACAGCAGAATGGGGTAGTTGAAAGAAGAAATCGAACTCTTGTGGAAGCTGCTCTCACAATGCTGATTTATTCCAGTGCTCCGTTATTCTTATGGGCTGATGCTGTTTCCACTGCTTGTTTTACTCAAAACCGATCCCTAATCCATCCAAGATTCAATAAAACCCCATATGAACTTGTCAACAACCGCAAACCTGATATTTCTTATCTTCATGTGTAACCACTGTGAAAATCCCACTATTATAATAAATCATCTTACAGAATATTTATCCTTTTTTCCACGTAGAATTTTTTTTTTCCTAATTATAACTATTATCTTATGTAACACCCCCAAAATCTCTCTCTCCCCATGGAGAAATCCGGCCACCATATTCTTCTCAATTTCCGATCATAAAATTCAATAACATATGTCCTCTCTATCCTTTAATGATTCCTTGTTCATTCTAGGGTATGCAATACATATTGTTGTTGTGATTTTAATTTAAAAGATATGGTGGCCGTCCATTTATTTGATCTTTATCTATTGATTTCTTCATGGTTATGTCTAATACCTATCCCTAACCGTCTGTGCTATCTAGATCTGTTGATCGGTATTCTTTTTGTTAGTGGATCTGGTGGTTTTTTGTGGCGGCTCGTTAGGGTTTGTGATTTTGTTTCACAAATCTGCTCGTTTATATGGATACTTATCTAAACCGCCTTTTGGGTTATGATCGCTTCCTTTTATTCTCAACAATTCTTAAGTCGGTTTAAGTTCTTTAAATCGTTTATCTATCATGGGGCGATCTGTTGGGTTATTTGTGATCGCTGCATGTTCCAAAAGTCTCTAGGTCGGTTTATACCGATTACATATACATGGTGCGATCTGGTTTCTGTCTTGATCGATCCTGTTTTGGTCGATTGGACTGTTTATGGCGCTTCACTGCTGAATGGAACCCTATATTTTAGGGTTTTGTTTACTTTATATGCTGGAAGATACCCTCGTTAGGGTCTTGATTTATTGCTGGTTCTTTTTTGGTTCGCATGTTATTTTTTTGATGGCTATTAGTGTTAAATGGGTTTGAGAGAGATGGAAGTTTATGCACATCGCTGGCTGTTTGATCATGCAACCCTTGTTTTAGGGTTTGTTATTCAATGTTTTATCCGCTTGTGTGATGCCATTGATGGATGTTGTTTTACATGGAAGTTAGGGTTTGTATGTACCCTATTGTGAGTTTCTTGGTTCGTATATCACATGGACCAGCTGCTGTTTGATCGATTCCTATTCTTGGTCTGCTATACGAAGAGATTTGGTTGTTTCTTTGGGTTGATTTACCCATGGATGTGTTTGTATCATCAGGGCTGATGTCATTGAATTTTTGATGATTACTTGCTGATTGGTACGATTGTGTGGCTTGGTGGTTGTGTGATTGGAGCATCATTGGGATACAATAGGTTTGGCGAGGGTTCTTTGTCCCATTGCTGCTCATTCATGTCCTATTATTGTTGTTTCTCATGATGTCATGTCATGTTCCATCATTGTTGTTGCATATGACTTGAGCCTTCGTTGTCTTCATGTGACTCATTCGTATTTGTTGGAAGATTGGTTCAAGTTCGGATATGCTGGAAGGTTGGGTCGCTTAGACCATGTTTATGCTTCAAGTTTGATTTGCTACGGAAGCCACTCTTATTAGGTTATTGGGTTATGCTTTTTGCATAATACTAATAGAAGACGCAATTGGTTGAAGCTGGAAGTTTGTACAACTCGCATTAATTGGTCTTGTGTGATTGATGCTACTTGTTTCTATGGAAGATAGGGTCGCTTAGACCATGTTTATGTCTCAAATTCAACTTGTTACGGATTTCACTCTTATTAGGTTATTAGATTATGCTTCTTGCATAATACTAATAGAAGATGCATGTGGGTTTTGGGAGAGATGGAAGTAGAGAGATGGTAATATGTGTTTATGCTTCAAGTTTGATTAGCTACGGTTTTCACTCTTATTAGGTTATTAGATTATGCTTATTGCATAATACTAATAGAAGATGCTATTGGTTGAAGCTGGAAGTTCGCATGTTTATGATCTGGATCGCGAGGGTGACTAAGAAGACTTAAATTTTATTTGAGTTGTGATGTATTGTATTTTTTATTACTAGTCATCGTTAGTTGGATTTAGATCTGGTAGTTATAAGAATGGCCTGTCATTCTTATATAGTGGTAGTGGTAGTGTCCTTAGGGACTTTGATGAGGGGTGTACGTCCTCATCCTTTGTACTTCAACGCTTTTTGGTGTAATGTATTTTACCAGGGTGTGTTAACCCTTTTACCCAAAAAAAAAAACAAATCTATTATCTTATGTGACGAAGATCACATCCCTGACAACCCTGCTTGCAACCCAACCTTAACTGATTTAGTATTTACCTATGTAAACATCTTTGACCTAAAACGTCATGAGGTCCCACTTATCACTTTACGTTATTTCGCTAACGTACGTTCAAAACTGAATGTTTCTTAACTAATAAGAAACTCTAAACTACCATAACAACATGTGAAGATAACGAAACCCTAGAAATATTAAAATACAACTTACTTGAGTAATGTACAAGTCACTAAAGCATAGAAACCCTAATTCCACTATAACTTCCGATAAAACCCTAATTTCTCAGAAACTATTATTTTATTTGTAAACTCTAGTTAATATTTTTATAAAAATATTATGTACAAGTGTTTTAAGTCAAGGTACAAGTCATTTAAGCATAAAACTTAAATGAAAATAAAAACCCTATAAAACATTCAAAAATAATTATTTAAATGACATTTTATGTAATATTTTCACACAATAAATTCTAAAAATAATTTATTTATTTATTTAACATATGTACAACTTCATAAACTTAATGTACAACCCTCTAATGCACAAGATCATAAAAACTCATTTATATGTATTTAAAGCCTAATAAAAATTACATAAAAATTATAGAAAATTAAGAAATAATTAAAAATATATTTTTCTTACTCTTCTAACATTAGTACAAGTCTCATAAGCCTAGAGTACAACTTGCTAAAGCACAAAACCTATTTTTCCTATATAATTAGAAATAGATATATATTAAATTAGGTCATATAGACTCAAAATTCATTTCTAACTAAACCTTAAACCTAGAAACCCTAGTTCTACCCTAAACCCTAGTTTACAAGCCAAGAAAGCCAATGTACAACATCCTTATGCACAATTCGATCCAACATAACTAAATTACATCACCTAGTTCGAACCTAGTCCTAATCTAACTCATACTTAGAATTCTTAAACCTTAAGAAAGACCAAATGTATGAACCTAAAGCTTCCAACACTCCCCTCCTTCTAGAAATGAAATATGTGTATGATATGTATACATACACATCACCAAAACCCTCCCCATACCTTGTGGCGCCTCAACAACCACACACATCACCTTCTGCACTCATAAGAACAGCCATGAACCTTCATGAAACCCTAATAACTCCCTCTATAAATAGAATACACCATAAAACCCTAAATTGCCATAAACCATTTGAACCAAACTAAACAGCCACAAACCTTTACCCTACTGATCCCACTAGCCTAAACCAAGTCCATATAAGCCTAAAAGAGCAGTAGAAGGAAGCTAGGACCCTAGGAGAGATCAATTCGAATCCATTTCATAAAACTTGCCCTAGTCAAACTAAATTAAGCAAGGTATGTTCTAGCTCTTTTTAATCCTTTTTCTATATTTAATATACTCCTAATAACGTAGATAAACACTCATTAAAACCTGTTACAACATAAAACTAGCAAAACCAAATTATTTCTTTCCTTTTTGTTTTCTGTTCGAACCAAACAAACACACCCTATTTATTTGTTTTTCGATATTTCTAGAACACTAGGCACTAGGACACTCACATATTGTTAAAGAGATTATTTTTATGAGAACGTGGCAATTGGAATCATCAAAAACGAATAAACGAGTCAAAAGTTATGTCGATTTGAAGTTATATTTAAACTTAATAAACTTTCTGTAACAACAGACGTACATCACGTGAAACGAGGCACTTCTGGTCCGTTTCGTCGAAAACTTAAAACATGAAAGTTGTCCGGAACGGCGTTTCCTTCAAAAAGTCTTTAGACCTCGAGTCATAAAAACGTATAACGAATGATGTTTTATTTAAATTCAGAACTGATTTTACAATAAGGACATCAGCAGACATAGGATTTGTGTCGTTAATTTCGATTAGTAAATGGTCCTCTAAAATTCTATTTTTCGACATGGTTGAAGATCTTTCAAAGGGAAACCTATAGGAAAAAGAATCATTAAATTTCGTTGAGAAACGAGTGAGAACGAAGCGTGACAAGTTGGGTCATTTTCTGTGTCGAGTAAAACCAAGTCGCAAGTTTCTGAAATTAATTTTGTGGTCGTGGGTTTGAACTAAGCTATAATCTTTTGCAAAAATACTTTTACAACACTTATAAACATTCTAGTAAAGGAGTCGTAAAAGATCTCAATGTGAATCGCGAGATATAAATTATTTTTGTACAAAAGGATGTCGAGTGAAAGTCCTTGGGAGTCTCAAGGACTAATCTTGCCAAAACTCTATTAAGTTTTCTGTTTTGGACTAAGTTTGCGATCAAGGAATCTCTAAGGGGGTAAAACTGTCTATTTTAAAACTTGAGGGTACAAAGCAACAACTAACTAAAGTCCGAGGGTAAAAGTTGTCATATTCATAAAGTCTAAGGGTAAAAGTTGTCAACTATAGAAACTTGAAGGTTTAAAATGAAAATATAATATAAACCCTAATTTTTATTTAATATTATTATAATTTTACTATTATAATAATTATTATTATTATTAGTATTATTATTATTATTATTAAGTTTTATTCAAACTTAATATATGTTTTGAACCGTAACTAACGAACGAAAAATCATTTTAATGAACGGACAGAACCGAAACCTACGGATAAGAAATAAGATAAAATCTTATAACTTTTGAAGAAACTTCATGTTGTCTTAAAACTTTACATCAATCGAAAACGTGATGAATAAACAAAACTTATATAATCAAAAACAAATACTGAAAACTTGACATAACCAACCCAGGTTGCAAGCCGGAGACGTTTATCAACTCTGCGTTTATCAACTCTATTTAACTTTGTTTTCCATCCAGACTGCTCAGGTGAGTTCATAGTCTCACTTTTTATTAAGTTTTCTAAATATGTGGGGAGATACATGCTACAAACCGAACATAAGTATTTTCTGTATGATTTCATAATTAATATTGCCTAAGATATCCCATTTGTGTTGCTGGTTAAGTAACCAAATGCATCCCATTTGTGTTGCTGGTTAAGTAACCAAGTGCACCCCATTTGTGTTGCTGGTTAAGTAATCAAATGCACCTCATTTGTGTTGCTGGTTAAGTAACCAAATGCACCCCATTTGTGTTGCTGGTTAAGTAACCAAATGCACCCCGTTATCATTTTTGTGTCATGAGGCTTAGTGCAATATACCGAACTGTGATATAACTGATTTACTTTCTACTTAGCTTGTGTTCAACTGATTATAACTTTAAACGCTATGGATTCACTCAACCTTTGTGTTGACGTTTTTAAGCATGTTTATCTCAGGTCTATAATGAGCGAGGATGGCATGGAAAGGCACGGATACTGATAGAAGGCTAATTATCATTCGAACTTATTTAATAAACTGTAAACCTACTGGGACCTCATTTTGTAAACTCTGATATTTATAAAATTCGAATGATAAATCTTTTAAAACGACTCAAATAGAGATCGTTTTCTATTACTATAACTGTTATACTGTCGAGTAACACCCAGCTTGAATTCCGCTGCGTATCACGAAATTGGGGGTGTTACAGATTGGTATCAGAGCTTGTGGTTATAGAGAACCAAATGTTTTCAAACATTGGACTATAACTGATTTTCACAAACTTAACTAAAAAGTCCTCCGTGCCACGCCGTTACTGAAACGTTATTGGTATATAATTTATTGTTAATCGTTTAAGCTGCATAATGAAATATTTATAACTATAGGGTGGTTACAGAATCCTGACTTTCCCTACCCATCCTATTCCTCTTATGTCGGACTCGGATATTGAAAAATATCACGATAGTACCGGACATCATGATAATACCTACATCCTCGTCACCACTACCACGTCCACTTTCCTATACATATATACCGCCAGTTCCTACATCTTTACCACCTCCACTATCAACTATAAATTTCTATTCCCTCATCTGTCCCGTTCGAACTTAGTGAAGAAATTAGGATCATTATCACCCGATATCATACTTTACCCCGATTACCTATTCCCGACTTCCCTACTCCACCACGAGTCTTTGAGGTGAGTGAAAGCTCGCAGACGGCACAGGAACGACAGCCGACTATTTCCACCCTGCTGACGCGATTAGAACAGCAAGAAGAACGGATTGAGACTGCTTAGATCATCTCGACAAGCTATCTCTAGAATACATCGAGAGTATAAAATATAGAGTTGAAGATTCAGAGACCATGAAGCAGAAGATGGACGAGAATCGTGAAAAGGCAGAGAACCGACATGAGCAGCTGAGACAAGAAATACCTATGACGAATTGAAGATGCTAGAAGAGAAGAAATGAAGAAGAAAAATGAAGAACTGACGACAGCTCAGACGAAGATCGCTATTTTGGAGAAAATAGTGGGAGATATGCAAGATAGATATTAAGAATATATATATATCCTCGTCAGCATGATCGTCAAACTGAAAAGTTGACTCGAAAGAGTTTCTGGTAGCCACTAAAATCAGATTTATATCTACCAGCTTTTGTACAATATCTTGGCCATGAGATATATAACATAAATATGACGCTTGTACTAATTTTGTTATATATATAACAAGTTAGCAAGTTATTTATGACTATATGTGGTTTTGATTTTTGCTGTGTACGGTATCGGTTAATGTGGGCCAATGCTGATTATCTTACATACGCGTATGATAGTATTTGAACATGTTGTGACTTTATGATTAACATGGATTTTACCTTGTTAATTTAACATGGTCAAATTTTAAACGTGTGTTTTCTCATCGTATTACTAGAAATATGCCTCACACTTCCCCCGAACCGCCCATGTCCCAAGCTGCTATCCGAAAGCTTGTTGCAGATAGTGTTGCTGCAGCACTAGAGAGTCAAGCAGCAGAATTTGCTCGTACTGGAAGCACTAGCCGACCCAATGGAGAAATCGAGCCAGCAGATGTTCGCAAGTGTACTTACAAAGATTTCATGAATTGCAAACCAACTTTCTTCAAAGGAACAGAAGGAGCTACAGAATTAGCTCGTTGGTTTGAACGTATGGAAGTGGTCTTTGTAAGGAGCGGGTGTTCTGATGACTGCAAAGTTGCCTTCGCGACAGGGACTTTGTTAGATGATGCCTTGTCTTGGTGGTCTGCTACTTCCCGGACAATGGGAATAGAAGCAGCTCATCAACTCACGTGGGGCGATCTCAAGAAGAAGATGCTAAATAAGTATTGTCCCCGTACCGAAATCAAGAAATTGGAGGATGAATTCCATCCGTTAGCAGTAAAAGGAACAGATATCAAGGCTTACAATAGGAGGTTTCAGGAGCTTGCTCTCCTATGTCCAACTATTGTGCCTGATCAGGAAAAGTTGTTGGAGAAATACACTGAAGGTTTACCTAGAAGCATCGAGGGAAACGTTATTGTTTCAAATCCTCAATCGCTGGAGGAAGCAATGACCACAGCCCAGAAGCTGATGGATCGTGAAATCAAGAGAAATTCCATTCAAGCAAATGATGATCACAAGCGGAAGCTTGATGATAGAAGGATCTCCCATCACCACAACAACTACCAGCACGACCGTAACAATCACCACCACCAACAGAATCGTCGACAAGAGACAGCCAAAGCCTATACTGCCACCCCTGCTGAGAGGAATGGTTATGTCGGAACAAAACCATTTTGCAATCAATGCTCGTTGCACCACTACGGACCATGCACCATTAGGTGCTCAAATTGTCAGAAAGTTGGACATCAGACCAAAGACTGTAGAGCAACAGGAGCAAATCCACAGCCAGTAGCTATAACTTGCTACGGATGTGGTGAGAAGGGGCATTACAAGAGCCGGTGCCCGAAACCGAAAGCTGACCAGAATAATGGTGCCCGTGGAAGAGCGTATGTGCTAGGAGATGGGAACGCACAGACAAACCAAGACTAGTGCAAGAGAATGAGAACTCGTTAAGATTCCGATCATGTCCAGGAATGGCATCCCTATTTAGACAAAAGAGAAATTCCTGTTATAGCTAAATAAATCGTATTGTAAACTTCCTAAGCATGTTTCCTATTGTACTCTACTTTAGTTACGATGGACGTAACTTAAGTGTATTAACTATCTTTTCTACCGTATGAAATCTTTACCTTGTAATATTTCCGAAATAATCACAATCTACGTTTCTATTCCATTTGATCTGTTCGTAGTCACTACGTAACCATATATTGTCATTTCATTAGAAATTTGGGTAATATTAGTTGTGACCGTCTCACAGGAATTCCACCCGAACACTAGGATTTATCTTGAGATTATCCCATTAGTACCTAAAATCCCTAACCTATCACTGGACTGAACAAAACATTACATCATTTGGTCCTCAATTATACATAACCTGATCAACTATGTATAATTCCGGAAGAATCATGTAATGAATTGGACAGGCATTTTAAGCATATCAAGCTCCCATCTCAACCAAATCGTTGTACGATTTTCCTTTATCACGTTCTCTATCTGGATAAGATAGAAATCTGAACCTAACTATCCCTATACATCAATTTTCCCAACTTTTCAACCAACGTAGACTGAATCTCGGGACGAGATTCCCTTAACGGGGGGTGACTGTAACCACTGTGAAAATCCCACTATTATAATAAATCATCTTACAAAATATTTATCCTTTTTTCCACGTAGAAATTTTTTTTTCCCCTAATTATAACTATTATCTTATGTGACGAAGATCACATCCCTGACAACCCTGCTTGCAACCCAACCTTAACTGATTTAGTATTTACCTATGTAAACATCTTTGACCTAAAACGTCATGAGGTCCCACTTACCACTTTACGTTATTTCGCTAACGTACGTTCAAAACTGAATGTTTCTTAACTAATAAGAAACTCTAAACTACCATAACAACATGTGAAGATAACGAAACCCTAGAAATATTAAAATACAACTTACTTGAGTAATGTACAAGTCACTAAAGCATAGAAACCCTAATTCTACTATAACTTCCGATAAAACCCTAATTTCTCAGAAACTATTATTTTAATTGTAAACTCTAGTTAATATTTTTATAAAAATATTATGTACAAGTGTTTTAAGTCAAGGTACAAGCCATTTAAGCATAAAACTTAAATGAAAATAAAAACCCTATAAAACATTCAAAAATAATTATTTAAATGACATTTTATGTAATATTTTCACACAATAAATTCTAAAAATAATTTATTTATTTATTTAACATATGTACAACTTCATAAACTTAATGTACAACCCTCTAATGCATGAGATCATAAAAACTCATTTATATGTATTTAAAGCCTAATAAAAATTACATAAAAATTATAGAAAATTAAGAAATAATTAAAAATATATTTTTCTTACTCTTCTAACATTAGTACAAGTCTCATAAGCCTAGAGTACAACTTGCTAAAGCACAAAACCTATTTTTCCTATATAATTAGAAATCGATATATATTAAATTAGGTCATATAGACTCAAAATTCATTTCTAACTAAACCTTAAACCTAGAAACCCTAGTTCTACCCTAAACCCTAGTTTACAAGCCAAGAAAGCCAATGTACAACATCCTTATGCATAATTCGATCCAACATAACTAAATTACATCACCTAGATCGAACCTAGTCCTAATCTAACTCATACTTAGAATTCTTAAACCTTAAAAAAGACCAAATGTATGAACCTAAAGCTTCCAACACTCCCCTCCTTCTAGAAATGAAATATGTGTATGATATGTATACATACACATCACCAAAACCCTCCCCATACCTTGTGGCGCCTCAACAACCACACACATCACCTTCTGCACTCATAAGAACAGCCATGAACCTTCATGAAACCCTAATAACTCCCTCTATAAATAGAATACACCATAAAACCCTAAATTGCCATAAACCATTTGAACCAAACTAAACAGCCACAAACCTTTACCCTACTTATCCCACTAGCCTAAACCAAGTCCATATAAGCCTAAAAGAGCAGTAGAAGGAAGCTAGGACCCTAGGAGAGATCAATTCGAATCCATTTCATAAAACTTGCCCTAGTCAAACTAAATTAAGCAAGGTATGTTCTAGCTCTTTTAAATCCTTTTTCTATATTTAATATACTCCTAATAACGTAGATAAACACTCATTAAAACCTGTTACAACATAAAACTAGCAAAACCAAATTATTTCTTTCCTTTTTGTTTTCTGTTCGAACCAAACAAACACACCCTATTTATTTGTTTTTCGATATTTCTAGAACACTAGGCACTAGGACACTCACATATTGTTAAAGAGATTATTTTTATGAGAACGTGGCAATTGGAATCATCAAAAACGAATAAACGAGTCAAAAGTTATGTCGATTTGAAGTTATATTTAAACTTAATAAACTTTCTGTAACAACAGACGTACATCACGCGAAACGAGGCACTTCTGGTCCGTTTCGTCGAAAACTTAAAACATGAAAGTTGTCCGGAACGTCGTTTCCTTCAAAAAGTCTTTAGACCTCGAGTCATAAAAACGTATAACGAATGATGTTTTATTTAAATTCAGAACTGATTTTACAATAAGGACATCAGCAGACATAGGATTTGTGTCGTTAATTTCGATTAGTAAATGGTCCTCTAAAATTCTAGTTTTCGACATGGTTGAAGATCTTTCAAAGGGAAACCTATAGGAAAAAGAATCATTAAATTTCGTTGAGAAACAAGTGAGAACGAAGCGTGACAAGTTGGGTCATTTTCTGTGTCGAGTAAAACCAAGTCGCAAGTTTCTGAAATTAATTTTGTGGTCGTGGGTTTGAACTAAGCTATAATCTTTTGCAAAAATACTTTTACAACACTTATAAACATTCTAGTAAAGGAGTCGTAAAAGATCTCAATGTGAATCGCGAGATATAAATTATTTTTGTACAAAAGGATGTCGAGTGAAAGTCCTTGGGAGTCTCAAGGACTAATCTTGCCAAAACTCTATTAAGTTTTCTGTTTTGGACTAAGTTTGCGATCAAGGAATCTCTAAGGGGGTAAAACTGTCTATTTTAAAACTTGAGGGTACAAAGCAACAACTAACTAAAGTCCGAGGGTAAAAGTTGTCATATTCATAAAGTCTAAGGGTAAAAGTTGTCAACTATAGAAACTTGAAGGTTTAAAATGAAAATATAATATAAACCCTAATTTTTATTTAATATTATTATAATTTTACTATTATAATTATTATTATTATTATTAGTATTAGTATTATTATTATTATTAAGTTTTATTCAAACTTAATATATGTTTTGAACCGTAACTAACGAACGAAAAATCCTTTTAATGAACGGACAGAACCGAAACCTACGGATAAGAAATAAGATAAAATCTTATAACTTTTGAAGAAACTTCATGTTGTCTTAAAACTTTACATCTATCGAAAACGTGACGAATAAACAAAACTTATATAATCAGAAACAAATACTGAAAACTTGACATAACCAACCCAGGTTGCAAGCCGGAGACGTTTATCAACTCTATTTAACTTTGTTTTCCATCCAGACTGCTCAGGTGAGTTCATAGTCCCACTTTTTATTACGTTTTCTAAAATATGTGGGGAGATACATGCTACAAACCGAACATAAGTATTTTCTGTATGATTTCATGATTAATATTGCCTAAGATACCCCATTTGTGTTGCTGGTTAAGTAACCAAGTGTACCCCATTTGTGTTGCTGGTTAAGTAACCAAATGCATCCCATTTGTGTTGCTGGTTAAGTAACCAAATGCACCCCATTTGTGTTGCTGGTTAAGTAACCAAATGCACCCCGTTATCATTTGAGTGTCATGAGGCTTAGTGCAATATACCGAACTGTGATATAACTGATTTACTTTCTACTTAGCTTGTGTTCAACTGATTATAACTTTAAACGCTATGGATTCACTCAACCTTTGTGTTGACATTTTTAAGCATGTTTATCTCAGGTCTATTATGAGCGAGGATGGCAAGGAAAGGCACGGATACCGATGGAAGGCTAATTATCATTCGAACTTATTTAATAAACTGTAAACCTACTGGGACCTCATTTGTAAACTCTGATATTTATAAAATTCGAATGATAAATCTTTTAAAACGACTCAAATAGAGATCGTTTTCTATCACTATAACTGTTATACTGTCGAGTAACACCCAGCTTGAATTCCGCTGCATATCCTGAAATTGGGGGTGTTATTTCTTATCATCATGTATTTGGCGCTTTATGCTATCCAACAAATGACAGGGAAGATCTGGGAAAGTTGAAGGCTAAGGGTGATATTGGAATCTTCATTGGTTATTCGGAAAACTCGAGGGCATTCAGGGTGTATAACAGGAGAACGAAAAAGGTCATGGAGACGATGAATGTGAAATTTGATGAAATTTCACAAATGGCTTCTGAGAGACTCGCTCTAGAACCCGCGCTTAACCCAATGACTTCCGGACATATCAGTTCGGGACTCGCACCTCAAGGAACTCAATCAATTCATAACGAACAACCCATAAATCAGGAACTGGATAATTTCTTCGAGTTTATGTTTGATGAATACTATGGTGGCGCTTCGACAAATGCATCTAACCAGCGTTCCGCTGCACCCACTCAAAATCCACAACCACCACCACCACCACCAAATCTAGATGCATCCACAACATTCGAAGCTGGCGCACCAACTCCCTCCACATCATCAACATCTACTCCACTATCTCCAGTAATTGAAATTGTTCTACCAAGAATTGATGAGCAAGAACAAAATAATGCTGTGTTAGACGAAGAAGTCTTTGAAAACCCGTTTGGAACGGAATCTGCTGAATCATCTTCCAGATTACATGAACCGTCTAACACGCATTCGTTCAGTCCAAGGTACCCTTCAACATTACAGTGGACAAAAGACCATCCGATAGAACAGGTTATTGGTGAACCCTCAAGACCAATTCAGACGAGAAAACAACTTAACACCGATTGCGACATGTGCATCTATGTCTGCTCAGTCAGTCTCATAGAACCTAAGAACATTCGGGAAGCAATGGCAGATAATGCCTGGATTGAAGCGATGCAGGAAGAACTTCTTCAATATCAGTTACATGACACCTGGGATTTAGTCCCAAGACCAATTGACAAACTCGTCATTGATCTTAAGTGGTTATGGAAAAAACAAAAGGATGAAGAAATGACTGTAATTCGCAACAAAGCTCGTCTGGTGGCAAAGGGATACAGACAGGAAGAAGGGATAGATTTTGAAGAGTCATTCGCACCAGTTGCAAGGCTTGAAGCAGTCAGGATTTTCTTAGCTTATGCGGCTCACAAGAACATCACAGTTTATCAGATGGACATCAAGACGACATTCTTGAATGGAACTCTGAAGGAAGAAGTGTACGTGAGTCAACCAGACGGTTTCGTTGACAAAGATCATCCGGAATACGTCTACAAGCAGAAAGCAATCTATGGTTTGAAACAAGCCCCACGGGCGTGGTATGACGAGTTATCATGTTTCCTACTTCATAATAATTTCACCAAAGGAACAATTGATCCGACCTTGTTTACAAGAAAATACAAAAATGATATTTTGATTGTTCAGATTTACGTGGACGACATAATATTTGGGTCCACTAATCCGACACATTCAAAACATTTTGAAAATCTCATGAAAAGCAAATTTGAAATGTCCATGATGGGTGAATTAAAATTCTTTTTAGGCTTACAAATTCATCAATCCCCACGTGGTATTTTTCTTAATCAGGCTAAATACACAATTGAGATTTTGAAAAAACATGGAATGGACAATTGTGACTCTGTTGGTACTCCAATGGTCACCTCACCAAAAATTGGCGCTGACCTAAATGGGAAACGCATGGATCCGAAGAAATATCGGAGCATGATTGGTTCTCTCATGTACTTAACTGCTAGTCGACCCGATATACATTTTGTTGTTTGTTTATTAGCACGGTTTCAGGCAAGGCCTACCGAACTTCACCTCCAAGAGGTTAAACGGATCTTTCGATACCTTCGAAGAACCATTAACATGGGTCTTTGGTATCCGAAGGATTCGGAGTTTACACTAATAACATTTTTAGATGCAGACCATGCCGGTTGCCAAGTTACAGCAAAGAGTACATCAGGCGGAGCGCAATTTCTGGGAGAAAAGCTAGTAGGCTGGTCCTCAAGGAAACAAGACTGCACTGCTTTATCAACAGCAGAAGCCGAGTATGTGTCTCTATCTGCGTGTTGTGCCCAAGTTCTATGGATGAGGACACAACTCACAGATTACGGTTTCTCTTTCGACCGCATACCTTTGTATTGCGACTCGAAAAGTGCCATAGCCATCTCGTGCAATCCAGTGCAACACTCGAAGACCAAGCATATTACAGTCCGCTATCACTTCATAAAAGAGCACGTTGAAGAGGGTACTGTTGAATTGTTTTTCGTGAAGACTGAATATCAACTCGCCGATCTATTTACTAAAGCCCTCCCAAAAGAGCGGTTTGAAAACTTAGTTCGTCGAATTGGAATGCGAAGCCTAACTCCCGAAGAGTTAGAAAGTCTTCTCGAATCTTCTTGATTTATATCAACAAGCTTCGCATGTAAATATTTTTGTAAATATATACTTTTTCAAAAACAAAAATATAAAAATAGAAAATCTCAAAAAGACATAAAAAAATATAAAACTCAAAAACCAAAAATATTCTTCTCCCGACATGTCTCTCGTATAATAAATATTCTGTATGTATCTAGAAATGTCATTCAACAATGATACGGGCATGTACAGATGCTTGAGCGAGAGTTCTTTTTTATGTTTTTCGAAAACATGTCGTTTCTCAAATTTTTCTTCATAACGGATTTCGTGCATTTCAGTACGAAACCCGCACTACATTGAATGACTTCTGATTATTTCCGTTCAGGACTCGCAATGTTAATGGCAAAAAGCTAAACCCGTGAGAACTTAATCAAAATTGTTTCAAAAAAAATAAAAATAAATAAATAAAATAAAAAAAAGATTTATCAAAATCTTTCTCTAAATTTTGTGCGTGGTTCACATCAACTCCCTCTAAGACCCTTAAATGCTTTTAAACTCAAACGTTTAATTATATGCTTTGTTTAAGGGGGAGTATAAAAAGAAAAATGTTCCGTTTTCATGCTAAAATCAGTCCGTCTCTCCTCAAAAAGTTTCACTTTAATCAACTGTTGTAAAAAATACCACCTCATGCTATTTTTGAGGGGGAGATTAAGTGTTTATTAGATATAAGGGGGAGAGGACGTGATTAAAATGTGATCAAAAAGTTTCATGGTTTGAATCTCAAGACTCAGTTATAACCCTCGAATTGACGAAACTAAATGTCCGTTATCGAAAAGACTTGTCCTGGATGGGTAATAATTTCAAGCTGGTTTTCCAGTGATGTAAGCGTGTCTCGCAAAGGACTTGTCTGAGTAGAATGTACCAATTCGAGAGATGATCATTGAATATGACCGGGACGGGAAATAACTTCAAACTAGTCTAACTAGTGATGTAAGCGTGTCTCGCAATGGTCATGTTCATTGAAAATCGATCATTTCAAAATGTGCGAACTCTACCCAACATGTGCAATATATTTCAAAAATACATGAGCACATGCGAAGGGGGAGTATTTCAAAAAGCAAAACTCTCAATGTGTTAACTAAATGTGTTTATTCATAAACACTTTGAGAGATTTTCATAAATGGTTTTATGGCATGTGATCGATAATCTAGGATAATCATGGAGTAATAAGGTGATTATGGTTAGGTTATGTCCAATGATCCGCCAGAACCGGAGGGATCTACCCAAGGATAATTCCAATAGTTTAGAATTAGAAGTCCTTAGGTAAGATTGAAAAAGGGAGTAAATGAGAAAGGAGAAAGAAGGGGTTGAAGAATTAAAAAGAAAAGTTTAATGAAAGGGTGAAAAGAAATAGCCCTCCATGAAAACTTAGGTCAGAAACCGGGTCAATACATCTGCAATCGGTACTCACTAAGGTGACACTGATAATGAAGACAAGACGTCATGGACCCAGTGACGCATTGCACCACCCCTCCTATCCACTTAGATATCTCTCAAAAGATATTTGTTTCATTTCTCACGGAGAACACTGCATAATCTATCGGCCTCTTACTCCGAGATGTGTTGATATTGAAAAGGTGGCACTCTGCTCCATGCCTCCGATGACTAAAACCAAAAAGCACATTATTGAGTCTAGAGCCATGAGAAAAACCAAAAAGCACATTAGGAACACTTCCAATGCAATACACTTGTGTTCATCAAAAAAGATACAAGTGGTATGAGTCTTAATGAGATCTAAAAGATCTTGCCTTATATAATGATGGTTACGTGCTTCAAACGGTCTACAGTCTTGAAGTGATACTTCGGTATACTTCAGAGGCTCTCAACGACCTTGGTAAAGATTAGAGAAAGTTTTCACACTATGCTGTTAACAATCTCGAAATCTGAACCTATAAGCGCTGGACGATTTATTGCTAACTGTTTTATGCATGTACTGACGAAAGTCCATTCACCATCATCATACATTTCAACATCTACAACGACGATGCAACGGTACAAAAGATGTAGATCAAGGCAAGAACGACCAAAAGACGATACTTTGAAGATTACAAAGCATGAAGGAACAAAGAAGCAAGACTATTCAAAATGGGCGATTTCTATCAACAAACCTTTTCCTCCTAAATCGATCTCTATCTTTCAAATCTTGTTCTAATCCTTATAACGATTGTGTTTTAGACGGTTAACTAGTTTAATTCAGTCTTATAACATTGTTTTTATTTGGATTCAGACCTGATTTAGTTAGGGTTTCGATTTCTTTTGGGTTTTGTTTTAATCGCTTATTAGGGTTTCGCTGGTCGGTTTTCTATCCTATTTTTTGCTGCGATTCAATCATGGAAGTCGGTTAGGGATATGGTGGTTCTTAAATCATGTCTTGACTTATGTTGAGGCACTCGTAATAAAGATTGACGTGGATCTTTTGTTTTCTTTTGATCGTTTTTTTGTTATCGCTACTTTAGGGTTTCGTTTTGTTTGCTGTTCTTTAATTGATTATGGAGAGAGTTGTTATTCCTGACGTGGATATTGAAAGTTTACAAGCTCGATTTGCTGGTTTTAGAAAGGAGGGTGGTATTTCAGAGGTTAAGCAGCCAAGACAAGCGTTTAGGGTTTTGAAAACCCCTAACTTGGAGTCGAATGTGAATGCAACTGTTGATAGGGCTGATAGGGATTCGATTATGAATACTATGGGTACTAGTGGTGTTGTGAATGTGGACAATAATGATGTTAACACCATGGAATCAGATGCTAGTCGTGGGGGAAGCTATGATGATTCGGTTTTTGGAGAGTATTACAATCCCAACAATAGTGCTGCTCGTAATGAGGGGGAGGGATTTTTTCCTCCCCTTAACACCCCATCTACTAATGATGAGTTTACACATTTGCCAATGGGGGATGGTGTTCGGGTGTCTACTACTAACTCGGCAAGGTTTAGTACTTCTAAACCAAGTACAACTAGCTCGTCAAGGATTGATACTTTTGAGAAACATGGTGATGATCAGCCAATAAGTACTAATGCCATTCCTAATATGAAGCAAGCTGATCCTATTCCTAATGTGCATCCCGTTGATGTGAATTCAGCCCCTAAGTCCTATGTTGGTGCTACAACTGGTACGAATGATACTAATACCAAAAGAAAGTCTAACTTTCGTGCTATTAAGGTGGATAATGTGTTTAATGGTGTTGATGTATCTATTCCCCGGAAGGTGGTTGAAAATATTAGCACAAAATTGGAGTACACCCTTTATGGTTATTTTATCGGTAAGCGTATTGCGTTTCCGGTGGTGGAATACTTCGTTCGTAACAATTGGGCTAAGTATGGTCTTAAACGTGTCATGATGAATGAAAATGGTTTCTTCTTTTTTAAATTTGATTCCCAGGTTGGTTTGGAGGCTGTTTTAGAAGAGGGACCATGGATGATTAAGAATAGCCCTATCATTCTGAAAAAGTGGAATATGAACATGAGCTTAAAGAAAGAGGAGTTAACCCGTATCCCTATATGGGTTAAAATTCATGATGTTCCATTGCAAGTCTTTTCGGAAGATGGTATTAGTATTATTGCAACGCATTTAGGTAAGCCTATTATGCTTGATTCTTACACTAGTGCGATGTGTATTGATTCTTGGGGAAGGAGTAGCTTTGCTAGGTGTTTAATTGAGATTGATTCTCAAGCTGCTCTTAAGGAGTCAATTACGGTTGGTGTTCCTCTCTTGGATAGTCCTGAGTTCACGTCTGAAACTATCCGGGTTGAGTATGAATGGAAACCACCAAGGTGTGATGTATGTTTGATATTTGGTCATTCTGATGAGAGTTGTCCTATGAAAGTTGTGACCACCCCGGTTGTGGAGCAATCTAATGATGATGATGGTTTTCAACAAGTGGGCAAGAAGAAGAATAAGAAAAAAGGTAAAGCTAAGGTTAATGATGTAGGTAATGTCTTTAATGGTTTCCCTGTGGGTAAGAACATGTATTACAGGCCGAAAGCTTCTACTAATCCATCTCAACCACCACAAGGTGGTGCTAGTTCTAGTTCTGGTCCTCCCTCTAAAAAGGTGGAAGTCGCTTCATCAAGTAGTAACTTAAAGTCCAATGTGAGTACTAATCCATCCCATAATGTTAATGAAAGAATAAACAACCAGATTCCTAAGGCAAGCTCACCTAAACCTGCTGCAAATGTTTATACATCTAATCCTTTTGATTCTTTGGCGGTTGATGAAGATGTTCACGATGGTATAAATCTGGAAGAGGAAGAGGTTGTTAATGCATTTGATGAATCGGGTAATTTGTTTGATAAATCGGGGGCAAGCACTCCCGTTCTAAATGTTCCCGATGTTTAGTATCGCTTCATGGAATATAAGGGGTCTGAACCATTCCCCTAAACAAAAAGAGGTTCGTCAGGTTGTTAATGAGAATAATCTTAGTGTGTGTGCTATTTTGGAATCTCATGTGGATGCTTCGGTGGTATATGATACTTGTCATAAGGTTTGTCGTCGTTGGAAATGGACGTCGAATGGGAATATTTGTAGTAAGGGTTCTCGAATTATTCTTGGTTGGAATGATGATATTGTTGATGTTATGGTTATGGCTTCTACTAACCAAGTTATGCATGTACAGGTTAATATTCGTAATGAAAACAAAACCGTCTTTTGTTCTTTTGTATATGCAGATAACTATTATGTTGATAGGAGAGCTCTTTGGAGCAACCTCGTTAGTCATGCTACTTTTATGCGTAGTAGACCTTGGGTGTTATTGGGAGATTTCAATGCTGCTCTTAACTTGGAAGATCATTCATGTGGTGGTTATGCTCCTGATATTGCTATGCGTGAATTTAAAGATTGTGTTATGAATATGGAGGTTATGGATATTAATAGTACGGGGCTGCATTTTACATGGAATCAAAAACCAAGAGGCTCTAATGGAACGTTGAAGAAAATTGATCGTGTTATGGGTAATTTGAAGTTTGGTGATATTTTCCCGGGTTCCTTTGCTATCTTTCAACCGTACCGGATATCGGATCATTCTCCTTGTGTCCTTCGTATCCCTCAGGTGACCAAACTCAATCCTAAACCGTTTAAGTTTTCTAATTTTCTAGTGCATAAAGAAGGCTTTCTTGATACGGTTACTTCGGGGTGGAATATTGGTGTCAATGGTTGTGCTATGTATCGTGTTGTTAAACGCTTGAAGGGGCTGAAATCTCCTTTTCGTAAGCTTTTACGTAATCAAGGTAATCTTCATGAGCGGGTTGCTAATATTCGCAAGGAATTAGATGAGGTCCAAGTGGCAATTGATAAGGATCCTTTTAATTCAGCCCTTCGTGAGGAGCATGCTCATTACCTTGTTGCTTTTAAGGAGGCTACACTTGATGAAGAGAGGTTTCTTAAGCAAAAATCTAAAATTCAATGGCTCCATGCAGGTGATTCTAATACGGCTTATTTTCATAATATTGTTAAAAGTAAATGTGCTCGCAATCGAATTGAATTGGTTCGAGATGCGGCTAATGTTTTGTATGAAGGTAATGCGGTTGCAGGGGCGTTTGTTTCTCATTATGAGCAGTTTCTTGGCACGGAAGGGGATTGTAGCCCTCTGGATGATCATGATTTGTTCATTAATGTTCTTGATCAGCATAGGGCTGATTTTATGGTTCGGGATGTTACGGATGCTGATATTAAGGATGCTTTGTTCTCGATGGGGGATGATAAGGCTCCCGGTCCGGATGGTTACACTGCTGCGTTCTTTAAGAAAGCTTGGGATGTTGTTGGTAGCGATATTACGGGTGCTATTAGGGACTTCTTTACTAATGGTAAGCTTTTGAAGGAAATCAATCACACCATTATATCTTTGATTCCTAAAGTGTCTACCCCTTCTAAGATTAATGACTATAGGCCTATTTCTTGCTGCAATGTTCTATATAAATGCATTAGTAAGATTATTGCTAATCGCATTAAAGAGGCCCTTTGTGATTTGGTTAGTATTAATCAATCTGCGTTTGTTCCTGGGCGTCGTATTTCGGATAATATATTACTCACCCAAGAGCTTATGCGTAATTATCATAGAGGGAGGGGTCCGCCTAGATGTGCTTTTAAAGTTGATATTCAGAAAGCTTATGATACGGTTGATTGGGAGTTTCTTAAGTCTATTCTGGTTGGTTTTGGTTTTCATCACAAAATGGTTGAATGGATCATGGTTTGTGTCTCCTCTACTTCATATTCAATATGTATTAATGGGGATCTTCATGGCTGGTTCAAGGGTAAGCGTGGCCTTCGGCAAGGAGACCCTTTATCTCCTTACTTGTTTACTTTGGTTATGGAGGTTTTAACGCTTATTTTGCAGAAAAAGGTTTCTAATTCGGCGGATTTTCAGTTTCATCACTTGTGTGAGCAGCAGAGAATTATTAATCTTTGCTTTGCAGATGATCTTTTCTTATTTTCTAGAGGCCACCCTGTTTCGGTTAATGTTATTATGCAAGCTTTGGAGGATTTCAAGAATGTCTCGGGTCTTGTCCCAAGTATTCCTAAAAGTACTGCTTTCTTCTGTAATGTGCCTAATGCTTTGAAAGCTACTATTCTTCAATCTATGCCATTCGCAGAAGGTTCTCTCCCTGTTCGGTATCTAGGTGTTCCTTTAATATCTTCTAGGCTGCTATATAGGGATTGTAAGGTCTTGGTGGAAAAATTGGAAAGTCGGGTGAATGATTGGCGCAATAAATTCCTTTCTCTAGCGGGGAGGCTTCAATTGATCAGATCTGTGTTGTCTTCTATGCATATTTATTGGGCTTCTGTTTTTATCCTTCCTACTCGTATTGTGCATGATTTGGAGCAGCTCATGAGGGGCTTTTTATGGTGTCAAGGGGAAATGAAGAGAGGTAAGGCCAAAGTAGCGTGGGAATCTGTTTGCAAGCCCCAACGTGAAGGTGGTCTTGGTATTCGTAGGTTGGCTGATTTTAATATTGCTCTTATGACTACGCATATTTGGAGTATTTTAACTCATAAGGAGTCCTTATGGGTTAAATGGATTCATTCTTACAAACTTCGTGGTAGGAGCTTTTGGGATGTTCCTTGCTTGGGTGACGTTAGTTGGGGATGGCGTAAGTTACTTGCTATTAGACCTAAGGTGCGTCCTTTTATATGGCATATAATAAATAATGGTAAGTCTACTTCAGCTTGGTTTGACATGTGGTGTGCTTTTAGCCCTATTCGTGATATGTTCACGGCTAGGGATATTGCTCGAGCTGGTTTAACCCTTTCGGATTCAGTTTGTGATGTGATTGTTAATGGTACTTGGAGATGGCCGGCTGATTGGTATTCTCGTTTTCCTGATTTAGTTAATCTCCCGGTCCCAAATTTAATTGATGAAACCGATGATGGATTATTGTGGCGTGATTTGGAGGGAAATCTTAGACCTTTCTCGGTTGCATGTGCTTGGGAATCACTTCGTGCTAGGGCTGATCAGGTTGATTGGTTTCATATTCCGTGGTTTTCTCATTGTATTCCCCGGCATGCTATTCATTTGTGGCTCGTCATTAGGCAGAAGTTGAAGACTCAAGATAGACTTAGGGAATCGGATGTTGGGCCTAATGTTGATTTAAGTCTCCTTAGATGCCCACTTTGTGATACGGTTCCTGATTCTCACGCTCACTTGTTTTTTGAGTGTCAATTTTCTTCGCAGGTTTGGTTGCAGGTCCGGTCTCTATCCGGCATGGATGCGGTTCCACCCGTGTTGGAGGATGTTCTTTTGTTCCTTATTCCTATTTCTAAGGGGCGATCTGTTGTAAGCATTCTATCTCGGTTATTACTTGCTGCTACTACCTACTACCTTTGGATGGAACGCAATTCTAGGCTTTTTAAGCATAAGAAGGCTAAGGTGGATGAAGTGGTTCAAGTTATTGTCTCTACCATTCGGTTGAAGTTGGTTAGCTTCAAGTTCAAGAAGTTAACCCCTCGGTCTCGTCTACTGCTGGATACATGGAAGATTCCAAGTGCTTGTTATTTTCACGAGGGGAGTGCCAGGTAAGGGTTGTACTCTTTTTCCCTTCGCCAAGGTTTTTCCCTATGGGTTTTTCTTGGAAAGGGTTTTTAAGGAGGCAGACTTCCTGGGTTGCCTTGCTCCCTTCGTGCTTATGGGTGGATGCGGGACGTTCGCTTGATTCAAGATTTTTCTTGTTTTTATACCTAGTTAGGTGCTTGTATTATTGCTAGGTTTGTTGTGTTTATGGCATGTCATAAGCACTAGTTTATCAAGCTATTTGCTTGAGGTTAATGTGGTACCTCAGCCACATTCCATTTGTACTTAACGATTTTTTGGTTATATATTTACCGGGGTTCCCCCCCTTTACCAAAAAAAAAAAAAGAAGCAAGACTATTCAAAAACAACACACTAAGCTCAAGACAATGAAGACGAAAGACCTAATCACACGTAGGGGTGGCAATTTCCGACACGACATGAAAATTAGCAGGTTAGGGTTGAGGCAAAATTAGTTTCGGGTCATTTTTGGGTCGACCTTGTTAGCTTTAATTTTAGTGTTTAAAGTGATGGTCATTCACATTGGGTTGAACTTTGTTTAAAAGGATTAGCTAGTCATGTAAAGTGGGCTTTTGGTCATGAATCATGTAAAGCTTATATGTAAAACAAGCCCTTGAGCCAAAGCCCACACAAAAGCCCACTAGGGTATAATCCCTTGTAATATTTAAAGCACATTATCTCTTCATTTGAAGAGTGGTTCACAGGTGTGTATTGTGTGTTTTAATAGAAAAGCTCTAACTTCCATATCTATCTTTATATATACGATCCATCACACCCTTGTCCCATCTCATTCTATTGTGCTTAACATATCCATCTAAATGTGTGATAAAGAGTGATTATCGACTACAACAAGTGGTATCAATGTGTGACAATCTCTAATGCAAGGTCACCAATGTTGAGTCCATATTTATTCCATCGAATTTCTGGAAGACTCTTCGGATCTGAAATGAATTTTGAAGAATTCAGAGAGAAACTCCTGCACAACATATCTCAAATTGAGAACCAAATTGAACAGGGAAGTGATTGCATTGAAGCCTTTCAAGCACTCCAGACGCAGCTTAAATGGTTTCTCGACTTTAGAATCAAAAATTCTCCAGATTATGAATCAACAAGAGAAGTATGGAGTAAATGCGTCAGCAGACACGTGGACGTGGAAACGTTTAGACTCCAGTTGTTTAGTAAAATGAAAACACTGGAACGGGTGCTTAATTCAAGATCACTTCATCTGAAAGAGATGCTGAATGAGAAGAAAGTGATAGAATGGGAAAGGGAGCAAACTGTAAGAGAAATGCTATTAAAGGAAATAGTGGGAAATGAGAAAGAGGCAAACAAAGAGGAACACACGGTCAATGTGGGAACAACATCTGATGCTAACTTGGTCTTCACGGAAACAGACACATCTTCAGAACAGCATGTTGAAAGCAGCACTCCAAGGAATGATTCGGATGCTGATAGTACACACAAGAATGAAGCTGTTTGGGATACTGAAGCTGACCACATCAGACTTTCATCCGACATTGCAATAGTGGCTACGGTACAACATTCAAACGATCATGATAATGTTGATTTGTTCGAGAATATGTTTGTTCATGAAAAGACACATCCTGCGCATCCTGAGTCCATCAGTGACACATATGTGGAGCAAAGGTTTGATAGTAATATCACTCCAACAACCCCAGATATGGATCCTAATGGAGGTGAGCCTGCCCAGGATGGATCTTCTCATGATCAAGATCATGCCATATTTGCTTCTTTAATCCATAATTTCAAACATGAACTTGAAAAGTGCAAAGAGGACAATCGCAAAACTAAGCAAACAAACATCTTATTGTCCAAAGAGCTTGAAAAATTAACAAAAAGCAAAGACACTGAAATCTCAAACCTTAAATCTCAAGGTCAGAAGTTTGTGGATAGAAATTTGGGCCCCGCCAACAGAAAGGTCCAAGAACTTTTAAAAGAGAACGTTGAATTAAAAATGAGATACTCAATGCTTCAGGAAAACACTTCAAATCTTAAGATTGTTAATACAAAACTTGAAAAAGAAAATCAAGAGTTTTCGAAACAAGCAACCAATCTTGAAGTAAAACTTCGAAAAACAGGCCAAAGTGCTCAAACTCTTCAAATGATGATTCCTAAAGCTGAGAAAGTTCATAAGGGAAAATCAGGAATTGGTTTTGAAAATACAGATCAGGTCGAACATAAATTTTTGTCGACTGATGCTCTGTTCATATCAGAAGAAGATTAAAAATTGGAAAATGAAAAACGCTTAAAAGTCAAACAAAGAAAAAGTCCACTCTCGTACCAAGGCTTTGTGTATGGTTGTATACAATTATCAGAAATACCAAAACCACCTTTAAAAAGAAAAGAAACAAATGTGAAAAGATTTTTCAAAGAAGTTCAACTTGCTACTTATGATGTTAAATTATGGCAAAATAAAGCAAGGAAACAGTTTTGTAATCTTAAAAATCACATTGAGCACACGTTAAAGGTCATTTGGTCAAAACAACAATACACCGAAAGTGACTACAATCGTCTCATGTCATCAGACGCTTGGCTAAAAAGGGAAGTCTGTAAGTATTTAAAAGATGAGATTGAACCTCTTGTGAAAAACATCAATTTCAGTTTTGAACACTTTGAAAAATTTCTTGTCACTGAAATGAGAGAAGATTTAAAGTACGTCCATTCTCTCGAAGATGAATTTGATGCAAAATGCTTAAATCTTGATATTCAAAAAGAATTTTTCACAAATCAAATTGAGTCACTCAAGGCAGTGTATGTCAATCATGAGCATGAGAATGTGGATTCTGACCATACATATTTTTTGAAATCTGAAAATCTTTGTTTCAAAAGAAAAATCACTGAACTTTCAAAAGAAGTAGCTGAAGTCAAAGAAGAATTGTCAAAAAGAATTGCTTCTTCTGAAAACTCTTCGACATCAGTGCTTAAAGAAAAGGAAAAGATTTTTGAAGAAAATTGTGATGATGCCAATATCAAGTTTGATTTGGATGAACTTGATACAAAAAATATTGAACTGGAACATGCTGTGGCATCATTACAAAAAGAAAATGAGCATTTGAAACAGACTTACAAAAACCTGTTTAATTCAATCAAACGTTCACGTGTTCTGAATCAAAAATCAAACACGAAACAAAAGGAGTCTGAAGTATTGAAGCCTCAAGTTACAAAAGTTTCCTATCCAAATCCTCTGTTTGATTCTAATTCTTCAGATTTTGAAACGGAAAATGCAAATCATGCGCTTCAAACAAAAGTGCTTGAGCTTGAAACACTTTTAGCTCAACGAACAAACGATCTTGAGGATGCAAAAACTGATCTTTTCAACAAAACGAACAAATTCGAAACATATTTTGAAAGACTTGAAAAAGAAAATATTGTTTTCGAACGAAAATTGGCTCGTAAAACGGATGATTCAAAAGCCGAAAAAGATCATTTTTTGAAACAAATTGCTTCTTTGGAATCTAAATTAGCATCCCAAGATCTTTTTCAAAAAGAATACAGTGATCTGCGAACATCATACAATGCCTTAAAAACAAAGTTTGATGATCTTAACCGTTCAAAAGGCAAATCTACTGTTTCAAATCTTTCAACACCCAAAGTGAGTGTTTCAAAGAAGGTTTACACGGGTGAATCTTCAAGACCAAGACCATTTTTGAAAAAGGTTTCTCATTTTACAACCTATTCTTTACAAAAAGGAAGGAAGTTTTCAAAGAAACAAAATTTTTCTGAAACACTTACTCCTCAAAAGCTTTCAAGGTCAAACAAGTCTCATGAAGAGACTACAAGATTTCAAACTCCACAATCTCGCTTTACACGGGTAAGGCAAGTGTGGAGACCAAAGCAAAGTCCTTCAAACTCTGAAAAACTTCCGCTGCAACACAAGGACTCTGTTTTGAAAAAGGATTTTAAATCTCCGTTGATTCCGCGAGTGTTATTTCCAGATGAAAAACCAGTTTTCAGTCCTCGTTGGAATTCAACTTCTTTGAACCAGATTGACACAACTTACAAATGGATTGCAAAACATGCTAAACCCGTTGGTGCAGTGCTCAAATGGGTTCCAAAAGTTGTTGTCTAATCAGGTCAAAATGGCTTTTGTTCAATTCAGTTCAAAACCCGCGCTTCATTAATGGCTTCTGAACACATCAGTTCAGGACCCGTGCTTCAAAGAAAGGAAAGTGCTTAATTAAAAATTTCGAGCACTTATCCTAAAAATCTAAATGGCTTGTAAGTATTTCAGCTTACAACCCGAGCTTCAACGTTTTGGCTTATGCACACATAACAGTGCATAACCCGTGTCTCAAAGAAAGGACCCTGTTGTACAATTCATGGCAACAATCCTAAAAGAAAAGAAGTTTTCATGCAATGTTTATTCAAACTTCTTAATCTTAAGCAAAATTTTACTCAAAATTTCTTAAAAGGTTTTTCAAAACTTTTCAAAAATTTTGCTTAAGATTTTCAAATCGTTACTCCCCACTTGCTCCAAAGTTTTCCAAAATGTAAAAACCAATGCAAGTTTTGAGGGGGAGTATTCCAAAAAGAAATTTTGTTCCAAAAAGTTCATGCAGATCGTTTCTCCCTATTAGCTTTCCAAAAACAATGATTTTAATCAAACGGTATCAAAAATACCATCGAAATGCTATTTTTGAGGGGGAGAAATGGGATTAAAATGTGATCATGGTTCGAATCTCAAAAAGACTCAGAAAGTACTATCGAATTGACGAAATCTAAATGTCAGTAATCGAAAAGACTTGTCCGGGACGGGTAATAATTTCAAGCTGGTTTACCAGTGATGTAAGCGTGTCTCGCAAAGGACTTGTCTAAGTAGAATGTACCAATTCGAGAGATGATCATTGAATATGACCGGGACGGGTAATAATTTCAAGCTAGTCTAACTAGTGATGTAAGCGTGTCTCGCGAAGGTCATGTTCATTGAAAATTGATCATTTCAAATGTGCGAACTCTACCCAACATGTGCAATTTATTTCAAAAATGCATGAGCACATGTGAAGGGGGAGTATTTCAGAAAATGCAAAACTCTTGAAGTGTTAACCAAAATGTGTTTTATACATAAACGCTTTGAGAGATTTTCACAAATGGTTTTAAGGCATGCGATCAACAAATCTAGGATAATCATGGAGTAATAAGGTGATTATGGTTAGGTAATGTCTAATGATCCGCCAGAACCGGAGGGATCTGCCCAAGGACAATTCCAATAATTTAGAATTAGAAGTCCTTAGGTATGATTGAAAAAAGGAGCAAAATAAGAAAGGAGAAAGAAGGGGTTGAAGAATGAAAAAGAAAAGTTTAATGAAAGGGTGAAAAGAAATAGCCCTCCATGAAAACTTAGGAAAGAAACCGGGTCAATACATATGCTATCGGTACTCACTAAGGTGATACTGATATTGAAGACAAGACGTCATGGACCCAGTGACGCGGTGCACAAACCCCTCCTAGCCACTCAGATATCTCTTAAAAGATATTTGTTTCATTTCTCACGGAGATCAATGCATAATCTATCGACCTCTCACTCCAAGGTGTGTTGATATTGAAAAGGTGGCACTCTGCTCCATGCCTCTGACATCTAAAACAAAAATGCACATAATTGAGTCTAGAGCCATGAGATTCATCAAAGATCTCTTAGGAACACTTCTAATAAAATACACTTGTGTTCACCAAAAAGAACATAAGCTGTAAGTGTCATAATGAGATCTGAACCTGGAAGAGCTGGACGATTTATTGCTAACTGTTTTATGCAGGTACTGAAGAAAGTCCATCGATCATCGTATGTCTCAACATCTACATTGGAAGAAAAGACGCTGTGAATACATGAAGATGTTGATCAAGGCAAAGAACAATCCAAAAGACAATACGATGAAGATCACAATGCATGAAGGAACAAAGAATCACAAAGTTCAAGACCCAGAAGTCTAAAGATCTAAACACATGGTGCATCTTTTGAATGACCATCCTTTAGGGGGAGATTGTTAGCTTTAATTTTAGTGTTTAAAGTGATGGTCATTCACATTGGGTTGAACTTTGTATAAAAGGGTTAGCTAGTCATGTAAAGTGGGCTTTTGGTCATGAATCATGTAAAGCTTATATGTAAAACAAGCCCTTGAGCCAAAGCCCACACAAAAGCCCACTAGAGTATAATCCCTTGTAATATTTAAAGCACATTATCTCTTCATTTGAAGAGTGGTTCACAGGTGTGTATTGTGTGTTTTAATAGAAAAGCTTTAACTTCCATATCTATCTTTATATATACGATCCATCACACCCTTGTCCCATCTCATTCTATTGTGCTTAACATGTCCATCTCATTTTATTAAACGGGTCAAGTTCAGGTCAAGTATAATTAAACGGGTCGACCTGATTGACCCGTTTAACTTTTTAGAAAATATAAAAAAAGTAAATACACTTGCATTGAAAGTCGATTTCCTTGACTGAAAATGTATGGCCTTAATAATCTCACAAATGTATGGCCCCATCTCATCTTCTCACTCTCCAAACAAACGCATCTCATCAAATCTCACAGATTCATCTCGATCTTATCATAACCGAACACACAATCTCCTTCATTCACCTTGAAATTGCTACTAACTTTTCAGCTACAAGATCTTAATACAAGATCTCAGGTAGGTTTTGTTTTGGAGTGTAGTGTTTTTGAACGAACGAAGAGAAGTGGATAACATGATTGTTATCTTACTTATCTTTTAGTTTCAGATAATTAATATGAACTGTAATCTTCAAATATTGATCGATGATGAGTTTTTCTCTTTGGTGTTAGTCTTTCGACGTATATTTGATCACACAAAGAGAAAAACTGAGATCTAGTATTTTGCTTATAATTATCAGTTCAGAGTTGTAGGATCAAATATCAATGATGAGTTGTTCAAGCACTTAAGATCTTTCAAGATCTGTGATATTTGAGTGTGTTTTGTAACAGATCTGAGATCTTGTTTAGCAACATTTGAGTTCGAGGCTTATACGATGCTTGTTGTTGTTGTTGACAGTCCTTCTGGGAAGCTTGTTCAGATTGAACACGCCTTAACTGCTGTTGGCTCTAGTCAAACGTCTCTAGGAATTAAACGGGTTATATGGGTCGGTTCAGGTTGACCCAAATCAGGTTAGGGTCGAGATTACTGACCCGTTTATATAATTAGGTCTGGTTTGGGTCGAAGGTTTCTGACCCGCGAACCCGAACCCGCGAACCCGGACCCGACCCAAATTGTCACCCCTAATCACACGGAGCGTCATTTGAATGACCATTAGTGGGAGATTGTTAGCTTTTATAAAAAGTGATGGTCATTTGTGTTTTATTGTTTTTGTAAAAGTGTTGTTGTTTTAGTTAAAAGAATAGTCAATGGGCTTGAGTTAATCTAATAGGCAAAAAGAAAGCCCAAAGAAAAGCCCAAGCCCATCACCTTGTAAAAGTATAAAAAGCCTCCAACCTCCCATTTAATAGGTTGGAGGTGTGTGTAATAAATGTGTGTTTCTCTCTCTAGTTTCTCTCACTAGAAATCATTCACCACACTTCTCTCTAGTGCCTCTCATTGATTGTAGTTGTTAGATAAAGTTAGATTGAGACAATAACAGTTATCAACACGAGTCTCATTCACCAAAGCACGAAAATTTACCTTCCTAGTAACCCTTCCTGGATTCACCACATTAGCAAAAGAATTAGTACCGCATGAAGTATCAGCAGCCCCATAGTGAATCTCCGCATTCTTAGTAGCAACATCGTCCATTACTTGCTCAAACGTCTTACACGCATCCAATACCCCCTGATCTATACCATTATTATTATCCAATTCACAAAATCTGGATTTGCTTACAATGGGTTCATTAGAATATGGTAAATCTGATATTGGATTAGACGGATCAACCATACGGTTTTCGACATTTGACACACCACTCAGACCAGATTGTGCAACCAACCCATGAGGAGTAGCATTCGGGGCATTCTTACATGCATCAAACTTAGGATCACGGACTGGTTTTGTAGGTTTACCCCTTGCAGCAGTAGTCCCACCTAACCTACGTAGCCTAGCAGCTACACTTTGAACAAGATCATCATTTGTCGAGCTAGTTTGATCGGCCAAACTAGAGGAACATCCGTTATTCGCATCATTAGTAGCAGTAGATACACCAACATCAGACTTACCCAAAGAGTTCGCATCCCTATCGACCAAATTATTCCCAGCAGAAGTCGTTATATGAACAGCAGATTTAACACCAGGTTTTGAACCTTTAGTTGCACTAGTAGACTTCAAAAAACCCTTCTCCATAACTCTCAAAACCCACTAACAATGAACAACACAGTAAATCTTCAACAAAGGATGACCAGCAATCATGCAATACACCAAAAAATAAAAGAAAACCCTAATTGCAAGATTAGGGTTTTAACCGTAAAGCGCTGCAAGACCTAACCTGCTCCCATGATATTGATCGTGAATCGAATTAAAATTAAATATATTGTGTGATCAACTAAAGGGATTTAAAGTCGGTTCAGAAAAATAGAATGAATCAGCAAAATAAAAATAGAATTATCAAAGCTTCATGCAAAAAAAGACAAAACAGCGATTCAATAACAGATTCCCTAAAAGCTAAACAAATTGCATGCTCAACCGACCCATGACTGATATTTACCCATTGAAATTTACTTCACACACATAAAATTTGCATGTGTGAGCCTAATGGTCCCACACTCCTCCATGCAAATTTTATGTGTATCAAGTAAATTGATATGTGTAAATATCAATACCCTAAAAGCTAAACAAATTGCATGCTCAACCGACCCATGATGGATATTAAAGTAATAAATTAATTTAATATACAATTTGAGGAGGATTGAAGAGCAACAAATTTAACAAATCGATATAAGGATGTTAAGGGAATCGTTTTCGTATGTTGTCGCCAGAGAGAATTTTATAAGGGTTTTTAAAAAAAAAATTGACCGAAGGTAACGATAATATATTAGAATCAAAGGATTTGACAACCCTTTATCTCGACGAGCTCATTGGAAACCTCAAAGTATATGAGTTCGTGTTGGCAATAGACTCCAACTTTTGTATCAACAGAGGCCTCAAAAGAAAAGAAGGAGAAATACAAGTCATTAGCTCTAAAGGCTAAAAAGGAGTCCAGTGATGAAGATACTTCATCTTCAGATAGCGATGATGAAGAATATGCAATGGTCGTAAGGGACTTCAAGAAATTGTTTAGAAGAAGAGGAAGGTTCGTGAAACAACCTTACGATGACAAGAAAGGCTTCCGAAAGTTCAAGGAAGAAAAGAAGGGTAAAGATGAGCGAAAGTGCTTCAGGTGCAGTGATCCCAAATCACTTCATAAGTGATTGTCCCAAACATTCTAGTGGTGAGCAAAAAGCGTTCGTTAGCGGCTCTTGGTATCCAAGTGAAGAAGAGAAAGATGAGATTTGTCTCATGGCCAAAGACTCTTACGATGTACGTTCTGACTCTTCCTATTGTAGTAGCTCATCCTTAGATGATGAATCTCTAAACTTAGAATATAACAAACTTTGCAAAATTATCCTTAAAGTCATTAACAAAAACAAACATCTAAAAGATAAAATTGAACTCTTAGAAAATGAAGTTTCTGAGTTAAAGAAAAGTTAAAAAGACTTGAAAAATAAAAAGAAGCAAGTGTAGAATGTAAACTTTGTGTAAGTCTTCAAACGATAATTGATCACCAAGATTCTAAAATCGCTAGACTTACTACACAATGCTTAGAAGATATAATAGATACACAACAAATTAAGAACAATAAAAATTGGTTAGGTTTTACCAATGTTGCAAAAATCGGCCGTGGCGGCCGATTAATCGCCGATATATCGGTAATCGGCCGCCGACCTTGTCGAATTATGAAAATCGGACAAAAAATCGGTTTGGGGAAAAAAAGGGCCAAAAATGGGCCGTATCGGCCAGAAATCGGCCGTATCGGCCGTATCGGCCATATCGGCCAGGTTTAAAAATAAAAAAAAAAAAATTTAGGCATTCTACTTAATTTGGGGATCGTTTATTTCACTTATAACACACAATGAGCCTCATAATCAGAATTGGAGCATTTTATTGAGGTTTGAAAACATTGTAGGCTTGGAATCAGTTACGATCTTTAGTTTAGTCTCCAGAAATACCCAAAACATGCAAAAAATGCAAATCCGATTAATCCCGCCTTGGCCGATTAATCGCTGCAGGGTGGTCGACCGCCACGCTACCGATTCACGATTTTTGAAACATTGGGTTTTACAGACTGTATGCCTTCGATTAGCGAAGAAAAACCAACAAAAGTTGTTCAAACTGCTGTACAAAATGTTTATGAGGAGGCGGATCCGGCGAATCCTTTTAAAAGGGATCTGACAAGGCTTAAGCAAAGGATCCGGCCATCTGGTACAACAAATCCTAAATTTGACTTGTCCAAATCATCTAGAAAAGAGTTTGCAGTCATAACTAAAAAGAAAACACCTAATGTTTCTGATAGAAATGTTAATGTACCACACCATGCTAAGGGAATTCTAAGAAATAAACCAAATGTTCGACCAACATCCACAACACCATTTAGGAGACGCTGTCACGTTATGTCTGACGCAGTCCTTCATTAATGTGTCTGGGCCGTCCCTTGTTGTCTTAACACGTGACTCTCATCTTCAATTAACACCTGACGCCATCAGGTTGTAGGTTTTCAGAATTTGTCTGAGGCGTCTCTTGTTAAACTTGAACAAAAAATTCAGCTTTAGCAACAAGTGACGGCGTTACATTGTAGCGTGTGACGCCGCCAGATCTCCATGTCTGACAGAATTTCACGACTTTGTCGTTTTCTTCACTTTTTCGTCCAAATACGTCCTAAAAGTGCAGATTTCCAGATTTTCCGTCCCAAGTACCTAAAATGCAAAAAGAAATGATTTGAGGCATTATTTGGTCATATTAATACGATTTTGGGCTTAAATGACCTCTTAAAAAGGTACCAAATAAATCCTTATCAAATATCCCTACACTTGGGATTTGCTTGTCCTCAAGCAAATATGCTTTTATCCTAATCAATTTACAAGTTAGGGGTCATTTAACATTAATATAAAAGTAATTACAACACATAATCGTTCCACGTTAGTCAAAATAAGCACGGAAATTACATACTAGCACCTCTCATAAAGTGTTTGGATTCTCACATCTCTCGGGTGTATAAAGTTATATAACATAAGGAAACGGGAAAATAAAACACTCTCTACATGTCATAGCACATAGATTACGATAGGCTTGAGAACGGATCAAACCTCCACCACTTTGGCGTAAGCACCTAGGATAACTATGAAAGAGGTCTTTTAAAGGGTTGTAACGTTAGGTGTAAGGGTATAGGAAAACACGATTTTGTTGGATAAGGGGAAATTTAATGGTGGCAAGTCAATCATCTTAGTTAATTACATATACAATGAGGCGTTGCTAAGCCAAGACTCGACTCGACTCGCTAACTACTAACTCTTTTTGTATTTTTCATGACACTATTTAAAACAAAAAGGAAAGACGGGATGGTAGTCCATATGTTTTTTTCTCTTGTCTTTTTCTACTTTTTTTTTTTCTTTTTATCATTTTTTTTTATTTTTTTCATACACTCTTGCCCTACCATCCAAAATAATACATCAAATGGATTACTTGCAACCTCCCTACACTTGAACTTTTACATGAATGAAACTAACTAATGACCTGAATCAAGAAAATCAAAACACGTGGAGTACCTTAAACATTAACGCACATATGGGGGTAATAATTCTTCCCCATTACTCCATAACAACTAGTACTTTACCCATGAGTCCCAATCGTCCCAAAACTTTATTTACAAGATATGACTCGACTTAGAAACCATGTAATCAATTAGACAATTAACAAAGGGTTTAACACAAATGTTGTAACAATAATGCACTAAAGATGAGTGCATACAAGGTAGGCTAAGGCGATTTGGGTGTACATTTGGGGGTGGATTGTAAACAATGTTCTTCATTAATATTTCAGAATCCACCGAAATATCACGAGAACCGCGAAAAGGATAGGCTCTGAGGGGTGTACTAGGGGTATCGTGTACTAAAGATGAGTACAACGCAAAGGTATGGGAAATTATTTGACTTTATTGGTCAAGTAACTTGGCTCATTGTTCAAGTAATTATAAAACATGTTTAAAACAAGGGTTATCCTAATTATCATTTAGTAAATCCTAACTACACGAATGTAGTCTCACTAGGGATCTCGGGATTCATCACAAACGCAAGTTCTCGAATCTATATGCGACCGGTACACTTATAAGCATTAAAGGTAAATGCTTTTTCCTAAAGATCTAAAGGCGAATCTCATATTTTTGGGGTAGAAATTTTTGAGTGGAAGGGTTTTTTGTGCTAGCTATAATTCCTATCCATGAGACGCTTATTAAGACTAAAGTTTCACTCCTATATGTTGTAATAAATTTTAAATTTGGTGCTAAAATTGCACTAACAAGTATTTCTATTAGTTTATTACACATTTACTCAAAGACAAAACAAACATCAAGCGAAGTTATAGTTTCTAAGGTGTCCCATTTTACCCTCCCTACACTTAAATTGAACATTGTCCCCAATGTTCTTGAAAAGTATCAAAGTTATGATAAAGGAAAAATAAAATGGATGAAAGAAACTAATATTCCCCAGATTTTCTCGGCATGTACGATGTGAAAACATGGTTAAATCCTCCTCCAAGAAAATAAGCTTCAATAAACGCTCATCACACTTTATCTTTATTTTCTTGTCCAACATAACCTGTAATTCACTAAGAAAACAAAACACAAAACCTCGCATAAAATCGGCGGTAAACACTATATATATAAAAACTAATTCCTAGAAAGCGAATAAGATATAATGCTTGCAAAATAAATGTTTACAGATTCCTGGAAATTTTAAAATTCTGAACATTTTCAAAAATGAAGTTCCAGCAGAAAAACAAAATCCTGAAAAACTGTGCTGCTACAGTGCCTGACGCCGTCGGGTGTTAACCCTGATGCCGTCAGGATTGACCTGACAGTATTTTTTGCGTTTTATTTCTGGAAAATTTCTGGAAAAATCTGATTATTAATACCTGGAAAACTGCAAAACATTCATTGTGACTCGATACAAGCATTTGACTCTAACAAACATACAAATATATATGCTGATCATAAATTAGTAACTTTCATGTTCGAATTCGTTCTTGTAAACTAATGTGATCTTCCCTACACTTATCTTTTTGTAAAATACCTTTATATGAGATTAAGACGAGGTTGAAAACAAAATAAATCATTTTCACAAATTAAATTCAAAACATGAAAGATAAACAATTATGATGGAGCATATATATGGAATCAAACAAAATAAATACAAACAAACAAACAATAAAACATGGGTTGCCTCCCAAGGAGCGCTTTTCTTTATTAACGAGTCTTGTAGCTAGACTCAAAGTCATGGCCTATTACGTGACTCCGCCTTCCGTCACGCTCTCAACATCCTCAATATTAGTCTTATATTCCGGCCATAATTGTAGACATTCTTTGTAAAAACCAAGTATCTTTTTCATCACATAGTCTACACCTCTTCTTTTATCCTCATCATTCCTATAGTAGACCGATTGCTTGAGTTCCTTTTCAAGATTTGGCATTAGTCGGAATTGTTCAATCTTATACGGCATTTGGTAGGCAATCTCGTCGGTTTCATCCGTAAACCTAACTATCCCTAAGGATGGGTCATTAGTCATTTTAGAAACCTCCACGAATGGCTTTCCTAATACCACATGGGATAAACAAGGATCTATTGCCGAACTAATATCCTCCACCACCAAGAAATCCGTTACATAAATGAATTTCCCTATGAATACATGCAATCCTTTGACCCTTCCAATAAAATTGCTTCTTTTTCTAGGATTCTCAGGATCTTGCCTAGGTAAAAGTGACTTTTTCATTATCCAATTATAGTATGTCCTAGTCATGATGTGGAGAATTTAGGTATAAGCTTTCCACACGTGAACGTGCCCTATATTGCACAGTATATTAATGTTTGAGGGATTACCATGTGCAATAATTGGAAGTCTTCTTATAAAGAATGGGCGAAGATCATGCAATAAGTACTTGTGATATGCTAATTATTCTACCATGGGAAACTTATCAAAGTAATCACTATCTTCTTCTTCCATTTCCTCCTTAGGATCACTTTTGTTCTCAAATACATTTTCCTTATCTTCTTCTTCTCTACTCCTATTTGGTGGTATTAGAATAATGGCGTTGACAAAGTGAACATGTTTAGATGATGAAGGATCCTTAACCTCGTTACCCCCACTTGTGTTTTTAGTGACCTTACTCGGAGGGGTCATCACATGATTGTTGAGAGCCTTTAACAAGTTGTCAATTTTATTTGCTGTCTCTCCTTGTTGTTGTTTGAAATCGGCTTCAAACTTGGTCAAACGAGCTTCTTGAGATGACATAAAATTGGACACTAACCCTTCAAGATTATTGGAATTATTGGAAGGATTATTGTTGAAGGTGCAGTTCGAGGACGAACCGTTTGATTGAAAATGATTAGGTAGATTTGAAGAATTGTTTTGAGATGAGTTTTGGTTTTGTTTCCACCTAAAGTTTGGATGATTCTTCCAAAAGGGGTTGTACGAATCACCATAAGTGTTTTGCTCGGGTTTGAAAGTGAACCTCTTATCTCCCGCTCTGTTGGTACGCGAGGATGCATAATCCGCAAAAGCTTGTTCGGGGAGTTCCACGCAATCACAAGTGTCATGGGGTCCACTACATAATTCACATAAAGAAGTGACTTTGTTCACTTGACTTGGAGGACTAGGAGCTTCGTAGGATTTCATGGGAAACTTGACTTGGTCTTCAAGTTCCATGATCCTATGGTCGCGAATGCTTGAGTTATTCGAAGGCAAGGATATTGCCTTGACCATTTTGCTCAACTCGCGGGGGTCATTCCAACATTCGTTGTCATAGAGAGCAAGATCTTCTATGACTCCCCACGATTCTTCCACATTCTTGTCACGTAGCTTGCCACCGGCCGCTTGGTCAATTGTTTGCCTCATGGATTGATTGAAATGATCATAGAAAATTTGGATTTGAAGCCAAAGATCAATGCCATGATGAGGGACTTTTTGGAGTAAGTCCATGAAATGAGTCCATGCTTCGTAAAGAGTTTCACCTTGACGTTGTTGGAACATCAAGATGTCATTCCTTAGCTTGGTAGTTCTCCCTGGTGGGAAAAATTAAGCGAGGAAACGAGAAGTGAGATCATCCCAAGATGTGATAGATCCCGCGGGTAAACACTCAAGCCAATGAGTAGCTTGGTCACGTAGAGAGAATTGGAAGAGACGCAAACACGTTGTCTCTTAAGTGGCAACATCAAGGTCTATTAGAATCTACGATTTTAAGGAAATCCTTGAGATGTTGATTTGGATCTTCGAAACAAAGTCCATGGAATGCACATTTGCTTTGCACCAACCGGATGGTGTCGGATCGCAAGGAAGACACATTGGCTCTTTGGGGGAGCTCAATGGTGTTTCGATAGCCTTGGTGTTTTGGTTTGTAGTACTCACCTAGAGTACGGGCTCGAGGTGGGTCATGGTTAATTGGTGTGTCTTGGTGGGGTTGCTCTTGGTGTGGTTGGTGTACTTGGTGTGGTTGGTTGATGGGGTAAAAGACGCCTTCATTTAGCATGGTGGCGAATGAAGAGAATTACAAAACAAAGGGCACGTAGAAAAGATAGACTACAAGAAAGCCACTAAAAAGAAAATAAAATCTCACTTGATAGGAATCTAGTGAGTAGACCTAAACGAGATAGAAATTGAACCTCAAAAATAACTATTCCCCGACAGCGACGCCAAAAACTTGATACGAGATTTGCAAGACCTCGAAACGAAGTTTTAGTGTCGTATAGGCAGTATACCTAATCGTTGTAGTGTAGTATAGGTAAAACCGGGGGATTGATCATTCTCTAGGGGAATAGTGCCGTTAGGTCAAGATGTGTGACGAGATAGGTCTAGAGGTGAGGGATGATTCTTTTTGTATTTTTATATTTTATGAAAGCATTTAAAATCTCAGTTTTTGAAAGAGTGGGCGGAATTAGTTGCTAGTCAACTAACCCAAAAAAAACTAATAATAACTTGAATTAAACTAATTGAAAAAGAATAAGTACAATTGGTGACTTCTTATGATAGGGAAAAGCGTGTTCACTTAGACTTAATTACTCCCTAGTTATCTCCTACTGATCTGTCGAATTGTCACGTCATTATTTTAGTTGAAGCGTTGTATTCCTTAATATTGATCGTGGGGAGGTACCGAAGTCCCCAACTCTATGAATCTTAGTCTCCCCTAAAAACTTTAAAGTCTATTAACTTTTCTAGGATCTACAAGCCGCAATTCATGCAATAAATAAAACGAGTAAAACCGATAGTGCACTCAACGGTTGCGTTTCTAAGACGTTCAAGCTAGTTACATATAAGAGGTTAGCCAGCTTTCTTAGCCTAACGCGAAGCAATCAACTAAACAAGAGACGAAAAATCAATAATCAATTACTAGGTTTCATTCGATCTAAGCAAACACTAATAAGTCTAAGCTAGCATGTTAAAGAGAAGAGAAGATAAAAAAATTAATCAAACAACACATAGACATATTTAATGATTAAACGAATAACTTATCTTCAATGAAACATATATTTTGGGGGCTGTAAAACCCTTACAAAAGCTGCCAAATTCGTCCACAAAACCCTACTCTAAGATGTTACACAAATTAATGAAAACATACGAAAGTATATATAGGATTACAACTCTGACGAAGTCAGCTCGCCGTGATTAGGGTTTCATCTTGTGCAAGTCGCCGTTATGACGACGTCAACTTATATCCTCTGACGCCGTCACATTATGTCTGATGACGTCCTTTATTAATGTGTTTGGGCCGTCTCTTGTTGTCTTAACACGTGACTCTCATCTTCAATTTACACCTGATGTCGTCAGGTTGTAGGTCTTCAGAATTTGTCTGAGGCGTCTCTTGTTAAACTTGAACCAAAAATTCAGCTTTAGCAACAAGTGACGGCATCACGTTGTAGCGTGTGACACCGTCAGATCTCCACGTCTGGCAGAATTTCGCGACTTCCTCGTTTTCTTCACTTTTTCGTCCAAATACGTCCTAAAAGTGCCGATTTCCAGATTTTCTGTCCCAAGTTAAAAAGGTACCAAATAAATCCTTATCAGAGCTTTTTGTGATACTAATGGTATTACTCACAATTTCTCGGTTCCACGTACTCCTTAATCAAACGGGGTAGTTGAACGAAAAAATCGTACTTTACAAGAAATGAGTCGAACCATGCTAAATGAACAATCAATTCCTCAAAAATTTGGTGTAACGTCGTCGACACATCAACATATATCCTAAATAGAATCCTAATTAGACCCTTTTTAGGAATAACTCCTTATGACTTATCCAAAGGTAAAAAGCCATCTTTAGATCACTTCAAAGTCTTTGGAAGCAAATGCTTCATACTTAATACAAAAGACTATCTCACAAAATTCGATCCTAAATCTACCGAAGGTATTTTCCTAGTATATTTACCAAATATTAAAGTATACGTAATACTAAACAAAGAAACTATGGGAATAGAAGAGTCATTAAATGTTAAGTTCGACGAAATTCCTCCTCCTACATCTCAACCTCTCGTAGATAAAAATATAATAGAAAGTCAATTCCTTGAAGATCAAATTAATGAAACTAATAACAAGGAAGATGAACCATTAAATAAAGAAATAGTTAACGTTAAAGAGTCTAAAAACCACCCTTTAGAAATAGTCATAGGAAAATTGAATGAAAGAACCTTACGTTCTCAAGCTCAAAATCAAAGTAATTTTTTCTGTTTTGTGTCTTCTTTAGAACCTAAAAACGTTAACGAAGCTATTAAAGACGAAAGTTGGATAATGGCTATGCAAGAAGAATTAAATCAATTTGTAACTAATGATGTTTGGAACCTTGTCCTACCTCCTAAAAATCAAACAATAATTGGTACAAAATGGGTTTTCAAAAATAAACTAGATGAAAATGGGATAGTATCCCGAAACAAAGCTAGACTTGTTCCACAAGGATATAACCAACAAGAAGGAATAGATTTTGATGAGACCTATGCTCCCGTAGCTAGATTAGAATATATATGAATCCTTTTAGCTTATGTTTGTGCTAAAAATTTCAAGCTTTATCCAATGGATGTTAAAAGTGATTTACTAAACGGGTTCATAAATGAAGAAGTGTATGTGTCTCAACCTCCCGGATTCATAGATTTAAAAAAACCAGAATATGTATACAAACTTAAGAAAGCTCTCTACGGTCTTAAGCAAGCTCCTAAAGCTTGGTACGATAGAATTAAAACTTTTCTTATAGATAATGAATACGCAATAGGTCTAGTCGATAATACAAGGTTGTAAAAATTGCGAATCGGTAGTCGGGCGGTCGACCACCTTGTAGCTTGTAATCGGTCTAGGCGGGATTAATCGGTGATTAATCGGATTGGCATTACTGACAAATTTTAGTTATTTCCGACAAGTTTTGTGTATTTCCGTTAAGTTTTAGGTATTTCCGGCAAGGTATTTTTAAAAAAACAACTTGTAATAGACTTAAACAGTTACTATAAGTGATCAAAATAAGTTTACAGTGAGTTTTGGTTACTTCCGGCAAGATTTATAGGTTTCTGGAAAGTTTGACCACCATTGACCGCCGTTGATCGTCGTTGACCACAGTTGACCTATTTGTTTGACCCAGTTACATAAATCGGCAAGGTCGGTGGCCTTGTAGCACCTAATCGGCGATTAATCGGCCTTGTAGACCTTTTTTTGCAACACTGCCGTCTAGTCGATAATACAATATTTACCAAGAAAAACCAATCACGCATTATCATTGTTCAAATTTACGTGGACGATATTATGTTCGGATCTACTTGTCAAGAATTATGGGATGATTTTTCTAAAATCATGCACGACGAGTTTGAAACGGGTATGATGGGAGAATTGAATTTCTTTCTCGGTCTACAAATCAAAAAAATTAGAAGATGGTATCTTCTTTAACCAATCTAAGTATATTAAAGAAATGTTAAAGAAATTTGGACTAGAAGACTCAAAACCACTGAAAACACCAATGTCTTCCCGCACTAAACTTACCAAAGACGAAGACGGTGAATCCATTGATGATACCAAGTACCGTGGTATGATTGGTAGTCTACTTTATCTTATGGCTAGTCGGTCGGATATTATGTTTAGTGTGTGTCTGTGTGTTCACTTTCAAGAAAATCATAAATCTTCACATCTTGAAGCCGTCAAAAGAATCTTTAGGTGCATAAAAGGTATAACTCAATTGGGTTATGGTATCCAAAAGGTACGGGAGTCGAAACTATTGTTTATGCAGATTCTGACCATGTAGGTGATTATGTCGATCACAAAAGTCCAAGTGGTGTTTGTACTTTCATGGGATACTTTTTAACATCATGGTTCTCCAAGAAACAAACCACACTAGCCATCTCTACCACCAAATCAGAATATGTGTCCGTAGGCAAAGCGTGCCAACAAACACTATGGATGAAACAAGCTCTTGTCGACTACGATATTCATCTAAGCAACATTGCCATCCTCTGCGACAACAAAGGTGCTATCGACCTTAGCAAGAATGTAGTCTTGCATTCTCGCACCAAACACATAGAAATACGTCATCACTTCCTTAGAGATAATGTCTAAAAAGGAAACATCTCTATTGATAAAGTTTCTTCCGAAGACAACATTGCCGACATTCTCACCAAACCATTGAAGCGTGAACCTTTCAACCTACTTTGATTAGGTCTCGTCCTTATGGAACAATCGTCTTAAACTCCTCTCCAACTTCTCTTTCTACAAGGTATGTATTTCTAATCTCTTCTTTTGAGTCTAGGATCTCTATTTTCGCACAAATCACAAACACTCAAACTTATGGGGTTTATATTTACACGTATATATATATATATACTCCCTTTCGCATCAAACTTTTTACGAAACAAATTCTTCAAAACTTACACCCCATACTTTCAAATCAAAATCTTCTCATGTTTAGGACACTCACGTTTTCCTTACATAGTTAATACAAAGTAAAAACCTTTCCTCATACACCATATCATAAGCCTCTTGAATGCTAAAGGGAATATATAACCAATATGTATTTTCGGGTACATTCAATTGTAGAAACATTAAAATTAAGGAGTCTTTGGGTTATCTCACGTATATACGTATGTATTTTACACTTCTATCTTTATTTTTCTTCTAGGGTCGAGATAACTACTTGGTACAATAACGATCTAATGGACTTGGTATGATCACGATCTAATGGACTTGGTATAATCACGATCTAATGGACTTGGTATAATCTCGATCTAATGGACTTGGTACGATTGTGAACTAAGCAGAAACTAGAAACCAGAAACTAGAAAACTTAAGACTTCGATGCTAGTAACCTAGAGCAACGAAAGCACTATCCCTATGTGCTAATTGTATTTATGAGCAATAATAACTGTTTTGTTTTCCAACCATGAGTGTGAGATCATAACTCACACTACAAACATATTGTGTTCAACCACTTAATAAACTCTATGAATTTCACTCAACCTTTGTGTTGACAGTTTTAAGCATGTATTTCAGGTCCATGATGTTAGAGGCTGGCACGGACGGGCACGAAATCAATCAAGAAGGCTATAACTATTTTAACATTCAATAAACATCAATACTTATTATTGATGTATTTTGTAAACATGGAACCAACTGGGACCTATCTTTGCAAACTCTGATATATTTCAATAATTCGAATGATAAGTATTTTTAAACGACTCAGTTAGTGATCGTTTTATATTATTATGACTATTGTACTGTCAAGTAACACCTAGTTTGAATTCCGCTGCATAGACGAAATTGGGGGTGTTACATGGATTGTGTTTAAATCCAAGTAGACAAGAGTGCTTGTTCGTGTAGGCACGTGGGCTTTGTGTAGATTGGCTTTAGCTAGGATTAGGAGTCGACATTCCGCTTAGTGTCGTTAAATTGGTATAAGCTTGGGTGTACGGTTTGTTCCGCCTAAAGGGAGCGTGTTGACTAGTGAAGTAACTCTCGAATTGGGTACTCGGGGAGTAGAGTAGGGCGAAGAGATGCTTCGTGCTGAACCACTATAAATCACCGTGTCTAGTTTGCGCTTTCTTTTACCTTATATATTTGCGTTTTATTCTTGCATTTAGGTTGTGTTTGTGTGGCTTGTTGCTTAGATTGTGATAGTGCCTAAAATATAAACTAGAACAACTTAAAAAATGAAACAACCTATTTAATCACAAGTCTCTGAAACAACACTGGTGACGGTCCTGTAAATACACAGGCGGTCCCACATATATACGGGACCGTCCATACATTTAAGAGACCGTCCACAGTTTAATCTGAAATAGCTCAATTCTTTTAACCTTGTGTTGTGCTTATGTTTACGGGATTACTTGCATTGATGATACGTGAGTCTTGTTTTGGTAAACATACTTAGTGATTACGTGACATATATATTTGTTATGAGTGACATAACCACTATTCATACTTAGTCACACTTGATCGGGAATTTGATACGAAACATTTAAGATTTTAAACAGGAACGTATTCACCCAACCCCCCCCCCTCTACGTTTTTATAGCTCTAATCATGTAAGTGACAATTGCTCCTATAAACTGTGCAAACATCAAGTGAGCAACCGTTTAGGGACAATGGCTCTCATCAAGTAACATACAATTGCTCTCATCAAGTGAGCCTTTAGGGACAACGGCTCTTCTCATGTACAGGACAATTGCCCTCATAAAGTGAGCCTTTAGGGACAACGGCTCTCAGCATGTAAGTGACAATTGCTCTTATCAAGTGTGCAAGCATTTAGGGACAACGACTCTCATCAAGAAATTAGACAATTGCTCTCATCAAGTGAGCTTTTAGGGCAACAGCTCACATCATCTAAGGGAAAATTTCCCTTATAAAGTGAGCCTTTAGGGACAACGGCTCACATCATGTAAGGGACAATTCCTTTCATAAAGTGAGCTTTTTGGGACAACGGCTCTTATCAAGTAAGTGACAATTGCTCTTACCAAGTGTGCAAGCATTTAGGGACAACGGCTCTCATCATCTAAAGGGCAATTGCTCACATCAAGTGAGCAAGCGTTTAGGGACAACGACTCTCATCAAGTAACGGACGATTGCTCTAATCAAGTGAACCTTCATGGATAATAGCTCATCTCATGTAAGGGACAATTGCCTTTATAAACTGAGCCTTTTGGGACAACGACTCTAATCATGTAAGTGACAATTACTCTTATCAAGTGTGCAAGCATTTAGGGACAACGACACTTATCATGTAAATGGCAATTGCTCTCATCAAGTGAGCAAACATTTAGGGAAAACGGCTCTCATCAATTAATTGGACAATTGCTCTCATCAAGTGAGCCTTTAAGGACAACGGCTCTCATCATCTAAGGGACAATTGCCCTCATAAAGTGAGCCTTTTGGGACAACGGCTCTCATCGTCAAAAGGAAAAATTCCCTCATAAAGTGTGCCTTTAGGGACAATGGCTCTCATCATATAAGTGACAATTGCTCTTATCAAGTGTGCAAGCATTTAAGGACAATGACTCTCATCATGTAAAGCGCAATTGCTCACATCAAGTGAGCAACCGTTTAGGGACAATGGCACTCATCAAGTAACGGATAATTTCTCTCATCAAGTGAGCCATTAGGGACAACGACTCATCTCATGTAAGGGGTTGCCCTCATAAAGTGAGCCTTTAGGGACAACGACTATCATCTTTTAAGTGACAACTGCTCTTATCTAGTGTGCAAGCATTTAGGAACAACGGCTCTCATCAAGTAATTGGAAAATTGCTCTCATCAAGTGAGCCTTTAGGGCAACGGCTCTCATCATCTAAGGGATAATTGCCCCCATAAAGTGTGCCTTTAGGGACAACGGCTCTCATCATGTAAGGGACAATTGCCCTCATAAAGTGAGCATTTAGGGACAACGGATCTCATTAAGTAAGTGACAATTGCTCTTACCAAGTGAGCAAGCGTTTAGGGACAACGGATCTCATCAAGTAAGTGACAATTGCTCTTACCAAGTGAGCAAGCGTTTAGGGACAACGGACCTCATCAAGTAACGGACAATTGCTCTCATCAAGTGAGCCTTCAGGGACAATGATTCACATCATGTAAGGGACAATTACCCTTATAAAGTGAGCTTTTTGGGACAACTCTCATCATGTAAGTGACAATTGCTCTTATCAGGTGTGCAAGCATTTAGGGACAACGGCACTCATCATGTAAATGGCAATTGCTCTCATCAAGTGAGCAAGAATTTAGGGACAACGGCTCTCATCAAGTAATTGGATAATTGCTCTTATCAAGTGAGCCTATAAGGAGAAGGGCTCGCGTCACCGAAAGGACAGTTGCCCTCATAAAGTGAGCCTTTAGGGACAAGGGCTCGCGTCACCTAAGGGACAATTGCCCTCATAAAGTGAGCCTTTAGGGACAAAGGCTCTCATTATCTAAGGGAAAATTACCCTCATAAAGTGAGCCTTTTGGGACAATGGGTCTCATCATCTAAGTGACAATTTTTCTTTTTAAGTAAAGCGCAATTGCTCACATCAAGTAAGCAACTGTTTAGGGACAATGGTTCTCATCAAGTAATGGACAATTGCTCTCTTCAATTGAGCCTTTAGGGACAACGGCTCTTCTCATGTAAGGGACAATTGCCCTTATAAAGTGAGCCTTTAGGGACAACGACTCTCATCATGTAAGTGACAATTTCCGTTATCAAGTGTGCAAGCATTTAGGGACAATGGCTCTCATCAAGTAATTGGACAATTGCTCTCATCAAGTGAGCCTCTAGGGCAACGGCTCTGAGCATTTAAGGGACAATTGCCCTAACAAAGTGAACCTTTAGGGACAACGACTCTCATCATGTAAGGGACAATTGTTCTTACCAAGTACGCAAGCATTTAGGGACAACGGCTCTCATAATGTAAAGGGCAATTGCTCTCATAAAGTGAGCAAGCGTTTAGGGAGAACGACTCTCATCAAGTAACAGACAATTGGTCTCATCAAGTTAGCCTCTAGAGACAACGGCTCTAGTCATGTAAGGGGAAATTACCCTTATAAAGTAAGCCTTTAGGGATAACGACTCTCATCATGTAAGTGACAATTGCTCTTATCAAGTGTGCAAGCAATTATGGAGAACGACTCTCATCATTTAAAGCGCAATTGCTCGCATGAAGTGAGCAACCGTTTAGGGACAATGACTCTAATCAAGTAACGGACAATTGCTCTCATCAAGTAAGCCTTTCGGGACAACGGCTCATCTCATGAAAGGGACAATTGCCCTCATAAAGAGTGCCTTTAGGGACAAAGGCTCTCATCATGTAAGTGACAACTGCTCTTATCAAGTGTGCAAGCATTTAGTGACAACGGCTCTCATCAAGTAATTGAAAATTTTCTCTCATTAAGTGAGCCTTTAGGGCAACGGCTCTCATCATCTAAGGGACAATTGACCTCATAAAGTGAGCCTTTAGGGATAACGGCTCTCATCATGTAAGGGACAATTGCAATCATTAATTGAGCATTTAGGGACAACGGATCTAATCAAGTAAGTGACAATTTCTCTTACCAAGTGTGCAAGCGTTTTGGGACAACGGCTCTCAACATGTAAAGGGCAATTGCTATCATCAATTGAGCAAGTGTTTATGGACAACGGATCTCATCAAGTAACGGACAATTGCTCTCATCAAGTGAGCCTTCAGCGACAACGACTCTCATCATGTAAGGCACAATTACCCTCATAAAGTGAGCCTTTAAGGACAATGACTCTCATCATGTAAGTGACAATTGCTCTTATCAACTGTGCAAGCATTTAGAGACAACGGCTCTCATCATGTAAATGGCAATTGCTCTCATCACGTGAGCAAGAATTTAGGGACAACGGCTCTCATCAAGTAATTGGACAATTGCTCTCATCAAGTGAGCCTGTAGGGACAACGACTCTCATCATCTATGTGACAATTGCCCTCATAAAGTTAGCCTTTTAGGGACAACAACTTTCATCATCTAAGGGACAATTTCCCTCATAAAGTGAGCCTTTTGGGACAATGGCTCTCATCATGTAAGTGACAATTGCTCTTATCAAGTGTGTAAGCATTTAAGGACAACGACTCTCATCATGTAAAGCACAATTACTCACATCAAGTGAGCAACCGTTTAGGGACAACGACTCTCATCAATTAACGGATAATTGCTCTCATCAAATGAGCCTTAGACAACGGCTCTTCTCATGTACGGGACAATTGCCCTCATATAGTGAGCCTTTAGGGACGACGGCTCTCATCATGTAAGTGACAATTGCTCTTATCAACTGTGCAAGCACTTAGGGACAACGGCTCTCATCAAGTAATTAGAAAATTGCTCTCTTCAAGTGAGCCTTTAGGGCAATGGCTCCCAGCATCTAAGGGACAATTGCCCTCATAAATTGAACCTTTAGGGACAACGGCTCTCATCAAGTAAGTGACAATTGCTCTTACCAAGTGTGCAAGTATTTAGGGACAACGACTCTTATTATGTAAAGGGCAATTGCTCTCATCAAGCGAGCAAGCGTTTAGGGACCACGACTCTCATCAAGTAATGGACAATTACTCTCATCAAGTGAGCCTCCAGGTACAAAGGCTCTCATCATGTAAGGGACAATTACCCTTATAAAGTGAGCTTTTAGGGACAACGACTCTCATCATGTAAGTGACAATTGCTCTTATCAAGTGTGAAAGCATTTAGGGGCAACGACTTTCATTATGTAAAGGGCAATTGCTCTCATCAAATGTGCAAGCATTTAGGGAAAATGGCTCTGATCATGTAATGGTAATTGCTCTCACCGAGTGAGCAAGCGTTTAGGGACAATGGCTCTCATCATGTAAAGCGCAATTGCTCACATCAAGTGAGCAACCCTTTAGGGACAATGGCTTGATCATGTAAGGGATAATTTCCCTCCTAGAGTGTTCCTTTAGGGACAACAGCTCTCATCAAGTAACAAAAAATTGCTCTAATCAAGTGATCCTTTAGGGACAGCGGCTCACATCATGTAAGGGACAATTGCCCTCGTAAAGTGAGCCGTTAGGCACAACGGCTCCCATCATGTAAGTGGTAATTGCTTTTATCCAGTGTGCAAGCATTTAGAGACAACGGCTCTCAACGTGTAAAGAGAAATTGCTCTCATCAAGTGAGCAACCGTTTAGGGACAACGACTCTTATCAAGTAACGGACAATTGCTCTCATCAAGTGAGCCGTTAGGGACAATGTCTCTTATCATGTTAGGGACAATTTCCCTCATAAAGTGAGCCTTTAGGGACAACGACTCTCATCATTTAAGTGACAATTGCTCTTATCAAGTGTGCAAGCATTTAGGGACAATGGCTCTCACCATGTAAAGGGTAATTGCTCTCATCAAGTGAGCAAGTGTTTAGGGACAACGATTCTCATCAAGTAACGGACAATTGCTCTAATCAAGTGAGCCATTAGGGCTAACGGCTCTCATCATGTAAGGGACAAGTGCTCTCATAAAGTGAGCCTTTAGGGACAACGGCTCTCATCAAGTATGTGAAAATTGCTCTTATCAAGTGTGTAAGCATTTAGTAAAAATGGCTCTCATCATGTAAATGGCAATTGCTCCCTTCGAGTGAGCCTTTAGGGACAACGGATCTCATCATGTAAATGACAATTTCTCTTATCAAGTGTGTAAGCATTTATGGACAACGACTCTCATAATGTATAGGGCAATTGCTCTCCTGAAGTGAGCCTTTAGGGACATCAGCTCTGATCATGTAAGGGATAATTTCCCTCATACACTGAGCCTTTAGGGACAACGGCTCTCATCATGTAAGTGACAATTGATCTTATCAAGTGTGCAAGCATTTACGGACAAGGGCTCTCATCATGTAAGCTCATCATGGACCATTGCCCTCGTAAAGTGAGCCTTTATGGACAACGGCTCTCATCATGTAAAGAGCAATTGCTCTTATTGAGCAACCGTTTAGCGACAACGGCTCTCATCAAGTAACGGATAATTGCTCTCATCAACTGAGCCTTTAGGGACAACATCGTTTATCATGTATGGGACAATTGCCCTCATAAAGTGAGCTTTTAGGGACAACAAATCTCATCAATTAAGTGACAGTTGCTCTTATCATGTAAACGGCAATTGCTCTCATCAAGTGAGCAAGAGTTTAGGGATAACGATTCTCATCAAGTAACGGACAATTGCTCTGATCAAGTGAGCCTTTAGGGCTAATGGCTCTCATCATGTAAGGGACAATTGCTCTCATAAAGTGAGTCTTTAAGGTCAACGGCACTAATCATGTAAGTGAAAATTGCTCTTATCAAGTGTTTAGGGAAAAAGACTTTCATCATGTATATGGCAATTGCTCTCATCGAGTGAGAAAGCGTTTTGGAACAACGGCTCTCATCAAGTAATATACAATTGCTCTCATCAAGTGTGCCTTTAGGGACAACGGCTCTCATCATGTAAGTGACAATTGCTCTTATCAAGTGTGTAAGCATTTATGGACAACGGCTCTCATCATGTATAGGGCAATTGCTCTCATCAAGTGAGCCTTTAGGGACAACGGCTCTAATCATGTAAGGGATAATCGCCCTCATACGGTGCGCCTTTAGGGACAACGACTCTAATCATGTAAGTGACAATTGATCATATCAAGTGTGCAAGCATTTAGGGACAAGGTCTCTCATGATGTAAGGGACCATTGCCCTCGTAAAGTGAGCCTTTATGGACAACGGCTCTCATCATGTAAGTGACAATTGGTCTTATCCAGCTTGCAAGCATTTAGAGACAACGGCTCTCATCGTGTAAAGAGCAATTGCTCTAATCTTGTGAGCAACCGTTTAGCGACAACGGCTCTCATCAAGTAACGGACAATTGCTCTCATCAAGTGACCCTTTAGGGACAACGGATCTTATCATGTAAGGGACAATTACCCTCATAAAGTGAGACTTTAGGGACAACGGCTCTCATCATGTAAGTGACAATTGCTCTTATCAAGTGTGCAAGCATTTAGGGACAACGACTCTCATCATGTGAAGGGCAATTGCTCTCATCAAGTGCGCAAGCGTTTAAGGACAACAATTCTCATCAATTAACGGACAATTGCTCTGATCAAGTGAGCCTTTAGGGACAACGGCTCTTATAATGTAAGGGACAATTGCTCTCATCAAGTAACGGACAATTGCTCTCATCATGTGAGCCTTTAGGGACAACGGCTCTTATAATGTAAGGGATAATTGCCTTCATAAAGTGAGCCTTTATGTACAACGGCTCTCACCATGTAAGTAACAATTTCTCTTATCAAGTGTGCAAGCATTTAGGGAAAACGGCTCTCATCATGTAAATGAAAATTGCTCTCATCGAGTGGGCAAGCGTTTAGGGACAACGACTTTCATCATGTAAGTGACAATTGATCTTATCAAGTGTATAAGCATTTAGGAACAACGGCTCTCATCATGTATAGGGCAATTAATCTCATCAAGTGAGCAACCGTTTAGGGACAACGACTCCCATCATTTAATGGACAATTGCTCTCATCAAGTGAGCCTTTAGGGACAACGAATCTGATCATGTAAGGGATAATTGCCCTCATGCAGTGAGCCTTTAGGGACAACGGCTCGCATCAGGTAAGTGACAATTGATCTTATCAAATGTGCATGCATTTTGGGATAAGGGCTCCCATCATGGTAAGGGAAATTGCTCTCATCAAGTGAGCAAGCGTTTAGTGACAACGATTCTCATCAAGTAACGGAAAATTTCTTTGATCAAGTAAGCCTTTAGGGACAACGACCCACATCATGTAAGGGACAATTGCCCTCATAAAGTGAGCCTTTAGGGACAACGACACTCATCATGTAATTCAAAATTGCCATTATCAAGTGTGCAAGCATTTAGGGAAAAAGGCTTTCATCATGTAAATGGCAATTGCTCTCATCGAGTGCGCAAGCGTTTAGGGACAACGGCTCTCATCAAGTAACGTATAATCGCTCTAATCAAGTGAGCCTTTAGGGATAATGGCTCTCTTGTATGTGACAATTGCTCTTATCAAGTGTGTAAGCATTTAGGGACAACGACTCTCATCATGTATAGGGAAATTGCACTCATCAAGTGAGCAAGCGTAAAATGGCACTCCTCAAGTAAGGTATAATTGCCCTTATACAGTGAGCCTTTTGGGACAACGGCTCTCATCATGTAAGTGACAATTGATCTTATCAAGTGTGCAAGCATTTAAGGATAAGGTTTCTCATCATGTAAAGGGCAATTGCTCTCATCAACTGAGCAAGTGTTTAGGGACAACGACTCTCATCAAGTAACGAAAAATTGCTCTAATCAAGTGATCCTTTAGGGAAAACGGCTCAGATCATGTAAGGGACAATTCTCCTCGTAATATGAGCCTTTAGGGACCACGAATCTCATCATGTAAGTGACAATTGCTCTTATCCAGTGTGCAAGCATTTAGAGACAACGACTCTCATATTGTAAAGAGCAATTGCTCTCATCAAGTGAGTAACCGTTTAGGGACAACGGCTCTCATCAAGTAACGGACAATTGCTCTCATCAAGTGAGCCTTTGTGGACAATGGCTGTTATCATGTAAGGGACAATTGCCCTCATAAAGTGAGCATTTAGGGACAACGACTCTCATCATGTAAGTGGCAATTGCTCTTACCAAGTGTGCAAGCATTTAGGGACAACAGCTCTCATCATGTAAAGGGCAATTGCTCTCATCAAGTGAGCAAGCGTTCAGGGACAACGGCTCTCATCAAGTAATGAACTATTTCTTTCATCAAGTGAGCCTTTAGGGACCACGGCTCTCTTCTTTTATGGGACAATTACCCGCAGAAAGTTCGCCTTTAGGGACACCGGATCTCATCATGTAGCTCTTATCAAGTGGGCAAGCGTTTAAGGACAACAGTTTTCATCAAGTAACGGATAATTGCTCCCATCAAGTGAGCCTTTTGGGACAACGGCTCTCATCATGTAAGAGACAATTGCCCTCATAATGAGAGCTTTTAGGTTTAACATCTCTCCTCATTTAACTGACAATTCTCTTATCAAGTGTAAGAGCATTTAGGGACAACGACTCTCACCAAGTAAAGGACAATTGCTTTCATCAAGTGAGCAAGCGTTTAGGGACAATGGCTTTCATCATGTAAGTTGTTGAATCATTTAGAACTCGAGAATTCTTAGATCTCATATAGGGATAACAATAACAAAGACAACAATATGCAGCGGAATTAATCAAACAACAATTGTTATTGTAACAAGGTTTTCTTCATCATCATCTTCACTATATGAATTACATACATAATTAACCGCCCCAATTCTACTTGATCAAGTGTAGAACGGTTACTCAACAATAACAGGGATCAAACGATCCTTGAGGCTGAACACACACTATTCTAGGCATTTAAAAGAACAACCATACGCCTAGACACACACACTTTTTTCTGGTGTTCACATCTTGACACACAGAAAACTATACGACCTATATCTCTTTATATAATAGAGATATTAGGTTTACAAAGGATAAGTATTAGGAAATAAACATATTTTCCTAATTTTTACAATTATCTTCTAGGAAATCTTCTGTAATCATCCATCTTTTGAAGAATTCCTCCTTTGTCTTTTAAGTCCTTCATCTTTCATATGTTTTGTCTTATCAACTCAAATATAATTCCTAACAATCTTCCCCTAGTTGATAATGACAAAACCAAAATAAGCATGAACTTCCCTTGAAGTTAATATGAAAATGAATGAAACAAACTTCCCCTTAAACCATGCTATACTACCAAGATAAGTTGCAATTCTTCTTTGTAAATCTTCTTCCCCTTTTTGTATTATCCACTAGGGGACTCTATGTAAATGCAACTTTGATTTCGACAACCACAAACCAATATTACACTTCCAATCCAGCCTTCCAATGTCTCGAATTACCCTCCATGAAGAGCACCAAAACGCTTACTAAAAATGAATTCAAGACACTAGAAACTTAAACTAGCAGTAGTAATAACGACTAGCAGTTGTAAAAACCTTCACCTTGATGTAGCATATAAATGTTTAAACATTTTAACATTAAGCTTCCCCTGAAACCCATATGTTAACCATCTTTTGAATGTAGGCTCTACGTAATGATTACTGATGAAGAAAACTAAGTATAACCAATTTGATGTAGAAGTAGAACAACGCAAACCTGTGTCTTACATGTTGTCCTATATAGGTGACTTCGAACTCATACCAAGACCAAAGTGTAAGTAGACCACATCCTCTTGACAAAAATCCTCATTTTCTATGAGGCACTGAGTACAATAACGTAACTCCTTAAAGTGATAGCAAATGTGAGCATTGAGCACCATCAGTTTGTAGATCACACACCTTTGCTAGATTTGTCAAGTCTTTGTCACAACATTGAAAAAGCACGAACAAGTTATCTTCAAAAGATGCAAGATTCCTTTTAAGATATGATAAGAACACAAACCTGTGAAACTCTATTTCAAATCCGAATAGGTGATAAACAATCTTCTTCGTAACCAATTAAACCAATAAATAAGAGCCTTTAATCTTTTAACAACAAATAAACCAAAACCTAAAATCTTCTTGTGTGTGTCATTCTATATTACAAAACCATGTATTGTCAAATATCTGATAAAGCTAGCAGTACAAACTTCTTTTATCGGACAGAGCTAGTAGTATTAATTTTCAAAAGCTAGCAGTATAAACGTTTAAGCAGCATAAACTTCATAAGGAGCAGTACTAAAATCAACTAGCAGTACTAACCGATAACCAGCAGTATTAATGAGATACCATTCAACAGTATTAACTTTGAATCGATCAAAGCAACCGTAATCATCCTTGGCAGTACAAACTACTACTAGCAGTACTAAAAATAGCTTAGCAGCACTAACTGAAAATGAACCAGCAGTATTAACTCATAGTGAGAGTAGTACTAACCATCCGTCTCAGCAGTACTGTCATTCAACTAGCAGTACTATCTTTCACACAAGCAGTAGTAATAGAGCAATAGCAGCATAAACTTAGGAGTAGGATTTACTTTCAATGGGCAGCAGTAACTTACATGAAGAGATTTACTGGCAATGAATAACCAGTAACCTAGTAACTTTACTCCCAAAATCAGTAATGTCCGACTTCATCAAATTCAGGAGTAGAGTTATTCCTAGTAACCTCACTAAGCGTATTTCCATTATATGAATTAGGGTTTAACCTAACAACCTGCTTTCTCCATATAAATCTTCGAATCCTTCAATATCTTCATTAATTCGACATAGAAACACCATGTAAATCCTAGATCACGAGCCACGAGGTTCTGATACCACCTGTTGAATCGTTTAGAACTCAAGATTTGTTAGATCTCATTTAGGGATAACAATAACAAAGAAAACAATATGCAGCAGAATTAATCAAACAACAACTGTTATTGTAACAAGGTTTTCTTCATCATCATCTTCACTATAACAATTACATACATAATTAACAGCCCCAATTCTACTTGATCAAGTGTAGAACGGTTACTTAACAATAACCGGGATCAAATGATCCTTGAGGCTGAATACACACTACTCTAGCCGTTTACAAGAACAACCATACGCCTGGACACATACACACATTTCTAGTGTTCACATCTTGACACACAGACAAATATACGACCTATATCTCTTTATATAAAGGGATATTAGGTTTACAAAGGATAAGTATTAGAAAATAAACATATCTTCCTAATTTTTACAATTATCTTCTAGGAAATCTTCTGTAATCATCCATCTTTTGAAGAATTCCTCCTATGTCTTTTAAGTCCTTCATCTTTAATATGTTTTGTCTTATCAACTCAAATATAATTCCCAACATAAGTGACAATTGCTCTTATCAAGTGTGCAAGCATTTAGGGAAAACGACTCTCATTATGTAAATGGCAAATGCTCTCATCGAGTGAGCAAGCGTTTAGTGACAATGAATCTCATCAAGTAACGTACAATTTCTCTCATCAAGTGAGCCTTTAAGGACAACGGCTCTCATCATGTAAGGGAAAATTACCCTCATAAAGTGAGCCTTTAGGGACAACGGCTCTCATCATGTAAGTAACAATTGCTCTTATCAAGTGTGTAAGCATTTAGGGACAACGGCTCTCATCATGTACAGGGCAATTGCTCTCATCAAGTGAGCAAGCATTTAGGGACAACGACTCTCATCAAGTAACGAACAATTGCTCTCATCAAGGGAGCCTTTAGGGACAACGGCTCTCATCATGTAAGGGATAATTGCCCTCATACAGTGAGCCTTTACGGACAACGGCTCTCATCCTGTAAGTGACAATTGATCTTATCAAGTGTGCAAGCATTTAGGGATAAGGGCTCTCATCATGTAAAAGGGCAATTGCTCTCATCAGTGAGCAAGTGTTTAGGCACAATAACTCTCCTCAAGTAACAAAAAATTGCTCTAATCATGTGATCCTTTAGGGACAACATCTCTCATCATGCAAGGCTAATTGCCCTCGTAAATTGAGCCTTTAGGGACAACGACTCTCATCATGTAATTGATAATTGCTCTTATCCAGTGAGCAAGCATTTAGAGACAATGGCTCTCATCGTGTAAAGAGCAATTGCTCTCATCAAGTGAGCAACCGTTTAGGGACAACGGCTCTCATCAAGTAACAATCAATTTCTTTCATCAAGTAAGCCTTTAGGGACAACGACTCTTATCATGTAAGGGACAATTGCCCTCATAAATTGAGCCTTTAGGGACAATGACTCTCATCATGTAAATGACAATTGCTCTCATCAAGTGTGCAAGCATTGAGGGACAACGGCTCTCATCATGTAAAGGGCAATTGCTCTCATCAAGTGAGCAACCGTTTTAGGGAAAATGGCTTTCATCAAGTAACGGACAATTGCTTTCATCAAGTGAGCCTTTAGGGAACACGGCTCTCTTCTTGTAAGGGACAATTTCCCTCAGAAAGTTAGCCTTTAGGGACACCGGATCACATCATGTAAGTGAAAATTGCTCTTATCAAGTGGGCAAGCATTTAGGGACAACGAATCTCATCATGTAAAGGTTAATTGCTCTCATTAATTGAGCAAATGGAATCAAATTAAGGGATAGCAAGAACCAGCTAGGTGAAAAGGAGAACATCAAAACCCTAACAAGTTCTCTCTCTCTAGGGGCGATCCAGCCGCCACCCTCCCTCATTTTTCTGGCAAAAAACATCCTTAAATTCGCCTCTCTACCTCTAAAACAATCTCTGATCTGTTTCATTGGTATGCAATCGAGTTTTTGGGTTGTTTTCTTTTGAAGTGGTGGCGTGCTTTCTCCTGCTATGGTTCCCTAATCCCTACATATAATCGATTTCCTATTAATTCATCTATCTTTGACGGTTTTTAGTTCTATCATTTTTTGTTTAGGGTTTTGGGATTTATTAGATCGTATCCTGGTTCATGGCTTCACTCATGTTGATTTAATTTTATTATTAACTCGATCCAATATTCTAGGTACGGTCTGGTCGGTTTGGTGAGGCGCTTATTGATAACCAAACTTTTTTAGGGTTTGGTTTTTTCGATGATGTGTTAAAGCTGCATGTAACCTGTTCGTAGGTTTGTTTGTTGATCGAATGGTATGCATCTGCTATAAGTATTTTGTTCGTGGGGTTAGAGAGATGTAAGTTAAGTTTTTAGGGTATTCTTATTCAAAAACCCTAGTTGCTACTTTCACGGATCTGTATCCTATCTTTTGTTTTATTGATCTTGTGATTGTATTGATGGACGTTAGGGTTTAGTGTCCCTATGATCATTTTTGTTCTTGCGCACACCTGTTACTGCTTGGTTCTGATCATCATAACTGGAAGTTAGGGCTGTTCATCCCTATCTCATTACTGGTTTTCAGGTTTGTGCTAGAAGTTAGGGTTTGTTGAACCCTATTATTGTCGAAACATGTCACATTGCTTGTGCTGGTGGTATTTTTATTCGATCTGCTGGTTTCGATGTTGAAGTTAGGGTTTTTGAAACCCTATTTGTTTCTGCCCCGGTTGGATTTGCTTGCGGATTTGTCATCGGGGTGGTTGTATGTTAGGTTTTGATTAAACCCTAGTCCTCGTTCTGGTTCATCTAAGATTTTTTTGGGCTGGTTCGATCGCTGGAGTTAGGGTTGATTACCCTATTATCATTTTGCATTGCTGATCCTCATGATCTTATGTGATGATCGGTTGTGTGATGATCAGTTCGTGCTTCGTTTGTAAGGGTGGCAAACATTGATCGCTAGGGTTCTTTGGAGCTGCTGCAATTTTTTCTTATTAACCATTCATGTGATCATGGGAGCTGCTGGCTTCGTATGTGTTGAGTGTTCGCCCGCTGGAAGTTTGATTTAAACCATGGTTGACGTTATTCATTGTTCAGATCCGCATTGCTTCATGTTACACTCCTATCTAGGTTATTATTTTTTTGCGAACAAATAATAGCAGTTGCAGTGGATCGAGATTTGTTGGGGCTGATTTGAAGCTTCGGTGTGACTTGTTTGAAGCTTCGAATTAGAATGATGGAAGTCAAGTTTGGGGGTATTCTTGTTCAAAAACCTTCGTAGATGGATGTCAAGTTTGGGGGTATTCTTGTTCAAAAACCTTCATACTCGTATAAGTTCAAGTTCTATGTGGATTCAAGACGTGCCTCATGGATGATTTATACTACTGGGTAGTTTTCTGGATCGCATGGAAGTTGATTTCTAGTTCTATGATGACTACGGCTTAGAGTTACCTAAGTGATGCAAGCTTTTAATTCTCATTTTCATATTCACTTGTATAGTCATTATTGGTTGTAAGTTTAGTATGTAAGTTATAAGAGTGGCCTGTCATTCTTATATAGTGATTTGGTTTGTTAACCATTGCACATGTAACAGGCTGAGATATGGGACTTCACCCATATCCTTTGTACTTAAACGTTTTGGGTTAATACATTTTACCAGGGTGCAGGATTACTCCCCTTTACCCCAAAAAAAAATTAATGGATAGCCAAAAAACCCTAATATTCTCTCTCTTTGGAGAAAAATGGCGACTCCCTCTACCCTACCGATCTTAATCATTTTTCCACCAAATCATCCCTAAGTCTCTGTGTTTCGTACATCAATTTGTTAAAGTGAGTATTCACTTTCATTCCTGATCATATTTTTTGTTCCCTTCAAGGATTTAGGGTTTCTGTTGGAATCATTTTTTAGGGTTTGTTGGAATCGCTTATTATTTTTTAAACCCTAATCGACCTGAATATTCATCATTCTTTTAATTGGAGGGTGATCGATTTTATTAGGGTTTCATTTACAACCGACCTAAGATCAATACATTTGTTAATCGCTGGTCATTGTGATTTGTGGCTATTGTGTTTTAAACGCTTATTTAAACCATAAAACTGGTTGTTGTGCCTAACGTTATACCAATCCATCCTTGGGTTTGGTTACTTCTATATCTGCAAGTAAACCCTTTTAAGGGTTTTATCGGTATCATAAGGTTTTTGTGAATTATACGTGGGTTTAAAGAGAGATGGAAGCTGGTTTTGTGACAAATGATAATTTTCACACTTTAAGTTAATAATAAATATTTATTTACTATTTTTAATCCGAGCATTTCTATGCATAACTACATGTTTCTGTGAATTTCTGAGCATTTCTGAACATTTTTGGGGAGCTGTCCTGTATACTGTAGCTTAAAGTCACTGCTAAAAAAGTCCATTTTTGTCAGTAAGTGTAAATTATTCTATTTCTGATAGTTACTGACAAGTTTCGTATTTAACCGAGAAGCTTTCTCGTATTTACTGAAAAGCAACCACACACGCGTACCGACACTATAGTATATATGGTAGCAGTCAAATAAATACATTTTTGAGCTAATAATAATATTTTACTATTATTCTGACAAAAACGTCGATAAAAACTTTATTTTGCGTGTACGTGTCCAAAAACGTCAAACCAAGACTTTACGGTAACATTTAAGCTTAAACCAACACACGATACACCAACGAGGCTCAAAATCTTTTTCCCCCTCATCTAGGCTGTCGTTTACCGCCAACCCAAAACAACAAGACAAGATTTTTGATCCTAATATTATCCTTAGTGCATAATGACATAAGTCTTATTTGTTTTTATACCCTTAATGCTACACATTCATTTTTATCACCAAAACCTTCCTAGATCATTTTCTTCACTTCTCCTACTCGACCTAACCATAATTTCAAGATCTACAAAAATCAAGTGAAGTTTGAGCTAATCGGGTTGTACTTTCAAGAGTTTTGGGTTAATCGGAACGTATTGTGGGTAAATTTGGTGCATTTTGAGCTCTCCCTTGGTTTTCTTGCTCACGTAACAAACACCCTCATTGTAAGGAAACTTCAAAACTTTTTCAATCTTGTTCAATACATGTTCTAGATGTTAACAAGTGTTAAATGTTTTTTTGGGTAAAGGGGAGTAATCCTGCACCCTGGTAAATGTATTACACGAAAAACATTGAAGTATAAAGGACGAGGGTGAGTTCCCTCATCTCAGTCCCTTAGGACACTTACAGCAACCACTATATAAAAATGATAGGCCATTATTATAAATTACATAACATACCTATAACTTAACAAAATGAACTACCAAAAATGACCACAAGTACATAAGACATTACAATACTACTCAAGTACAAGCACTTGAGCCTTCTAAATCATTATGGCAATCCACCTTAACTTCCACGAATAGAGATCACAAATAGTATGGCAGAACACCGAGAGACAATCCGCAACCCCATATCATAGGACTCCAAACGACTTACCACAAATCCAAGTTTCAAGCCTCCAAGCATATATAACCAAGGACTTGTACCGGCACAAACCAACATTGCCACCAAGCAACATATCCAAACGCTAACCCGTATAGCTGAACCAAAGAAGGAACACCTTATGCCATTGCGTACCAATTAGCTAAACCTCATATCACATCAGCAAGGGACGTCCAAATCAAGTGCGAACAACCAAACACCTCCACGAACAGATCCGATAATGAAATAGGGTTAAACAACCCTAACTTCCAGCAGAGCAATAATTCTAAACCGCAAAAGCGTTCTCTCTCTTTTTTGGCGATTCCCAGCTGCCAACAAATAAACCATTCTATTTTAATTCTTCCAATCTCATACATTTAGCTTTAGTAATTCTTTGTGATTACTAGACTAATGTTCTAATATGTGAATGGTTTGTTTGTTGGTTGGCTTATCCTCTATTATTTTAATCGCCTATTGGGTCGATTATTTATTTTCATAGGACGGTGGATTCCATCCTATTAATTTATTAATCGACTTCATGTGGGTTATTATATCGTGGGACGGTGATGGAGATTGGCTTATTTTACTCCTATCTTTACCGCCAATCTTCCATTATTTATTATTATTTGGTCTGATCGTATTTTGGGTTATCTTTCTTTTTGGGTTTCTTTGAATCGATCTGATGGGTTTGCTGCTCTTATTGTCTTAATCGAATCCTTGGGTTTGGTTACATTCTATCTGCAAGTTAACCCTTCTAGGGTTAAGTAAGTACCTGCATGTTCTTACTACAGATCTGTTTTCTGTTTGTGGGGATTGAGAGAGATGTAAGTCGAGTTTTCGCTTAGGGTTCTTGTTTCAAAAACCCTAATTCATGATCTGTTCTTGGTCATGTGTTCGTGTGCTGCATGTTAGGGTTTTTAACCCTATTGATGATCATTGATTCGCTTTATCAGATCTGATGGTGGTGTTCATAGTTCATGTTATGTGATCATATTGGAAGTTAGGGTTTCGTCTAAACCCTAGGTCATGGATCTCCTAAACCGTTTGTGTAGATGACGCTACATTATATGGTCTTGAGAGATCGCTATGTGCTGGGTATTGGAAGTTAGGGTTTTGTTTAAACCCTATTATTGGCTGGTCTAGTGAAGTCGATTGTTACATGATCTGCTGCTACGATTGGTCTATGTTAGGCACTGGAAGTTAAGGTTGTTTCAACCTTATTATTGTTAAGTACATCAGGTCTTCATGCATGTACATCAACGTTGATGCATGCTGCTGCTGGTTCTATTATTACAAGACCTGTGTAATTCCAAGGATGAACAGGTTCATGTGCATTGATGTTGGATTGTGATGTGCTACATTCATGGTCCTGACGTCTCTCTAGGTTCTGGTCATCATTAATGTAAGTTAGGGTTGTTTAACCCTATGATCGTCCCCTAACGGGTCCGTATGCATTGTTTATGGGTCTGCTATCGAGTGGCTGTTGTTCTATACGATGGGTTTAGATCTGTTCATGGAGGTGTTTTTGGCTGTTCGCAATTGATTTGGACATGCCATGCTGATGTGATATGAAGTTTTGCTAATTGGTTCGCTGAGGCATATGGTGCTCTTTCTTTGGTTCAGCTATACGGATGTTTGCTTGATGGAAATGTTGGTTTGTGCTTTGTTCAAGGCTTCTTTGGTTATTTGGAAGTTAGGGTCCACCTTACCCTATTCTCATATTTCATACCTGTTTTGCTTTGGATTTCATTTGTATTTCGTTATTATTGTTTTGCATAATGCATAATAATAATGGCAGTCGCATATGGGTTTGAATATCATTGTTAGCATCTTTCATGGTGCTAAAGTGCGATGTGTGATGGAAGTCAAGTTTGGGGGTATTCTTGTTCAAAAACCTTCGTACGTGTGTAAGTTCAAGTTCTATGTAGTTTCAAGATGTGCCTTATGGATGATTTATACTAGTGGGTGGTTTTCTGGATCGCATGGAAGTTGATTTCAAGTCCTATGATGACTATGGCTAAGAGTCCCTAAGTGATATAAGATTTTAATTCTCGCTTTTCATATTCACTTGTATAGTCATTATAGGTTGTAAGTTTAATATGTAAGTTATAAGAGTGGCTTGTCATTCTTATATAGCGGTTTTGGTTTGTTAACCATTGCTTGTAAGTGCCCATGTAACGGGCTGAGATATGGGACTTCACCCATATCCTTTGTACTTAAACGTTTTGGGTTAATACATTTTACCAGGGTGCAGGATTACTCCCCTTTACCCAAAAAAACCCTAACTTCTAGCTATGACGATCAAACCCAAGCAGTAACACATTAACAGCATCACCACCAGGTCTGATAGTACGGATCAATGATCACCAATAAGGTTTAAGAACCCTAACTTCCAGTACACGAGCACATGACCAACGAAAGAACAGATCATGAACTGATCAGGTCTGATAATAAGTCCACCAGGTATGCTAATAAGACCACCAATTATGATAACGACCAGGTCTGAAAACACCACCATGTCTGGTAATATGCATCTACGACCACCAAATAGGGTTAAACCCTAACTTCCATTTGACAAACACATGGCCCCAGGAACGAGCAGATCACGAAACTAGGGTTTTTGAACAAGAACCCTAAAAAAATTTGACTTACATCTCTCTCAAACCCTACGAACAAGGACGGATATCTGATAAGAATCTTGATCAGAACATGCACGAATGACAAAACCCTAAAAGGGTTACTTGCAGATCGAATGTAAACCAAACCTAAAGGGTTCGTTTAAGCATTAAGCATAGCAATCCCACACCATAAACAGATAAAAAGCAAGATCGTTTCATAGAAACCCTAAAAAAGGTAAACTAGAAATCGATCTTACCTAAGCATTGAAAATAATGGATAATAAGCAAAACGAATCCAGAGCACGCCATCTTTAATAGTGAACAACCTGAGGGATCGATTGCATACCAGAAACCAAAGATTGCAATCGACTTTATGCATAGGTAAACCAAAAAAGCCCACGAATGGATTAATTAGGAAAACCTAATGCAACGATTGATACTGATTAGTGGTTATAAGGCAGAGAGACGATCATAAAGGTTGTTTTAGGGCGGAGAATGATGTAAAGATAGCGGCCTAAAATTCGCCCCTAGAGAGAGAACGAGTTAGGGTTTTTTTAAGATTGTTTTACCAAGTGTTAAATGTTTATGTTTTGCCTAATTGAAAAAGCTAGGGTTTGGTATAAAATTTATGTTGCTCGACTTTTTTTGAAGTTCTTATACAAATTTGGTTATTTCTTGCTTGTGTGGTAAATCTTGTTGCTTGTGGTACTAGTTTGATGATACAAATGTGATTAGTGTTAATTACGCGAGTTTAAGACGAAATATACATTTTTTTGTATTTATGTATAAATCGGCTAACATTTAACCAAAACAAAAATTGGGGTTTTGAAAAACATAAAATTTTGGCTCTAGTGGTGAAATAGTGAAATTAGTGCTTAATAGATTATTTTGGATAACTTATTGAATAAGCTATAGCTTTTTGTGTTTGACTTGTTTTGGGTCAAGATTGGGTCGTACGACACATATTGGGCCGAGCCCAATATGTTTCGGCCTTGGTTGACTATTTGACTTGATGGCTTATTTATAAGTGCTTATTTGACTAAATTAAATATCGTTACGTAACTAATTAAATTAAAAAAGGCTTAGGGCTTAAATATTTTTTTTGGGCTTTTGATTGGTACGACACAATTGGGCCGATCCCAACTAAATTTTGGTATCTTTTGACTTTTTAATCAAACGATGAATTTGATGTGTTAAATTGATTTTTAGAACTTAACGGCATATATTACGTAACTTAAAAGGGTTAAATTGTTTTTGGACTAAAAATGGATTATTGGGCCCATTATAACCATTTCGGCCCAATAGTGGTTTCGGGTGACAAAAATGAGTTTTCGAACACTTGTCGACCTTTTACAAATGCTTTAACTTATTAAAACGTTATATATCGATTAAAACCGTTTTTAACTTGTTTTGACACTTTAAGTCCAATAAGACTAATAAATGGACTTTTCGGCCCAAAGTCATAAATATAGACTGATCACCTATATTCAACCAGGGACAGTGGGACATAGCCTGATCACCTATGTCTGACTCAGAGGTGAATTTTGCAATACCAGAGTAGTTATAATGGAAAACCCTAAAAGTCTCTCTCTCTAGGGCGATTTCCGGCCTCCACAATTCCCCATCCATCGTGCCTAATTCTTCCTATCTTTTCGTTTTCTTTTAATCTTATCTTTGGGATTATTAGATTTACGATCAAGAATTGGATTGGTGAGGGTTGTGGGGTCGGTTCATACTGTTAATCTTTTAAAATCGCCTTATCATTGCATTTAATTAAACGATTCCTATTTGCTACTTTGAGGGTCGGTTAGTCTATTAATCGATTCCATTATATCTTCTTCTTGTGGATCGTGGGACGGTGCTATTTATATTAATTTTATTCGTTCTTTTGGTTCCTCGTGGTTGGTGCGTATCACGTGCATGATTGTTATTTACTAATGATACGTATCTGCTATGGTTGGTGATCGTATTAATTAAATACGATATCGTGGGTCGGTGATGATTGGTGAACTTTAAACAATTCCTTCCTATCATGGGACGGTGGATTTAATTTGCATATATTCGTTTTTGTTCGCTGATGATTGGTGCTTTATGGTTTACGTGCGTGTAATGCTGTTATTACACTCATGTTCGTCATGTTCCTGCAAGTAACCCTTTCAGGGTGTTTGTTATTCGTGAATGACCATGGAAGTTCTACTATGAGGGCTGTCGTTGATTGTGGGTTTTGGAGAGAGTGGTAAGTCGAGTTTTTAGGGGCCTCGTTCAAAACCCTAACCATCACATACCGGTATTCATCTCTTTATTCTATGGGTTTGTGATTGTGATTCTGGATTTCGTATATCAGTCTTGTGGTTTTCTACTTTGTTTATCATATATAGGCTGCTATATATTATGATTGGAAGTTAGGGTCATGCGAGACCCTATATTGCTGCTACTGTTATGTTGTGTGATAGTGGTGGGTGTTATTGTAAGTGTGGCGTGCATTGTTCAGTACATGTCACTAAGGCGAGGTCGTATTGCATCATATTACAATCCTATATAGGCTATTGTTTAATAGCAGTTTGCAATAGATCCTGATGTTGGTGCTGATTCGGTTCAATGCGAGTTGTTAAAGCTTCAACGTTGTGTGTAAGTTAGGGATTGTTTAATCCCTATTGGTAGTCTATGGCTTCTTCTTGTCACGTGTTCATTCCTATTCACTTTTGCGAGTGATAATAAATCATATAAAGAATTGTGCCATAGTGATAAGTGTGGTCTATTGATCGTATCTGGATCACTTGGAGTTTGATGGAGCTATATGGTGTGATTTGGTGTTGTTCGTGTACTACCATGGATATAGTTGCATCGATGTAAGTTATGAACATCTACAAAGACTTTGGAAGAATCAAGTAGTTTAACGTGTTTTAATTTGTATTCTTATAGTCGCTGTAGCTTTGTTCTGGTTTAGTTATAAGAGTGGTGTGTCATTCTTATATTGTTAGTGTCCTGTGGGACTGTTATGTTTCTTCATGTAAGTGCCTATGTAACGGGCTGAGGACATGGGAGTCACCCATGTCAATTGTACTTCATTGTTTTTGGTGTAATATATTTTACCAGGGTTTAAACCCTTTTACCCAAAAAAAAATTTTGCGTGTGTACACAGACATTGGAATTTTACTTCCACACACACTACACACTGGCATCACAACACCGCGTGAACCGTAATGCCCTTGGCATCGCTATACGTCTCCATTATATGGAAATCCTGTTTGTCGCCGTCTGACCATAATTTGCATCGGGTCGAGTTAGATCCGATTGGCACCGTTTGAATCCGAGTTACTTATTTGTAACTCCTTGAGAGCGTAATAAGCCATCCGAGCTTACTGGAACGTCTAGATTCGATTTTGACCACGTTTGGTTTTGATTTTGGCTACATTTGGATTTGATATCTAGCCCCGTTTGGATTTGATTTCTGGCTACGTTTGGATTTGATTCTGCTACGTTTGGATTCGATATTGACTCTGTTTGGATTGGTTTTGATTCTGATTTAGTTCGAGTTGTTTGATTTTATGATTTTGGACGTCATCCTGGATTTGGATTTGTTATCCGACCTCGTTTTGTTGTGACCTTGTTACAGTCGCCGCTACTCTAAGCCTTGTGCTCAATCGATGATATTCATTTTTCCAACCGAGGTTGTTCAATCGAAGCTGTTCAACCAATGTTGTACCTTCCGTTTTGAGTACCTTGTACATTATCGATTCAACCAGCTGATTGCTTGTGGCAATCAACTTCTTTTCTCAGAATTACACTCTGAACTCGCTAAACTCTCTATTTGGCAGAGATTCCACGCCCAGCAGAAATCTTGAGACTCTAAGGAGTAACTGAAACCGCGATTCCTTGGGACAACCACCTGACTTTTCACTCGTCCCTCGGAAGTACCAGTGATCCTTGCTACTTTCTTACCTAATAATTAATTATATCATAAACGAAACCTCGGAAGTAAATCTCACGCCGCTACCAGAGTAATTGTTGATAATCCTACCTAATCTACTCACCTTCTCAAATCAATGAAACGACAGTATTGGCAAACTTACTCGTCAATACTCATTGGAAATCATCACCCGGTATAGAGTGTCGACTCTTACCATTCTCTGATCAGGATAGTGGTTTCACATCAAATTCTCGGCAATCACACCAAAGAGCGATGAGAACAGATTTGGGGATGAATACTGTATATCATCTCCAGACTGATGGCCGAAGTGGAAAAATCATTCAAGTGTTAGAGGACATATTGTGTTCCTGCGTAATTTGGAAATAGTTGGTATCAACACCTCCTGTTGCCCAAATTCTCTTATGACGATACCTACAACTCCAGTAATTCACGGCACCGTACTAGACACCATATGGTTGCAAGTGCCGATCGCTGACTTGATGCGAAGAAGTTGGGGATACCCAACTTACTGACTCCGAACTTGTTCACGAGACAACTGAGAAGATCGTTCAGATCGAAACCGAGTTGCAAGCTACTCACGAATCGTCCGAACAGTTATGCTGACAAATGACGTAAACCTCTTGAATTCCCAGTTAAAGCCGAGATGATGCTTAAAGATTCACCATGAGAAGGTGTGATACGTTTAGTAAACGTGAAAAGCTTAATTCTCAATGTATTGATCCTTTTGAAATCCTTGATAGAGTTAGACTGGTAGCGCACAGGCTCGAGCTACCGTCAGGACTCAGCAGTGTTCGCAACGTTTTTATGCGCATAGTGAAGAAATGACTTGCCGATGAGGCAACCACTACTCCTCCGGGAGAGATCTAGATTTGATGAATGTTTAAACCTTGTTGAGAAACCTATCGAAATCATGAACCGTGAAATCGAACGACTTTAGTAAAGTCGCATCCTTATCGACAAAGCTTTTCGAAGCTCGTGAAAAGGTCCTGAATTCACGTGAGAACGTGACGATAAATCCTCGTGTGTATGTACTCATCTCTTTTCAACCGTAACGAGTAACTTGAATTGAATCGCGAGGTCGCGATTCCGTTAAGGAGGTGAGGCTGTAACAACTCGTAAATTTCCAGATTTATTTCTATACAAGAGTATCTCTATTTTTCATTTACGAACCTTTCCGGACTCATTTAACTCTAAAACGTGAAATTTATCCCGCGAAACATGAAATTTGTACACAACGCGTACTGGCACAACCGACGATTTGATTTGATTATTTTATTATTCGTGAGAAACGAGGCGTATGAATAGTCATTTTTATTGGAAATATTATTCTGAGCGCAATGGTGAAATTCCCGTGTCTTGAATCAATCGTTTGCTATCTTAAACGAGCCCCGAGCCTCATTTCATGAAAGATAGCCAAAGCTACAACTATGGTCCCTGCAGTAAATTCTACTCCTTTTCCCCTAAACTTATAGGTGATGTAAAATATAAATTAACAATTAATATTATAAACGCAGCGGAAAAACATCACCATACAAGGATCCATATAGCCATATGATCAATCTAAATAAAAACAAATTAAACAAACATGTTTTATACCTTTGTAGCGTGATCCGGGTAACACCACCAATATCACTACACGAATTGAATGAAATAAGAACCACAAGTGACCAAAGAAGATCACCTCTATGAATAATCCACACTACACATCATCGATCACCACCCGATGCTAGTCTTGAACACGTAACACGCGATCTAGCCTTGAACTACACTAGAATAAGGTTAGATGGGATAAAAAACCACAAACCCTAATATGGGTGTGATTAATTTCGTGGTCATTAGGGAGAGGAAGGAGGAGAGAAAGTTGGTAAGTCTTTAATGTGATAAGTCATAATCAAAGACCAAATCTCATTTGAACTTATCATGATCAAAGTTACACTTTGCCCCTTGATCTTTCTCCCTTGTTCCTTTCTCACCTAGGCTTGCCATGGGGGCCCTAAATAGGCTTGCCCATTTGTTGGTCCAATCCAATAAACTAAGTACTAGCTTAGTTATTAGTAGCCCATTATTGATCCCGAGTTACGTAGTCGTTTATATATTGTAAATACGATAAATACAATCTATAAAATGGTGTCTCTGTGTATAAGTGTGTGACCCCATAGGCTCACATATATCTAGCCATATAATTAGTTATTATGACACGAGCATTCTCCAACAGCTCCCACTTGCGACGTCATAATAATCGAGTAATTATACAAGCAATGGTTAGCGTCTAGCAACACGCCAATGCCCCTAGAAATATGTGAGGTTAGTTTCTTAAACGTCTCATTTCAGATGGTTTATATTTCATCTATCCTTTTGTTACAGATACCGTGTTGAACATTAGACATGGATCAAATGTCATTCTAATAGTTCAACTATTCTGTTTCTCGATATGGATATTGAACAAGATTACCAAGTGGATTTAAGATTCATCTTAATCCCAGTTGGGTACGGCCATACAAACATCTGTTCAATTCATCGAGGGGCCCAATAGTATCTAACTCCAAAGCAAGTGGAGGAACAAATCCTATTTTGACTACACGTGTCATTCACATGCTTCATATCACTCCTGAAAATGGCCTTTATAACTACCTTATTCAGGATAGCGTTTAACCATATCAAGGAATGAAATTCCACACATGCAAGACCTGCTTGCATCTCAAGTCTAAGGATAAGAGACATAACCTCTTGCGAGATTCACTATTGACGACGATCCATGTAGTGAATACTCGTAGGTTGGGTCAATCCAATGTTCATCACAATGAACAACATGTGAGTGTGGCAAATAAATCACCAACACGCTCACATTTGTCTTAATTTGATGATACTCCCGTATCGTCAACCGACAATGGATAATTTTAGAATAAATAAATTATTCATGGATTAAACATGCAAATATAGAACACAGTAGTATAAATGAAGACGATCATACCAGGTATATCAATTCATTATATAATACGACGGCTTACGGTTCCATTATCCAAATACTAAAAACAGATATGCATAAGACTACTCATAGGTCGGAATCCGATGTTCCCACCATGATCGAATCATGTTGTACAAGGCAACAAGTAGTCATCTGAGTAAACTTTGAGAATACTTCTTTCATAATTCATGAAAGGTTTGAATGATGATTGTCCTTTGTATGTGTGCATTCAAGTACAAGACGAGTGATGCAACAATACATTCCATAGGGTGTTTGAAGCTAGCAAGACACCTCCTTTAGACAGTCATCTGAATAGTTTCTCAAACTATAAAGTATTCTTATTCTTTTAATGTATAACGCATTAATGCTCTCAGTCGAGCACATCTAGTCAGCAATTTCATCATTCATAATGACATCCTACCACGACTAGGGTTGAGTATCATCTTAGTTAAATAAGCATCAGCATATGCAAACAAAACAGAGTTCCTCATATATCCGCAAACGTTTGAACATATCTTTGGTCCTATGTAGGTCCAATATAATGTTCGTTTAACAATTATCTAACGACTTTCACTTAGATATTGGTTGTTATCAACTCATCTTGCATTCATGCAAATGATAAATATATAGTCCAATACTTAATATGACTTACATGATGAATCCTTCAGTCAAACTTAAGATTTTCAATCATGTGTTCAATCTCATCAAGTAAGATTGATCATTGAGACTCCCCTCAATAACGTGTCATATTGTGTTTAGACTTAATAACCGCTTATGTTTATTCTAATAAACATATATATAACAAGGTTATATGTTTTATTTTATAAATCCCTCAAGAGAAACTTCATTCCAAGCTAAGGATTAAAGTCTAGCTTAGGTGGAATATTGTTTCTAATATGTCAATGACATATGAGATTTAAGAAAATAAATAAAATGCTCCAACTTGCTCTCAGTGTACTTAGGAGTAATCTTATTAATCAAAATCAAGTTAATGATTTTATGATTAACACAAGATCTCTGCTCCTAGATGCATGATCTAATCCACACATGGATTCTTTTATCTTGTATACTTAATAAAGATTACATGGATTCATAAACCCTTTTGATTACTCATCGTCCTGGCAAAGATAATCAACAAGAAAGGTGTTTTGATATCCGATTGTCATATTTCATTTACATGAAAACAAGTATGACAATTAATCTTTATACATTTAATGTTTGTAGATAGGAAGATTTAATCATAGTCAAATTCTGAGTATGAGTAAACTCTTTTTACTACACGTGCATTAAATGTGTGTACAAGTTTGTCCTTTTGAGTCTTCTCATCAAGAAACTCATTCTTAACCTCACAGTCTAACTGATTAGTAAGAGATCAATCAAACTCCACGAGTGATTGTCTTTCAAGGACTGCATCTTAACATTCATAGTTTTGAGCTACTCATCAGATACAATATCTGATAATGCATCTCAGTAGTTAGCAGGCTCACTATGATCCTCTAACTTACATCCCTTAGCATTGATATAAAAACTATATCATTCAGGTGCAAAAGGAATCCTTGCAGATTTATGAATGAGAGATATCAATCTATGGTTTAACATATGCATGTTCAACCTTAGTATGATATTAGCAAGTGTACTCAGAAGGTTGTGTATTTAGTTCTTGAATAACATCAAGGTCTAAAGGTGCTCCCATTTGCTTTTGTATGTAGAGACTAATCTCTAGATACTCAGCATCTTGAGTAACAATAAATTGTTTTCAAGTGGGACATCCAAAATACACCGTTAGTTCTTGACTCTAGTTTGTTAATTACTTACTCTTAGGTAGTTAACAAATTCAGAACTTCAATCAAGACATAATGAGATTCATCCCATGCCATAATACAATGGTGTCTTGAATTCCTTCTGGGTTGGAACCATATTGAGTGTACACATGGCACATCCAATTTTCTAACCTTGATGGCTTTGGAGGTAAAACAGTTTAAGTAATCAAAGATCAAACAATATCAATAGTGTTTGATTTTCCATGATGGACATACCATAAGGTTGTGGTATTCCATGAGGACTGATATTGTGAGACTATCACACAACTCATTTGATGAACTTATACTTTTTGGCTTACATATCTGCCAACCAAGTCAAACCAGATGGCATCAATAGTAATTATAGCCTACTGCATACTTTACTTCATGTGCATGTTTTGACTAGAAAACATAAACATTTATTATACGTCATAAGTGTACATGTCCTAACAAGAAGACATAACAAATCAACGTCTTACTTTACGTTATTTGTCTTTCAACAATTAACTGAATTGATGTTTGTGTCTTTACAAGAGACCTAAACATATTCAACTAAAGTAATTACGAGCGCCGACACTTGGCCTCAATAGTAATTTCAAGTTAATTTCATACTTCATGATTATGACTTTACAAGAAGACATAATCATATTTACTAAACAATTCAGTAAATATGTTGAAGTAGCTTTTCATGTTATCTTGATATTTGTTCTAATTAGGGCAACATACATTTTATGTGTAGAAGTCCTAGTAGAATTTTAGTTTCTTACCTTGCAGTCAAGAAAAACTATTAGTCATATTGTTATATGTTGTACCTTGCACACAATTAAGATTTCTCCCACTTGTGCATGGCACAACATCGTGAGAGCATGCAAACAACACTACGCTCGTTTGTTTGTATGAGCAATATGACAATGTATAAGATAACATATGATTTTTAGGCAAAAATCAAAATATAGATATGTAGAACTTTATCGTTTGAATAATGAATCATGCATAACAATTTTATAGATAACATTTCAGGAAGCAACATCAGGAACGCGACAAGTTATCATATAAAACTTATGCAATGGTTCTTATATAAACTATGATGCTTAACACGTGAAAAGTAATGTATTATTTCAAGACAATCTGGAAATAAGATGGGCAACTTGCAAGTAATAAAGCTTACAGCTCCCACTGGATTAGACAACATTACATGTGTTACGTCACCAATAATATAATCACGTAGCTCCCACTGGATTAGACAACATTACAATGTGTTACGTCACCAGTGGAGAGTGAGTAGCGATTGGATACTTTCCAGCTTTCTTTGAATATCTACACATTATTGCTAATGTGAGTCACTTTGACTAGTAAACATGTACTTAGGTATTCAAGAAAGTGCATCAAGTTCTAACATGTAGATGATGGGCTAGCCATCATTGCTATTTTAACTTGAAAATAGGCATGCATTTCCTCCATAATTGGTCTACTTTACCACAAGGGTATGTAGGACCTTAGTAGGCATATTGGGTTAAGGCAAACTGCTAGGTAATCATGCTAGTAATTGCCTTTACCACATTGCGGTTTATTGATACTTCCGTCTTCTAATTATTTAAACTCGTTTTAGTTTGGTAGCTAGTACGAAATAGGTTGACCAAGCAAGAACATGCAAATATCGCCAAAGGTCTGACCAATGAGCAAAATTCGCCATGGGTTGAAATGGCCCTAAGGTCTGACCAAAGAGGTCAAGCCAAGTGCACGTGTTCTTGGTTGTCCAAATATCTTATATTTCTTCAATGTTTCAAAACCGAAACAAGGGTTATTAAACAACGTTGAAGGAATAAGATGTGGAACCATACTTAACCGTTTTGACTTTTACAAGACATCACGATTTCTAGAGTACGTTTTCCTTGAGTTTGATTAGAATTAGGAAAATTCAAATATTCCTATTATGGCTTTTCCTCATAAAGAAAAATGATAGGAATAAGTCTCTTTCTTACAAGGAAAGATCGACTTAGTTCGTCCTTTTAACAAGAAAAGAACAAACTCTTGTTTACGGTATGCGTTGCATTAATTGAATTTACAAAGTTCAATTTTAGTATTTTCGATAATTATCCTTTTATAAATTAACTACCCCATGTTTATAATTTAAAACAATTAATTTACGAAAAGGCTAAGATCCTCATTGAGGTTCGACCATTAATGCAGTTGATCTACTAGAAATGGTGGATTCAATAGGTAGGCGACGATCACCAATTGTATTACATGTACAACTCTTAGATCCTTTATGGGACTCATGGCATCTAGTGTTAAACAACTAGTGTCATGTAGGCATGTTTAGTCCCATCTTTGCCTCGGGTAAGGGTCTGACCACACTACTCGATTAAGTCATCCAATTTGAAAACTGTGAGAATAATCCTAGGTCTGACCATGGACAATAGTCACCTTGGGTTACAATTCAGCCTAGGTCTGACCAGATGCTAAAAGGTAATTGCAAGTGTTCTCATAATTGGACGGCGTGACTTAAATTTTGACGGGTAAATAGTTTTGATGTGAATCAAAAACGTGTACGAAAGAAGCATGCATTCATTCTTCGTAGCACAAGTTAAAAACTTTTCTTAACTTAAGTCTAATCATTGTTTTAATTTATCTGTGTCAAGTTGTCCATTTTCAAGACTAATATATATCCTAAGTGGATTATTAAGTATGGACAATACAATAAATCAATAAATAAACAATCTTAACTAGTTTAAGTGTTATTTTGAAAACAATGATTTTTAAGTTTCAAATCATATTTAAACTTAGTTAAACTAAATCATAAGACTTAGTTCAAAATGGTTTATGTTTAGTTTCAAGTTTTAAGAAAACATTTTTCGTTTTACATGTAGTCACAACATACATAAAAACAACCAACCAAACATTCAACCACAATATGCAAAGCCTCAACCGATGAAAATCCTATGCTTGGTCTTGTGAGCCATCACAAGAACCAAGAGTCAACTAGGGACATATATCACAACCACATGGAGGGCTCCCACTTGCCCCAAGACAATCATGGGCAAGTAAAGGCCCATAATGCACATGAAACTTCAGATTCTGTCAGCCCAGTTTTTCTGTTTTGCAAGGCCCAAATGCCCAGGAAGATCACCTCCTCATGATTCGGCCCAGTTGACAAAGTTGTAGCCCTATGTCTTGTGGACCTGCACCAAAAAATTTAGAAAAAAATACCTTACCAATCAGCAGGTAATCACGTTTTCCCAACAGGTGTCCAGCAGCAACTTTCAGTCTACAACTCTTCAATCTTTCGCCATTTGCTTCCAAGCTCTTGTTTACAATACATATAAAGTAAAATACAACTAATCTACTTTGTATCTACTGTAAAATGCCCAAACATTGGCTACACCAAAGATGAATTACATTACAAAAGTGCCGAAACAATGGCAAACCCCAAAACAAGAAAAACCAACCAACAATCACAATCACAACGCACAAGTGGTCTAGGTTTTCATCGGCTTTGCATATGAACACATAATAATACATTCAAATAAAGATTATTACATGGTGTTGGCTAACTCCATGGACAAACATGCATGTATTTTCCATGGATAACAAAATAAATAACAAGAAATAAATTGTTAGTCAGCGAATCGAAGAAATAATTAACAAGAATTAAAACCCCGAATGGTACGCGTGACAAATGGCCAAAGACTCAAACCTCATTGATGTTAGGACCTTCTTAACACCATTTTACCACAAAAAAATAAGCCTCATGGGCTGATTTGAAATCGGGTTAGAAATCTTTCAAAAAACGCGTTTTTAGGCCATTTTACGGGTACCGATCAAGTAAACAATTGATGTATGCATAACAAATGACTATAGGATCAAAAAGTCCAGATCTTAAGACCTTATTAAGGTCGACTTATTCATAATATTTAAGCCCTAGGGGCTGTTTTAAAATAACACCTTTAAATCCATTAAAAAACAACGTTTTTAGCCATTTTTACGCATACAAGATGATCATATGACGACATATGATGGCTCGTGATACCACTATAGGTGATGTAAAATATAAATTAACAATTAATATTATAAACGCAGCGGAAAAACATCACCATACAAGGATCCATATTGCCATATGATCAATCAATAATAATAATAACAATTATACCTTTGTAGCGTGATCGGTTGAATCGAATGGAGACTATCACCAAAGCACATGAATTCACCAATGAAACCCAAGTGATCAAAGTAGATCACCTCTATGATATGTCCACACTACACGTCATGTAACACCACCCGATGCTAGTCTTGAGCACGTAACCATGATTCTTGATTCATCTACAATGGATGAAGCCAACAAGTGATCAAAAACACAAACCCTAGAAGGGTGTGTTTGTTTTCCGTCAAAACCAAGAGAGGGAGAGAGAGCAAAAACGTTTTTTTGTTAGTTGCCATGTTTATCTCATCAATCAAAGACTAAATCATATTTGGTCTTATCATTAACATATTACACATAGCCCCTCCAAAAGCTTCATCACTTCCTTTTACCCCTTGGGTAGGCCGGCCATGACTTGGGCCTTCAATGGGCTTGCCCATTGTTGGTCCAATCCAAAAACACTAAGTCTAACATAGTATTTAATGGCCCGTTATTGATCCCGAGTTACGTAGTCGTTTATATATTGTAAATACGATAAATACAATCTATAAAATGGTGTCTCTGTGTATAAGTGTGTGACCCCATAGGCTCACATATATCTAGCCATATAATTAGTTATTATGACACGAGCATTCTCCAACAAAACTTTGGTTATTGGCACATTGGTCCCTAGAGTATTTCAAACCCTAACCCTAACACTATATATATGTCCTTATAATAATTATTTCTCATTCTAGGGTTTATAAAACCCTCCTTCTCCAAAACAGCCGACATCACACCACCTCACTCTCTTCCACAAATCCGGCCACCACCATCTCACCGCCGCTCACTCTACTACACCGCCACCACCAAAATAATTCTTGTGATGTCCTCATCATTTCCCTGTTCTTCACGCGCCTCATTTCTTGCTTTCCTTTTTGTTATTCGCCATGAAATTCGAAGGTAAGTATAGATCGAATTCGTTCAGGAGTTTGCTGGGTTCGAAGTCACCACGCACCACCGCAGCCGCTGTTTTATTCTCCTCTCCTCTATTCTCTCGTCATGGTAAAACCGAGAAACACTTGATATACATTTTTTTTTAATACTTTTTTGAAACCGATTGTTGCTTATTTTTATTGATAATCGATTGTTGTGATGTTTTTCGTGGATTGAGAAGATTTAAAAACCGATTATTATGGCTATTATTTTTCGTGGATAAAAGCTATATTAAAACGTGTTTTGAAAAATGATTCGTGTGGTAAGAACTGTGATGGAGCTGTGTTTGGTTTGAATCGGGTCGAGACCCACTTGTTTGGTTGTGACCCGATTTGGTCACTGGTCGTGAGATAAAACCCATAAGGGTCCATTTGTTTTGGCAGTTAGAGTACGTTTTGGTTGGAATAAGGTCTGAGAGAGCTACTTGTTAAAGGTTCAGAGTTGATTGCAGCGATTAATGGATTTGTTATCATTGTGGAAAAGGAACTTTGAAATTTTTGACCGGGAATTGGTGGGTTCCGTATGGTGTACCTGTACAGAAGTGTTAGACATTTGGCATACACGGGAGATTTAGTTCACGATACGTTAGTCCTTAGATTCGTTCTTATCCGTACGATTATCCTACCGATAATATTATGCTTCTAATACGTTTTGAAACTCCGATATGTGCTTTGTTGATTGTTAGTACGAATATGCTACCCATCTCGTTATGCGTTTTGAATATGATTTGATATTTGATATGTGCTCCTCTGATTATTAGCAAGTTCCTTAGTTCCTTCTGAATCTGGATAGAGTTGATGAAGTTTTCCCATAGTTTAGCACTACCTCAGTATTTGCCTCGTGTGTATATGTGTTTCATGTATCTCTTTGTGAGATTACAACTGTCATCTGCTACGTATTTGTTTCGTATTCGTTGGATCAGATTTTTTATGATTTGTGTTCTGTGGAGAGCCCGGGGCTATCCTAGTTGTCGGGATCGAGTCATGAAAAATAAAACTATTCCGTTTGTGAAGATTCTTTTGGAAGAACCTCTCCGATCGTGAGGGTATTTATCGTCATTCATTTTCATGAATTGGTACGTATTCGTCTAACTTTGCGACTTCAATTTCGAGGACGAAATTTTCTTTTTAGAGGGGAAGAATTATAACAACCTGAAAATCTGAAATATCATTTGAACGTTTGAAACGATATTACCTAAGGTTTGAACATTTTACTAAGATTTGAACTATATGTTATAAGTTAAACAACATGTATGAAATTCCCTAAACATATGTGTACAAAAAAATTGACTTAACCTATAAGCATAAGTTTTATCACATGACTACTAAGTCTATATAGGGTCCGATCCTATTAAAAATAAGTACACACTACATTACCTATGTTATGGGTTAATCAATTTGAAAAACTTGAGAAGAATGAGTCTTGCCCATACTCCCTTTAAACTCGGCATACTGGAAGCTTATACCTTCCCTATTCGTTTTCTTTTAACAACCGTTTATCTCTTCCCCTCACACATTTTGTAAACCTAGAAACTAAACACCAAACAAAGCAGCAACCGATTATCTTTGATCTCTCAAGAAAACAAGGCTCAAAGGAAGTTTGAAAGTGGAACAATCGTGTGTGGGATTAGGGTTCGAAGAGTTGATTCGTGGGTCGTTTGTGTCCTTTTTGATTTCATTATTTCAGCCTCATAGGTACCATCGTGTTCCCTTTGTTTATCTTCCACATAACATACATATATAAACACTTATAATCCATGGATAATACATGCTATACGATTTTTAATTAGGTTTAAGTGCTAATATCTGTCTCGTTAAATAATAGCCTCGATAACGTATATATACGCTACAGAAATCATGAATCTATGAAATATCAGTTTGTCGATTTATTTCTGTTTTAGGGGCATTCGAATATGTTGTGTAATACGTCATTGATATCAATTTTTGTGTCGTGTTTTGTATCTGTGTTTGTGTCGTGTTCCAGCCCTAAGGTTGACCTAAATCTCTACATGAAACGAGCCCTAATAATCAACTTAAATTGCTCATTAAACGAGACTTGAAATAGAAACCCTAGGTATGTGTGTTAAAGTGTATCGAGGGTTTGTTATGCTATGATTTTATGTGGATGTTTCTGTTTTGTTTTGACTCGGGGTGATGGTGTGATCTTGGTGTGAACATATGAACATGTTAAGATTATAATTAATTCAGGTCTCGTGTTATTTAAAGGTCACATGGGCATTTGTATAAGTAAACATGTCATATAATGGTCTAAAATGGATTTATGAATTGGACAGTTTTGAAAGCTGAATTGGTGTGCATTATAGCTCGAGTTCCATAAGGGTTTAATTCTTTATTCTTGCATCAAAACTTAGTTTAATGTCGTATTTAAGTTTTCCAATTGATTTGGAATGAATTGGAGTGGTATGGGGCATGTTTGGAATTTTATGGGATCATGTGTCAAATCTGAGTTTTGGGGAACTTAAAATCAGTCTAGCTTTTTGATTTTTCATTTTCAATCCACAAGGAGTTAGGAGCTCTCCTTTTACAAGGGTGATAGTTATGTTATGTGTGACTTTCTGGAATTTTTGTGGATTTTTTTGAAGTGTCTCAATGGGTTAATTAAAGGCAAACTTTCTATGTGTATCTGCAGTTAATTTTCTGGGTAGGTCTGGAAAGATGATTTTCGAAATAGTACTTGTACTTGGTAATAAAATCTATAAAAATTTGTGAAGATACTAAACTAATATCGGAATCACTGGTAATTACTTCAGAATTTGTGGAGCTTGATTGGCAGGCCTTATAAATCATAAGAATGTGACCCAGATTCACTAGTATATCCTAATTAAGTGATGTATTATTTGGAAGTACCTATAAACATCAAGTTTGATTAATTATGAATTGTAACCCGAAGTTTTGAAGTTACTAAGGCCCCGCTTGGTTCAAATGGTGGGTAATGCAAAGGGAATGCAAAGCAATGCATTCCTTTTCCCCCCAATTTATTGGGTAATGCCCCATTACTACTGGGTAATGGGTCATTACATTACCCTACACCAAGCAACATCATTCATTACCTTTGCCATTGATTAGGCCATATGACCCTACACCAAGCACCCCCTAAATATAGAAGGTTACTAAAGATGGAAAGTTAGTAGATATGGGAAGTTGCTATAAATAGCAGGAAAACCTAATATGTCAATCTGAACAACAAAAAGTACTGAATCAGTAATAAGTTATGAAATAGTTCTTAAATAATAAGACGATCATTAATTCGTGTAGATTCGCTGAAGAAGGAATAACTTTCGATCCTTATGTTTTCTGATATGGTTTCATTTGTGGTTTGAGGTACTGATATTCTACCCTTTCTCAGTAAGGGTGTTTTCTCTCGTGACTTATCGATCATTGACTTTGATTCGTTTGCTATGTTCTGATCCATTTGATATGATTCGTTGATATGATTCCGTTTGATATGATCCATTTTCTATGATTCTCTTTTTGATATGATCCTTTGATTTGATATCCGTTTGCTATTCGTTTGCTATGATATTTCGTTTGCTATCCACTTGCTATGATATGATTCAATTTAGTTTGATACGTTTTTTTTGGATATGATATGGTGACTTGATATGATATGATATGATTTGTTCTGTTCTATTGCCCGAGCTACTGTATATGTATCCCTAGCCACGGAGGTACCATGGCCATGTCATTGAGGCACCAAAGGCATGACACTTTCTGTGGAGGTGTTATTGATCCACGACGTCCCCATTTGATATGATATGATATGTGATCACTTGGCCATTATGGTATGTGTATATACTTATCTCGTACAGGTGTATATATGATTTATTTTGTAGGGGGCGTATGGATGCATCTTAGGTACTTTTTTTCGTTTTGTGGTGATTGGATGTGTGTGCCTTACACCCTTCTCACATTTGGGAGCTAGCTACTCCATTTGGTACTTGAGAGGTCTCCCCTCCTTGCACAACTTATTATTTGACGGATATATGGATATGATATGATATGATTATGTGACTAAGCATGTGGCATGCTTTCTGAGCTCGATGGGCATTTCTGTTCTGTTATATGATTATTATTCTCTGTTTGATTCCGTTGACTTCATTATGATCTCCTTATGTTTCGCTATGATTTGCTTCTTATGATATATGACATTTTTGTTCAGTTGATCCTAGACCTATTATTCGTTTGACAGATGATATTCGTTCATTAGGAGCTTATGTTCCTTTCCTCTATACTTATATATGTTTTGATTATTTGTTTGTTATATATATCTGTTCACTGGGCTTTTTAAGCTCAGCCGAATTTATTTTCCTGCGGCAAGTTTTAGTTTGGAAGCCGGGATTGAGTAAAGAGTGCATAGGAGCTCTTAGCGGACTACCCTGTTGATAGATGCCTTTTGCTTCTGTACTAGACTTGGATTTAGCTTCAGTTAGATTTAGTTTGGATTGTATTTCAGTTTTGGGACTCATCATGTTTAGAGTTAGCATTTTATTATTATCTTAGAATACCTTTGTAATCATTATGTTTATAAGTCTTCCGCTTGCGTTTGTATGTTCTGATGGACACCATAATGTGGCATTTTGACCCTTGTTGGGTTGGGGTGTTACAAATATAGATATTTTCCAAGGGAGGCGTGTTTGGATCAGATGGATATTCAACCTTATTAGCAGCAATGCCTTCCTTATCAGCAGTATTAACAGTTTCATCTTTATTAGTGTTGTTGGTGTTGTTACCATCATTAGCAGCATTAACATCATTAGAACTGTCAACATTATTATCCTTCTCTTGATTGATATTTTCTTGTTCTTTTCTTGGCTCTTCATCATCGTGCTGTTCATCATCACATGAAGACTTAACTTCATCTGAGCCTGGGGACTCTTGATCTAGGTTCTTTGTTTCTTCATCCTGAAAACTCTTTGGACTTTGAGAGAATAGTGGATCAGCAGTCCATAATGGTAGCAAAATGCAGTCTTTGCCAGGTCCTGTCTCCTTTCTAGCTTGACCTGCATCATGACTAGTTTTTGTACCTGCAAAACTATTAGACTGTGTACCTGCAACAACTGGCTCATAATTCATTGTTTTTGTTAGTGCATCAATATCAAGTTGCCAATCTGGTCCAGTACCTACAGTATTAGGTGTACTCTCACTAAACCTAACATGTAAGTTCTCTTCCACCATCCTGGTTCTACTACTGAATACTCTAAAGGAATTGGAACCTTATCACTTTTTGTTTTAGGGATTTGGATTGATTGATCTGTTTGATTAATTTATCCAATCATGTTTTCGAATCTTGTTTCTTATAGATTCGATTGGAGGCGCGTTTGCTTCAGCCGCTGTTATTATCAAGACCTTTACTGCTGTTAGGGTTTCATGCGTATTTGTCCTAGATCGTTATGTTTTAGGGTTTTGATCGTTTCTTTTACCATAGATCTATTGGATCGACGGGATTGGTTCGTGAGTTGCTAGAGGGGTGCGGTCTGATCATGAATACTCTAGCCCCTTGTTGGTCTTGTGCATGTGTTTGGATGTATGGAATGCATATTACTAATCTCCTACAGGTATTGACTTTTTGTTCGTCATTATGGAAGTTAGCCACGAAGGCTATTTGGAATTGGCTTCAATGTCGGATTTCAGACTCAAATGAACCCGGTGCAATTGTTTTGCCTATTCATACCAGCTATGTGGATTGAGTGGCTATTCGGTTCGTGAGTTCCTGGCCTGCTATTGGTTGTCTAGAAAGTTGGTTACTGCTTCTTTCATCGAGTGAGCAAACGTTTAGGGACAACGGATCTCATCAATAACGGACAATTGCTCTCATAGTGAGCCTTTAGGGACAACGACTCTTATCATGTAAGGGACAATTGCCCTCATAAAGTGAGCCTTTAGGGATAACGGCTCCCATCATGTATGTGACAATTTCTCTTATCAAGTGTACAAGCATTTAGGGACAACGACACTCATCATGTAAAGGGAAATTGCTCTCATCAAGTGAGCCTTTAGGGACAACAGCTCTCATCATGTAAAGGACAATTGCCCTCATAAAGTGAGCCTTTAGGGACACAGGCTCTCATCATGTAAGAGACAATTGCTCTTATCCAGTGTGCAAGCATTTAGAGACAACGGCTCTCATCGTGTAAAGCGAAATTGCTCTCATCAAGTGAGCAACCGTTTAGGGACAACGACTCTCATCAAGTAACGGACAATTGCTCTCATCAAGTAAGTGTTTAGGGACAACGGCTTTTATCATGTAAGGAACAATTGCCCTCATGAAGTGAGCCTTTAGGGACAACGACTCTCATCATGTAAGTGACAATTTCTCTTATCAAGTGTGCGAGCATTTAGGGACAATGACTCTCATCATGTAAAGGGCAATTGCTCTCAACAAGGGAGCAAGCGTTTAGGGACAACGACTCTCATCAAGTAACAGACAATTGCTCTCATCAAGTGAGCCTTTAGAGACAACGGCTCTCATCATGTAAGGGACAATTACCCTCATAAAGTGAGCCTTTAGGGTCAACAACTCTCATCATGTAAGTGACAATTGCTCTTATCAATTGTGCAAGGATTTAGGGACAACGCCTCTCATCATGTAAATGGCAATTGCTCTCTTTAAGTGAGCAACATTTAGGGACAACGACTCTCAACAAGTAATGGACACTTGCTCTCATCAATTGAGCTTTTAGGGACAACGGCTCTCAACATGTAAGGGACAATTACCCTCATAAAGTGAGCCTTTAGGGACAAGGGCTCTCATCATGTAAGTGACAATTGCTCTTATCAAGTGTGCAATCATTTAGGGACAACGACTCTCATCATGTAAGGGGCAATAGCTCTCATCAAGTGAGCAAGCGTTTAGGGACAATGGCTTTCATCAAGTAAAGAAGAATTGCTCTCATCAAGTGAGTCTTTAGGGACAACGGCTCTCATTATGGAAGGCACAATTACCTTCATAAAGTGAGCCTTTAGGGACAACGACTCTCATCATGTAAGGGGAAATAGCTCTCATCAAGTGAGCAAGCGTTTAGGGGCAATGACTCTCATCAAGTAAAGAAGAATTGCTCTCATCATGTAAGGGACAATTACCCTCATAAAGTGAGCCTTTAGGGACAACGACTCTCATCATGTATGTGACAATTGCTCTTATCAAGTGTACAAGCATTTTGGGACAACGTCTCTCATCATGTAAAGAGAAATTGCTCTCATAAAGTGAGCCTTTAGGGACAACAGCTCTCATCATGTAAGTGACAATTGCTCTTATCCAGTATGCAAGCATTTAGAGACAACGGCTCTCATCGTGTAAAGCGCAATTGCTCTCATCAAATGATCAACCGTTTAGGGACAACGGCTCTCATCAAGTAATGGAAAATTGCTCTCTTCAAGCATGCCTTTAGGGACAACGGCTCTTATCATGTAAGGGACACTTGCCATCATAAAGTGAGGCTTTAAGGACAATGACTCTCATCATGTAAGTGACAATTGCTCTTATCAAGTGTGCAAGCATTTAGGGACAACAACTCTCATCATGTAAAGGGCAATTGCTCTCAACAAGTGAGCAAGCGTTTAGGGACAACGGCTCTCATCAAGTAACGGGCAATTTCTCTCATCAAGTGAGCCATTAGGGACAACGGTTCTCATCATGTAAGGGACAATTACCCTAATAAAGAGAGCCTTTAGGGTCAACAGCTCTCATCATGTAAGTGGCAATTGCTCCTATCAAGTGTGCAAGCATTTAGGGACAACGGCTCTCATCATGTATATGGCAATTGCTCTCATCAAGTGAGCAACATTTAGGGACAACGACTCTCATCAAGTAACGGACAATTGCTCTCATTAAGTGAGCCTTTAGGGACAACGGCTCTCATCATGTAAGGGAAAATTACCCTCATAAAGTGAGCCTTTAGGGACAACGTCTCTCATCATATATGTGACAATTGCTCTTATCAAGTGTACAAGAATTTAGGGACAACGGCTCTCATCAAGTAAAGGGCAATTGCTCTCAACAAGTGAGCCTTTAGGGACAACGGCTCTCATCATGTAAGGGAAAATTGCCCTCATAAAGTGAGCCTTTAGGGATAACTACTCTCATCATGTAAGTGACAATTGCTCTTATCAAGTGTGCACGCATTTAGGGACAACGACTCTCATTATGTAAAGGGCAATTGCTCTCAACAAGTGAGCAAGCATTTAGGGACAACGGCTCTCATCAATTAACGAACAATTACTCTCATCAAGTGAGCATTTAGGGACAACGACTCTCATCATGTTAGGGACAATTACCCTCATAAAGTGAGCCTTTAGGGTCAACAACTCTCATCATGTAAGTGAAAATTGCTCTTATCAAGTGTGCAAGCATTTAGGGACAATGACTCTCATCAAGTAACGGACACTTGCTCTCATCAATTAAGCATTTAGGGACAACGACTCTCATCATGTAAGGGACAATTACCCTCATAAAGTGAGCCTTTAGGGATAACGGCTCTCATCATGTAAAGGGCAATTGCTCTCATCAAGTGAGCCTTTAGGGACAACGGCTCTCATCATATAAGGGAAAATTGCCCTCATAAAGTGAGCCTTTTGGGACACAGGTTCTCATCACGTAAGTGACAATTGCTCTTATCCAGTTCGCAAGCATTCAGAGACAACGACTCTCATCGTGTAAAGCGCAATTGCTCTCATCAAGTGAGCAACCGATTCGGGACAACGGCTCTCATCAAGTTACAAACAATTGCTCTTATCAAGTGTGCACGCAATTAGGGACAACGGCTCTCATCATGTAAAGGGCAATTGCTCTCAACAAGTGAGCAAGCGTTTAGGGACGACTCTCGATAGTAACAAATAATTGCTTTCATCAAGTGAGCATTTAAGGACAATGGCTCTCATCATGTAAGGGACAATTACCCTTATAAAGTGAGCATTTAAGGTGCAAGTATTTAGGGAAAATGACTTTCATCAAGGGTGCAAGCATTTAAGGAAAATGACTTTCATCATATAAATGGCAATTGCTCTCATTAAGTGAGCAACATTTAGGGACAACGGATCTCATCAAGTAACGGACACTTGCTTTCATCAATTGAGCCTTTAGGGATAACGACTCTCATCATGTAAGGGACAATTACCCTCATAAATTGAGCCTTTAGGGATAACGGCTCACATCATGTAAAGGGCAATTGCTCTCATCAAGTGAGCCTTTAGCGACCACGGCTCTCATCATATAAGGGACAATTGCCCTCATAAAGTGAGCCTTTTGGGACACAAGCTCTCATCATGTAAGTGAAAATTGCTCTTATCCAGTGTGCTATCATTCAGAGACAACGGCTCTCATCGTGTAAAGCGCAATTGCTCTCATCAAGTGAACAACCGTTTCGGGACAACGGCTCTCATCTAGTAACGGACAATTGCTCTCATCAAGTAAGCCTTTAGGGACAACGGCTCTTATCATGTAAGGGATAATTTCCCTCATTAAGTGAGCCTTTAGGAACAACGACTCTCATTATGTAAGTGACAATTGCTCTTATCATATTGGTTTCCACAGTTCTATGATACACTGGATTATGGTATGTCTTACAACTGCTTCTTTTTCTATTTGTATTAACGGGTTTTTTAAAAGTAAACAAGGTCTGAGACAGGGTGACCCAATGTCGCCTTACTTGTTTACTGTTGTTATGGAGGTTTTTAATATGATGTTGAAAAGACAAATTAGGAGGGATAATAGGTTTCATTACCATTGGGGGTGTAAGAAACTTCAGTTGACTCATTTATGTTTTGCGGATGACTTATTATTACTTTGTCATGGGGATGAGATTTCTGCTTCTATCCTTAGGAGGGCTTTAGATGAGTTCACTATGTGCTCTGGTCTGTTCCCTAGTTTAGCTAAGAGCGTTGCCTTTTTTGGTGGTGTTCCTGATCCGATTAGGGATAGGATTCTTCTTGCTATGCCATTTAGTATTGGTGAGTTCCCTATGAAATATTTGGGTATTCCTTTGACGGGTAAGAGAATTTGCAACAGCGATTGTAGAGTGTTGATAGAAAAAGTCAAGAATAGGATTAATGATTGGAGAAATAAATCCTTGTCTTTTGCGGGTAGGCTTCAATTAATTTCCTCTGTGCTTGCTTCACTTCATGTTTACTGGGCCTCTATGTTCTTTTTTCCTGCCTATATTTGTGATAGTATTGATAAGCTGTGTAAGAAATTTTTGTGGTCTGGTGGGCGTGATGGGAGCGGGATTGTAACACCCCAACCCAGCAAGGGTAGAAGTATCACATTAATGGCTTCATATCAGATCAAACAAAACATACATTCAATAGTAATACAAAGATTCTCAATGGTTACAAATGAAATACTGAATACACAAGGATACAAGGGAAACAAAAGCTAATTACTAAATCTGCAAAAGCAACTCCTTCTAATGGTCTCTACTTCAGAATAACTATCAAAGTCTTCTAAGTCCAAAAGTCTCTTCACTCATACCCAAACCCATCGTCCTGCTTATTACCTGCCGCACACGAAAAGAAAACGTGCGGCTGAGCTTAAAAAGCTCAGTGAACAGATACGTATACAAAGCAAAGAATAACGAAACAGAAATATAATATGGGCAATGGGGAAATGTCATAAGGTATAAAAGAAATAAATGGATAATAAGAGAAGAGTAGGATAGTCATCTACCACGAGCCCAGAAACTCAAAGTCATAATCTCAAAGTTATCATCTCAAAATCATAGTCTCACAATCAGAGGGGATACCTCTCAGGCAACCAGATAATATGAGGGGTGTCCTCATGTATCATAATAGTGGAGTGATCAGCTCCCAGAAATGTGAAAGGCGTGTATTGCACACAGCACCAGTCACCTCAAAGTCATACTCAAAGTCATAATCTCAAATTCACAAACATGCCTAGGATTGCAATCCATACGCCCCCAAACTCAAAGTCATAATCTCAAAGTCATAATGGCCATAGCAGATAATATAAAAAGGACGGTGTGAGAAATCACTCCCCCACACAGGAGTCATGCCAGTGGTGCATCACAGACATGGCCAGGTTACCTTCCTGGCTAGGAAAGAACAAAAATGGCTCGGGTATCAAACTAAGAGTCCTGTCTCAAAATCATAGCTCAAGGTCATATATCAAAAGGTGCATCTCAAGGTCATATCAAAAGTAATATCGAAGGTTCATTCAAGGGAACATAGCAATGGCTTGGGGAATCTTAACTGAATCATAACTCAAAATCAATATATGGCATATGAGAACCCTTACTGAAAAAGGGCAGAGTATCTGTACCTCGACAAAGCACACCAAATATCAAAGCAACGAAAGAAATAGGGATGGATGATCACTCCCTCTTCACCCGATCTACAAATATGCATAAGTTCTCTTATAAGTTTCATATGATCGTAAGGTTTCATTTTTGTTCTCATCCCATTTAGGTAATTTTAAGTTATAACATTCTCATATGCCAATTCAAGGATTACCAAATGATCATATCCTTAGTTCAAGATTCATAATGTCTTTTCACCAAGTTTTAGTGTTCATATAATCTTGGGTTCATTAGGTAATTAACATAAGTTTAGGGTATAATACAAAAATATCATCAAGTTACAGATTTTATAAGTTATGACCTTTGGTTTTAGCAAAATATCCATTTACACCCTTTAGGTTACATAATAAACACATCACACCCTTTAGTTCACAATTTTACACCTTTATAACATCACACAGTTTTAAGTACGAATTTGTCAGGTTTTCAATAAATTATAAATCGTATAAGAACTCAGTATTAAAATTCCCAAAAATTCACAGAGGTGCTCATATGTCTAAAGTATTTTACTAAATTTTTCCAGATTTTATTATGTAGTATAGGTATGTGCTAAAAATCCACTTTCCCAACTAGTCCAGATTTCTGAGTAATTTTACTATACAAAAAGTTATCAATTATAAACCCTTTAAGAAAATTTCACAAAAATCTACAAAAATTCCAGGAAGTAGCATACATCTTATAGATTACCCAGTTCAAAGGACTATTCCTAACTCAACACGGTTTGAAAATTAAAAATCAAAAACCCGGACTGATTTTCCAGACTCACAAATCCGACCAGACACATAATTTTCTAAAAATCAAAAAGTACCCTTCCAGGCCTCTAAAAATTACAAACTAAATTTTCCCAGATAGCTATTTCAGTGAACTTAGTTTTGGGATTTTAAAACACTCAAAAACTCGATTCCACCATAAAGTTACAGCCGTTTAAAATTGAACAAAATTCGAACTCAGAATCAGACATCACAGCAACTTATCCAATTTAGGGTTTTTAATATCCAAATCATTAGTTTTTCACTCCAAACGATTTTGGTTGAGTTCATAACATATTTTGGTCATTCTATAACAGATTTAACATGATCACAACTAATTATTTCACCACAAAAATATGTAGCCGATTCATATATACGATTTTAGGGTTTGTTCATTTGTGATTTCATGAGGTATTTTATGTGCATATATTCGATTAGAACCAAAACAAGAACACGGATTGAACAAATGATACTATACCCTTGTAGACCACGAAGAAACACGAACACAACAAGAATCAAAACACCACACGAATTGCCTCTTCCCTCTCTTCTTCTTGATCGACAAACAGCCCACAAAAGGAAGAAAAGAACATGGTTTTTGTTAGTTTTTGATGCGTAAAATTCGTATGGAATCATCGTAGATGTTAGGGACTTACCTTGTGATGATTAAACAAGAGTTAGAACAAGATTTCGAAGCTTCTTGGATGGTTTTTGAGGCGTGGCAGCAGCTACTATGAAAACAGCCGATGGTTTTATTGTGTTGTTTAGGGTTTCTTTGTTTCTCAAAAATTGAAGATCGGTATTAGGATAATAGGAACCGAATATTATGTTGATGATATATTAGGAAGGATCAAATCAAATTAAGGGACTTGCCATATCTTTGCAAATCATGAACATGGTCTTCTTTTTGGTTAAGGGGGGGCGGCCAAATTAGTGTTCCCTTTCCTTTTTTTTTTTTTTTTTTTTTTTTCAACTTTGTATATAATGTATAGTTTTATAAATTAAGTTATAACTTATGTTATTTGTCACATAATTAATATTCATATGTTCTCAAAGTTTTAAATTCGAGGGTATTTTTGTCACTTTGGTTTATATTAGTTTCGGGGTTTTACAACTCTTCCCCTCTTAAAAAGAAATTTTCGTCCTCGAAAATTGAAGCACGAAACCAAAGTGAAAATGCGAAGTTAAACGGAGTGGTAGCAAGTCGCAAAAGATCATCACAACCATTCTCATGTCCGAGGAGGTTCTTCCAAAAGATTTTCAGACCAAAGGTTTCTCATGACTCAGATCAAAATGAGGTGGTTTCAAATTTCTCAAAAGGAGACAAAATAAGTTGATTTCTGATCAAAAGGTCCATGCAAAATAAACTGGACGATAGGTGAATCTTTAGAAAGCTCATATAGAATACGAACACGAATTTCAAATCTAATTAATCTCATCATCCGTAGGAAGTTCTAAAAGGAGTTTCAGGACTTATAACTGAGGTCAACAGAATTCAAATCGAGAGTTCAAACTCAATCAGATATCTAATGAACGAAAGCAGGGTACACACACAGGTAGAATGAACCTAGTGTCTCACTATTCGCGGATAATCCAACGGAGTTCAAATTCTAAACTTCTTAGGTACTTCCCAAGATATCCTATGCCCACAATAAGTGCACGTTATATGATGTAAGTATTATCACGTTGGCCAGACGTCATAATACTGGCATCATATAAATATGCCCTCATGATGGTCATACTTTATCTTAAATCGTAATCATAACTTATCTAAATCCACCTAGTCCACCTACCGTCTCAGAGGTCACTAAAATCAAACATCATAACTAAGAGAACGAAATTACTCGAAGAGTAACGGAAATCCGAAAATGTCCATCAGAATTCATGTACGTCGTTAATAGCGTCAATACTTCATAACTTACCGAAATCAACTCAGCCAATATCAGTGGTTACTTCAACATCCGTCCTTTCTGAAACATAAATCACAAAGTCCCTTCCATCATTCGTCAAAATTCCACATAACTCGTTACTCAACAAATGCAGAGTGACATAGGACGAAATTACTAACGGAGAAACCCAAATTATTCAAAGGACTTCATTATCAGGTAATGGAATTTAAGTAGGTTGAGGGAAAAACGAATTACGTCATCGATAGCTTCATCATTCACAGAATCACCTCGTCTAAACGCAAATGTCCACTTCCAAATTCGTCAATTCAAATACTAAACTTCAAAATTTCTTCCAAATTGGAGTGGTTCATCTATGTTTGTCCATCTTATCCCATGGTGAAAAGGAATTACAAACTTGAGTTTGATTCCTCAAGCCTTCAGCAACTCTTCTTGATATGGTGATGTCGTAGCGGCAGTCTCTGACACGATCATCGTGCAACCCTCCATCCGCAAGTCTGCTTCTGCCCTCAATTCATCTTAGTACAACTAAAATGAATAGAGAAGCAAGACTGCGCATCTTCGACAGGCCTTCCAGCATAGCTCCAGGTATGTGTTGAACGATTCGCCTCATACGATCTGGTTGTCTTGATGCCCGAGTTGCAATCTTCACGTGTTGCATGATGTGTAGTCGAGTACTATCCAGTTCCTCTCTTCTTCTTAGGTGCTTCATCTAAGGTACACTTGTCGCAACCATCTTCTACTATTCTCCCACCAGGTTTCTAACGCTGATAATTGTCTTCGATCTTGATCCTTTCTGTGTGAAACTCTGTCTTCACATTATATAGGGTAGTGTTGCCTACTAAGAGCTCTGAACGTCAACCGAATTTCTCTTCTAGAACAAAGGCTCATCCTGCCAATAATCTCTATGTTCTTCTTTCGTTCTCTGAACATAACACAATGTCATACCATGACAATTTGTCCAAAACACACGAAGACATGATCATTTTTGCCAATACTATTGGCATCACTCAAACTCATAAGATTATAACGAGCGCGAGGACCGTCTCTGAAATCGTTTAGGGGAAAAACTTTCACATACACCTCATGTCGCCTTCCTTCTTCTTCAAAGTAAGACTGAACTACCTCACAAAGGTTACTCTCGGTTAATTAACCCCCTTCTTAGAAGTTCTTGTGGTTGCTGCTTCAGCCCTTCAAATTTAGCACGATGCAACGAGACACGAAGTTTCAAAAGGAAGACCAAATCAATCATTGATGTGCGAAGACGGGTAACGATTATTGATAGTGGTACGGTTAGGTGCACAATAGTCGATACGTCGTCACATACTTCATCTTCATAGACCAACAAGAGTACTTCAAGAGAATCACTGAGGTGAGCAAAATTCATATTACACCTGAAATACCGGAAAATCTTCGTACAACGAAATATTTCTAATGGCGGAACTTTCCAAGGGTGAATAGTAATGGTTGTCAGGAAAATTGATAATCATATGAGTTCAGGGTTGGTGCTTCCATAGTGGCAAAACTTTATCAGATTCAGGTGTAGAGATTCATCATAACGAAATAGGGTAAGATAAATTGTTAAGATCACATTTCAGATACGGTAGTCTATGGTAGCTTTACAAATAGTCATCCAGTCCATACATAAGAGACCACGCAATAAGACATGTCAAGATCAAAAGATTCATAGAACGAATACAGTCATCGAATCAGACGGATAGTTCATATATCGAAATCCAGTACATGTTTCAATAAAAGTGTTGAGATGGATAAACGAATGATTCAAGTGTGGGGATTTGTTCAGCTTCTTAGCATAAGCAGTAAGTAGGATGTGTATTATCAGCAATACAACATCGTATATTTGTCAAAAGTGAGATGTACAGAATATCCATTATTAGCATCATCATGCTCAGTTAACAAATCCATACAGAGGTAACATAGCATCATATCCTTCCAAAGGAAATGGTTGGCAGAACAAGATTCGTCATTCAAAGGAAAGGAACATAACTTCCTATATCCATGGTTAATAATTACCAGAATCCTCATAGGAGTAGTAACGGATTTATGCAAAGTTAAGTAGTATCGGACGATACATTCACATTCAGCATAAGATATGAATTCACAAAATGTGTCGAACACATTATGGTTGAATGGCTTACGACATGGTCGGAAAGGTGTTAAACAGCTTATCAAACAAATCGGAGGTGGATGTCAAAATCTGAAAATGAAACTTACATGGTGTAAGGTATCCAGGTGGGTTTTTCGAGGTACTCCCAACTTACTTGGTTACTAAGCTTAAGTTGTAAAACTTCTAACTCCTGAAAAGTTTCTGATGAGGTTTAACTAAGGGCAGAGGCACGAATCAGAGTGATGCGGAAGCAAATGATACTCACATATATGTCTTAGTCTACCCATTCCTCACTGGTCAAATTTAGGTTCCTATAGGGAGATCCTAAAGCAAATCTTACAGGTTATCTTATGAGCGCTTACAGGGAAACTTAGTGGTCCTACTTACACAGGCCAAGGGTAAATGTATTACGAATCGCAGCCTGTCGCTCTGATACCATAATTGTAACACCCCAACCCAGCAAGGGTAGAAGTATCACATTAATGGCTTCATATCAGATCAAACAAAACATACATTCAATAGTAATACAAAGATTCTCAATGGTTACAAATGAAATACTGAATACACAAGGATACAAGGGAAACAAAAGCTAATTACTAAATCTGCAAAAGCAACTCCTTCTAATGGTCTCTACTTCAGAATAACTATCAAAGTCTTCTAAGTCCAAAAGTCTCTTCACTCATACCCAAACCCATCGTCCTGCTTATTACCTGCCGCACACGAAAAGAAAACGTGCGGCTGAGCTTAAAAAGCTCAGTGAACAGATACGTATACAAAGCAAAGAATAACGAAACAGAAATATAATATGGGCAATGGGGAAATGTCATAAGGTATAAAAGAAATAAATGGATAATAAGAGAAGAGTAGGATAGTCATCTACCACGAGCCCAGAAACTCAAAGTCATAATCTCAAAGTTATCATCTCAAAATCATAGTCTCACAATCAGAGGGGATACCTCTCAGGCAACCAGATAATATGAGGGGTGTCCTCATGTATCATAATAGTGGAGTGATCAGCTCCCAGAAATGTGAAAGGCGTGTATTGCACACAGCACCAGTCACCTCAAAGTCATACTCAAAGTCATAATCTCAAATTCACAAACATGCCTAGGATTGCAATCCATACGCCCCCAAACTCAAAGTCATAATCTCAAAGTCATAATGGCCATAGCAGATAATATAAAAAGGACGGTGTGAGAAATCACTCCCCCACACAGGAGTCATGCCAGTGGTGCATCACAGACATGGCCAGGTTACCTTCCTGGCTAGGAAAGAACAAAAATGGCTCGGGTATCAAACTAAGAGTCCTGTCTCAAAATCATAGCTCAAGGTCATATATCAAAAGGTGCATCTCAAGGTCATATCAAAAGTAATATCGAAGGTTCATTCAAGGGAACATAGCAATGGCTTGGGGAATCTTAACTGAATCATAACTCAAAATCAATATATGGCATATGAGAACCCTTACTGAAAAAGGGCAGAGTATCTGTACCTCGACAAAGCACACCAAATATCAAAGCAACGAAAGAAATAGGGATGGATGATCACTCCCTCTTCACCCGATCTACAAATATGCATAAGTTCTCTTATAAGTTTCATATGATCGTAAGGTTTCATTTTTGTTCTCATCCCATTTAGGTAATTTTAAGTTATAACATTCTCATATGCCAATTCAAGGATTACCAAATGATCATATCCTTAGTTCAAGATTCATAATGTCTTTTCACCAAGTTTTAGTGTTCATATAATCTTGGGTTCATTAGGTAATTAACATAAGTTTAGGGTATAATACAAAAATATCATCAAGTTACAGATTTTATAAGTTATGACCTTTGGTTTTAGCAAAATATCCATTTACACCCTTTAGGTTACATAATAAACACATCACACCCTTTAGTTCACAATTTTACACCTTTATAACATCACACAGTTTTAAGTACGAATTTGTCAGGTTTTCAATAAATTATAAATCGTATAAAAACTCAGTATTAAAATTCCCAAAAATTCACAGAGGTGCTCATATGTCTAAAGTATTTTACTAAATTTTTCCAGATTTTATTATGTAGTATAGGTATGTGCTAAAAATCCACTTTCCCAACTAGTCCAGATTTCTGAGTAATTTTACTATACAAAAAGTTATCAATTATAAACCCTTTAAGAAAATTTCACAAAAATCTACAAAAATTCCAGGAAGTAGCATACATCTTATAGATTACCCAGTTCAAAGGACTATTCCTAACTCAACACGGTTTGAAAATTAAAAATCAAAAACCCAGACTGATTTTCCAGACTCACAAATCCGACCAGACACATAATTTTCTAAAAATCAAAAAGTACCCTTCCAGGCCTCTAAAAATTACAAACTAAATTTTCCCAGATAGCTATTTCAGTGAACTTAGTTTTGGGATTTTAAAACACTCAAAAACTCGATTCCACCATAAAGTTACAGCCGTTTAAAATTGAACAAAATTCCAACTCAGAATCAGACATCACAGCAACTTATCCAATTTAGGGTTTTTAATATCCAAATCATTAGTTTTTCACTCCAAACGATTTTGGTTGAGTTCATAACATATTTTGGTCATTCTATAACAGATTTAACATGATCACAACTAATTATTTCACCACAAAAATATGTAGCCGATTCATATATACGATTTTAGGGTTTGTTCATTTGTGATTTCATGAGGTATTTTATGTGCATATATTCGATTAGAACCAAAACAAGAACACGGATTGAACAAATGATACTATACCCTTGTAGACCACGAAGAAACACGAACACAACAAGAATCAAAACACCACACGAATTGCCTCTTCCCTCTCTTCTTCTTGATCGACAAACAGCCCACAAAAGGAAGAAAAGAACATGGTTTTTGTTAGTTTTTGATGCGTAAAATTCGTATGGAATCATCGTAGATGTTAGGGACTTACCTTGTGATGATTAAACAAGAGTTAGAACAAGATTTCGAAGCTTCTTGGATGGTTTTTGAGGCGTGGCAGCAGCTACTATGAAAACAGCCGATGGTTTTATTGTGTTGTTTAGGGTTTCTTTGTTTCTCAAAAATTGAAGATCGGTATTAGGATAATAGGAACCGAATATTATGTTGATGATATATTAGGAAGGATCAAATCAAATTAAGGGACTTGCCATATCTTTGCAAATCATGAACATGGTCTTCTTTTTGGTTAAGGGGGGGCGGCCAAATTAGTGTTCCCTTTCCTTTTTTTTTTTTTTTTTTTTTTTTCAACTTTGTATATAATGTATAGTTTTATAAATTAAGTTATAACTTATGTTATTTGTCACATAATTAATATTCATATGTTCTCAAAGTTTTAAATTCGAGGGTATTTTTGTCACTTTGGTTTATATTAGTTTCGGGGTTTTACAGGGATTGCCAGTGTTTCTTGGAAAGATATTTGTAAACCCAAAAATCAAGGTGGTCTTGGCCTTAAACCTCTTAGGATCATGAATCAGGCTTTAATGACCAAGTATCTTTGGAATGTTATTAGTAAGAAGGACTCGTTGTGGGTGAAATGGGTACATGCTTATAGGGTAAAGGATAGGAATATTTGGTTCAATGTTAATTCTGCACATGGAGCGTGGAGTTGGAATCAGATTCTAGGCCTCAGGGATAAGATTCATTCTTTTGTTGCTTATAAATTGGGTAATGGTAAGAATTGCTCTATGTGGTTTGATAAGTGGCACACCAATGGTCCTTTATGTAAGCTCATCACTCATAGTTTTCTCACTGAGCATGGTATTGATGTTAATGACAAGGTTGCTGATTGGATTGATAGTAATGGATGGAAATGGCCTCATGAATGGAATAATTTATTTGGTGAGGTTTTGAATGTTCCTGTCCCCACCTTGTTAGATGACTGTGATGATAAGGTTTTGTGGGTTAATAAGAAGAATGAGGAAGTGGTGTTTAGTGTAAAGGAAGCTTGGAAAGCGTTAAGGTTAGATAGCCCTAAAGTTATTTGGCACAAGCACGTCTGGTTCACTCAATGTATTCCTAGACATGCTTTTGTGCTCTGGATGGCGATGAGAGGTAGGCTTAAAACCACGGATAGGATTTCCAAGTGGTTTAATGTTTCTAGTACCTTGTGCCCTTTATGTAAAAATGATAATGAGAGCCATAGTCATTTGTTCTTTAAGTGTGATTTTTATAAGAATGTTTGGGATAATCTTAAGCCTTTATGTAGGCTTGATGATGTTTCTTGTATATGGGCTGAGATCATCTCAGGGATTTCAATTAAAACTGCCAATAATTCTATTTGGAGCGTCATTCAGAGATTGGTGTTTAGTGCTGCAGTCTATTTCTTATGGCAAGAAAGAAACATTAGGATTTTCCAAAATGATTTTAGGACTGAGGAGACAGTGTTTAAGATCATTGTTGATACAGTTAGACATAAGTTGTTGGGTTTAAAGATAAAACGTTCTTTGGAAGTGGAGAAGGCTGCTGTCATTTGGAAGATTCCATTGAAAAGTAGTAATGGTGGTGATAGTGGGAGTAAAAATGGTTGTGATAATGGTGTTACGTAGACCTGTGTGGGGGCTTGTTCTGCACATGATCACATTGAGTTGTGTGCAATGTTTATGGTTGCTGCTGTGTGTTTGTGGTCTGCACAAGCTGGCATTGAGCTTGTGGCAGTTGTGGAGGTTTGGATGGAGATGCTGGTGGCTTAAACAGGGTATTTGGGACAACATCTGGACTTTCTTTACTAACGGGGCTTATGCTAGTTCTATGTGGTTTTGTAACTTGTACAGGCCTGCTGATGTTTATGATTCTTGGGTCTGCTGTTCTACCTTGGATCTGAGTTTTTGTTGTATTAATCAGGGTTTGTGAACTGATCTGGTTTTGGATAATTCCTTTAAAAGGCCCGTTGATGTTTGTGTGGGCTGGTTTTGTTGGTTCTATCCAGGTACGGGTTTTTGGAATTGCAACCAAACCTTTGATTGGGATGATGACGCTGTTCTATTATGCATCTGGATTAGACTGTGTTCAGGTTATAAGGTTGGGTCAGTTTGGGATATGTTGCATGGTGCTTGGTGTTTTATTTTGATCCAAACTTCTAACCATCATTATACAGGGTTAGTTTGTTTGTTGATTTTTTGTAGGATTTTTGATTCTTATGTTTTATGGGTTTGCTGGATATGTTTGGGAACTGGTTTTTGGTGCTGCAATCAAACTTTTGACTGTGATGATGTTGCTGTTTCTCTATGCCTGATCAGATGGTGGTTTTGGATGGCTAACATGATTTTAGTCAAATATTATCCATGGGACTTGGTGTATTCCAGTTCTAGTGAGGGCCTTTTGAGGACTATTAGTTCTTGGAATATTACCGAGTTTTATGGGTTTGGCATTTTTGACTATTTTCCTCTGTGGTTTCCCATGTGTTGGTGCACTGATTTGGCATTGGCATCTCACAAGTTGTCTCTAAAGCAGTTAATGATCATTGAGACTGTCTTGTGTTTTTGCACCAGGTTCGGTTTGTATTCTGATGTGGGTTATGGGTCAGTTTGTGATATGTTGGTTCAGTGTTATATGATATGGTTTACTAATATTTTGGATTAGTTTATGAGGAGTATTGTACAGGTTGCTATGCACTACAGAAGTTATTGCTTAACTTCTGCGTTGGCCATCTGTTTTGGGATTGTTAATGTTCATGTCCAGGTTTTGCATAGGCTGTTTTGGATTGTCTTTTCTTATGGTTACTATGCTTGCATTTCCTGCACTAATGACATTTACATCTCCTGTACTCTTTTTCCTTATGCAAAGTTTTCCCACAGGGTTTTTATTTGCCAAGGTTTTTTAACGAGACAGGATAGAATCGGTGATCTGTTGCTTGAAGATTCATCCACTTTCATTGCTGTTATCAGAAGGTTTGAAGTTACTTGGGATGATATGGGTTATTTTGTGATCAAGCCTGCTGAAGAATCCTTACAGCTTTGTGGTTTCTGTACTGTTTTGGCTGCTGCTATTTGGAGTATCTATGCTGCATTATTATGGCTGCTATTGTTGTTTTTTCCCCTTTTGCTTAGTCCTAGCAGATTAGCTTTCTATGAACTATACTCATATGGTGATGTTTGGCGTTACATTGGTTGGTCCCTTTGTAAATGTCCATGTATAAAGAGTATGTGTATGGTTTTAGATCAAGCTTGCCTTATGCTAAGACTGGTTTTAGGGGGTTGCCTTGTTGGTTATCTTGTTTTGTTTTGGTTAGTGATCTTTCGTCATTTGCAGCTCTTTGTTATTGATTTGGGGTTGTCCAAATCTTATTGTAGTTTTTTTGTTTCCTAGGCAAGAAATGTTTTTGGTAGGGGTTGTCTTACCATTTTCATTCTCTTGTGCTATCTCTTGTATATAACTTTTCATTTTATTTAATCTATTTTACTTTTGTAAATTAAAAAAAAAATAAAAATTGCTCTTATCAAGTCTGCAAGCTTTTAGGCACAATGGCTCTCATCATGTAAAGGGCATTTGCTCTCAATAAGTGAGCAAGCGTTTAGGGACAACGGCTCTCATCAAGTAATGGACAATTGCTCTCATCAAGTGAGCCTTTTGGGACAACGGCTCTCATCATGTAAGGGACAACTCTCACCATGTCTGAGAAAAACTACCCTCTAAACCCTAATTTCCTCTCCCCTTTGGGGGCAATTTCCGGCCACCCTCCCCCCTCAATTTCTGATCAAAAAACTTCCCTCTAAACCGTCTCTCTGTCATTCATCTTGAATGATATGCAATCGGGGATGATGGTTGTTAATTTCTGGGTCGAGGTGTGAGCCAATTAATGTGGAAATTGCCTTGTCTAGGGCTGGCGATATTCGGCCGCCACACTAATCTTTTTTCCAGCCAAAATCATGTTATATATCGTATCTCAATCAATTTAGTACATGATTACTATAGGCGGCGGTTGGGTGGTTATACTTTCTGATCTTATTAATCGCTATGCTGTTGGTGTTTGCGATTAAGGAAAACCCTAATCTTTGGGGTCGATTATTACTGGTCTATCTTTCCATCCTTGATCGTTTTTTTGTTCCTTCATTATGCGCATAGATTATCCCTTGATGGGGTAGTCGTATGTGGTGGCTTATCTGCGAAACCCTAGTTTTAGGGTTTCTATCGTTCGTTGTTGTGTTACATGCTATCGGCTGCAAGGTAACCCGTTTAGGGTTTGTTTGGTGCTTGTATGTTCTACAATCAGATGTACCTAGGTTTTTTCAGTAGGTTTAGAGAGAGATGGACGTTAGGGTTTAACCCTAGCACTGTGATCGTTCTGGTATATTACCAGATCTATGTGGTGATGCTAGTAATATGCTACTGTATGGGAAGTTAGGGTTTGATAAACCCTTGTTACGTGATCTCCGTTTCCTCTTAATTCAGTTGGTTACGTTTCATCATTTGGAAGTTAGGGTTTATAATCCTATGTTTGGGGCCATTTATTCCAGACCTGGTGGTGCTTTGATATATTCACGTATTATCATACTTAATTTGGTGGTCGTGTTTAGTTGCTGGTCTCTTTTTTTTGGGTAAAGGGGAGTAATCCTGCACCTTGGTAAGTAGATTAACCAAAAAACATTGAAGTACAATTGGCATGGGTGGATCCCATGCCCTCAGCCCGTTACATAGGCGATTTAACTCTACAAATGTAACTAAGCAAAACTACTGCTAAACGCAGGGCAACCAAAGCTGCTAAAGCAGCAAATAACCAAATTACATTTCAGTTACAATCAAAATGTAAAAAACAACCAGGTCCGATTGAACCACTTCCATGGATGGCACTCGATCATCAATGGTCTTCATTGTATGTACAGCGAGTACAGCACCAATGTACAAGGCTACATCTTCAATAGCAAGAACCTGTAAGAGTAACCAAAAGGAAAACCTGCCCTACCGCACGACGCCGGCCAAAGGTCCAGGAATCCCTAACAACACGATCAGCAAAAGGAACAAAACACCCAAAACCTGCCCTACCGGCAATTACACCGGCAAAAGGTCCAAGATCCTTGTAATTTTGCCCCAACCCAACCATGAACTACCAAGCCGCAACCCAAATACAAGCCGCAGCAAACACCCAAACCGGTACCAAGTAGACATGTGATCACAGCAAAAACCCTGACCGCACAATGTAAAAAACAACCAGGTCTGAATGAACCACAACGTCCAAGGCTACATCTTCAACAGCAAGATCCTACAAGAGTAACCTAAAGGAAAACCAGCCCTACCGTATGACGCCAACCAAAGGTCCAGGAATCCCTAACAACACGATCGGCAAAGGAACAAACCACCCAAAACCTTGCCCTACCAGCAATAACACCGGCAAAAGGTCAAAGATCTTTGTAATTCTGCCCCAACCCAACCGTGAACAACCAAGCCGCAACCCAAATACAAGCCGCAGCAAACACCCAAACCGGTACCAGACATGCGATCACAGCAACAACCCTAACCGCACACACCCACCGGCTACACCCAATCAACCTAAACCTGCCGACACAAGTCTAGGAAACCATAGCAGCTTCCCACGCAAAGCGTGATACCAAGAAACCCAAGCACCACGATCATCATAAGCAACAGCTACTAACAATCAGCAGCAGCGATTATTGAAGGATTACCAAATCCAAGATCACAACAACCCTAAATCGGAAACCCCTTAAGAACCGCAAACAACTAGCAACCAAGATCAGGAACCCTAACCCTAGTTGTAACAATCAATCAAGGGAGGATGAATACCAGCGTATACACGAGGATAATCATCATAAACGCTCCCTGATAACATCATAACTGGCCAGGAAACCCTAGCGCAGTCATATCCATAAAATCCAAATTAACGGATTTGAACAGCAAAGAAGGATGTCGATAGACGAAGCATTCCAGCCGTGACCCCATCAAAACCAGAAGAGAACTCAATTTGTGACTGCTTAAACCCTAAAAACAATCAAAGAATGATAGATCTAGGAGTAATGAGCATCAATAATCGAATTATTGGAATGAACAGATAGGATTTTAATGGCGGCCGGAAATCTCCTTTTTCTCTCCCCAAAGGGAGAGAAAGGACCCCTTTTTTCGTGATGCTTGTTGGTAGACTATTGCTTCGGCTTATCAGACTTTGGTCGTTACATGGTCTGGTTTGTCGATCCAATTGTAACTTTGGGTTTGTATAAGCCCTATGTTTCGTGATCTGATCTAGTAGTGAGGGTTTTATACCTTCTTTGGCTGTCATCGATTTGCACATATGACCTGATGATGTTGTGATCTGCTCTTGTTTCATATGCTATTGGGGATGATTATGGTGCTCGATGGATGGACGTTACTAGTTTTGGTCATGTTGCAGCCTTGATTCGCATTTATCTTGGCCTTCTATGATCATTTTTATCACTAGTATTATTGTAAGTTGAAGACAACCAGTACACTTGTTGGTGTTGGTGTTTTTTGTAAGTTAGGGATCATTCCCCAATTATTCGTCTATGACTTTATATATACATTGTGTTACATTCTTAGCTAGAGTTTGCAAGGAACTTTTAGAAGAAGCGGTATTGGTTTAAAGTCATAGTGTTGGTACGTTTGGTTGGATGTTGTAGATTGTTTGGTCTTTCTTGGATCAATGGGGGTTCGTTGTAGTCCCTTGGTGAGGATGGTGCTGTTTGTGGTTACTCTTTACCATGGTTGTGGCTGCTTCGTGGAAAGTTATGGACTTCTATGACGACTTGTGAAGATTCAAGTGTTTCTACTTGAATAGTATTTTATTTATTATCTTTTATAGTCGTATTTTTATGTCCAATTATTAAGTCATAAGAGTGGTTTGTCACTTTTATATTGTGGTTATTGGTAGTTTACTGTTTGTAAGTTATAAGAATGCTTTGTCATTCTTGTAAGTGCCCATGTAACGGGCTGAGATATGGGATGTCACCCATATTCTTTGTACTTAAACGTTTTTGGTGTCAAGTGTGCAAGCATTTAGAGACAACGTCTCTCATCGTGTAAAGCGCAATTGCTATCATCAAATGAGCAACCGTTTAGGGACAATGGCTCTCATCAAGTAACGGAAAATTTCTCTCATCAATTAAGCCTTTAGGGACAACGACACTTATAATGTAAGGGAAAATTGCCCTAATAAAGTGAGCCTTTAGGGAAAACGACTCCCATCATGTAAGTGACAATTGCTCTTATCAAGTGTGCACACATTTAGGGACAACAACTCTCATCATGTAAAGGGAAATTGCTCTCAACAAGTGAGCAAGCGTTTATGGACAGCGGCTCTCATCATGGAATGAACAATTGCTCTAATCAAGTGAGCATTTAGGGACAACGGCTCTCATCATGTAAGGGACAATTACCCTCATAAAGTGAGCATTTAGGGTCAACAACTCTCATTATGTATGTAAGTGACAATTGCTCTTATCCAGTGTGCAAGCATTCAGAGACCACGACTCTCATCGTGTAAAGCGCAATTGCTCTCATCAAGTGAGCAACCGATTCGGGACAACGGCTCTCATCAAGTAACGGACAATTGCTCTTATCAAGTGTGCACGCATTTAGGGACAACGACTCTCATCATGTAAAGGGCAATTGCTCTCAACAAGTGAACAAGCATTTAGGTACAACGATTCTTATCAAGTAACAAACAATTGCTCTCATCAAGTGAGCATTTAGGGACAATGGCTCTCATCATGTAAGGGACAATTACCCTCATAAAGTGAGCATTTAGGGTCAACAACTCTCATTATGTAAGTGACAATTGCTCTTATCAAGTGTGCAAGCATTTAGGGACAACGGCTCTCATCATATAAATAGCAATTGTTCTCATCAAGTGAGCAACATTTGGGGAAAACGGCTCTCATCAAGTAACGGACACTTGCTCTCATCAATTGAGCCTTTAGGGACAACGGCTCTCATCATTTAAGCGACAATTACCCTCATAAAGTGAGCCTTTAGGGATAATGGTTCTCATCATGTAAAGGGCAGTTGCTCTCATCATGTGAGCCTTTAGGGACAACGGCTCTCATCATGTAAGGGACAATTGCCCTCATAAAGTGAGCCTTCAGAGACACAGGCTCTCATCATGTAAGTGACAATTGCTCTTATCCAGTGTGCAAGCATTTAGAGACAACGACTCTCATCGTGTAAAGCGCAATTGCTCTCATCAAATGAGCAACCGTTTAGGGACAACTGCTCTCATCAAGTAACGGACAATTTCTCTCATAAAGTAAGCCTTTAGGGACAACGGCTCTTATCATGTAAGGGAAAATTGCCCTCATAAAGTGAGCATTTAGGGACAACGACTCTCAACATTTAAGTGACAATTGCTCTTATCACGTGTGCACGTATTTAGAGACAACGGCTCTCATCATGTAAAGGGAAATTGCTCTAAACAAGTGAGCAAGCGTTTAGGGACAATGACTCTCATCAAGTAACGGACAATTGCTTTCATAAAGTGAGCATTTAGGGACAATGGCTCTCATAATGTAAGGGACAATTACCCTCATAAAGTGAGCCTTTAGGCTTAATAGCTCTCATCATGTAAGTGACAATGGCTCTTATCAAGTTTGCAAGCAATTAGGGACAACGGCTCTCATCATCTAAATGGCAATTGCTCTCATCAAGTGAGCAGCATTTAGGGACAACGGCTCTCATCAAGTAATGAAAACTTGCTCTCATCATGTAAGGGACAATTACCCTCATAAAGTGAGCCTTTAGGGACAAGGGCTCTCATCATGTATGTGACAATTGCTCTTATCAAGTGTGCACCCATTTAGGGACAACGACTCTCATCGTGAAAGGGGCAATTGCTCTCATCAAGTGAGCAAGCGTTTAGGGCCAATAGCTCTCATCAAGTAACAAAGAATTGTTCTCATCAAATGAGCCTTTAGGGACAACGACTCTCATCATGTAAGTGACAATTGCTCTTATCAAGTATGCAAGCTTTTAGGCACAATGGCTCTTATCATGTAAAGGGCATTTGCTCTCAATAAGTGAGGAAGCGTTTAGGGAAAACGGCTCTCATCAAGTAATGGACAATTGCTCTCATCAAGTGAGCCTTTTGGGACAACGGCTCTCATCATGTAAGGGATAATTACCCTCATAAAGTGAGCCTCTAGGGTCAACAACTCTCACCATGTAAGTGACAATTGCCGTTATCAAGTGTGCAAGCATTTAGAGACAAGGGTGTTCACAGACCTCGATAGGGTTTTTCGAGTTATTCATCTGATGTTGGTGTTTGTAAGTGGGTTAAGAGAGAGGTTACGTCAAGGGTGTTCACAGACCTGACGCCGATTGTATCATTTTTTGGTCCTGTGATTGTTCTTGCTGGAAGTTTTACCCATTATTGTCCAACAACAGGTCCATATGCTGCTGTTGGATTGTGATTGGGGTGTATTGCTGGAAGTAAGGGTTTGTTAACCTTTTTATCGATTTATTCTATACGTATTACGGTATAATGGTTTGATGTTTCTGAGTTATAATACGATGGTGGATTGGAAGTTGTGTTCTGTGGTCTAAACTCTTTATGGTATAATGGTTTGATGTTTCTGAGTTATAATACGATGGTGGATTGGAAGTTGTGTTTCTGAGTAAAAAACAATTGCTCTCATCAAGTGAGCATTTAGGGACAATGGCTCTCATCATGTAAGGGACAATTACCCTCATAAAGTGAGCATTTAGGGTCAACAACTCTCATTATGTAAGTGACAATTGCTCTTATCAAGTGTGCAAGCATTTAGGGACAACGGCTCTCATCATATAAATAGCAATTGCTCTCATCAAGTGAGCAACATTTGGGGACAACGGCTCTCATCAAGTAACGGACACTTGCTCTCATCAATTGAGCCTTTAGGGACAACGGCTCTCATCATTTAAGCGACAATTACCCTTATAAAGTGAGCCTTTAGGGATAACGGCTCTCATCATGTAAAGGGCAATTGCTCTCATCATGTGAGCCTTTAGAGACACAGGCTCTCATCATGTAAGTGACAATTGCTCTTATCCAGTGTGCAAGCATTTAGAGACAACGACTCTCATCGTTTAAAGCGCAATTGCTCTCATCAAATGAGCAACCGTTTAGGGACAACTGCTCTCATTAAGTAACGGACAATTTCTCTCATCAAGTAAGCCTTTAGGGACAACGACTCTTATCATGTAAGGGAAAATTGCCCTCATAAAGTGAGCATTTAGGGACAACGACTCTCAACATTTAAGTGACAATTGCTCTTATCACGTGTGCACGTATTTTGTAAAACCCAAAATTTACATTCATCTGAAATTCCCATTTTACCCTTCGAAAAGAAAATTTGAATTATAAGAACACAAGTAAAGGTATGAAAGAATTAAGAAATCCATAACCTAAGGTAAACTAATTTAATTACATTCGAGTCCTAAACTAATGTTATATATATCACATTTTTTTCTTTTGTACAACTAACACACGACACACTTTTGTACTTCAATCCATTCACACATTTAATTTCTAAACCTTCACTTGCTTGTTTCTTTACACATTTATTAACAAAGGATAAGACCAAGTAATACTTTGAATATCTCTTTAACAAAATTAAAGATCTCATTGCTTTCTCTGCCAAACCTCATAACCGACTTTCCCATTTAAATGAAATAAGATTGATATCACTCCACCAATTTCGACTCTATGATAACATGCATAACCGACAATTAAAAACTCAATCAAGGACATTGAAAACACATTAATTACTTGCCAAATATTGAGGAACACGCTTCATGGAAAACGCTCCATCATCCCTTTTTAACCATATCGTACTATTTTCTTTTTCTCCTTTTCCCATGCATGCGAAACACAAAAACTTAAACCCACAAGTACTGCTGCGTTCTGTCTTTCAAGACCAAGGTCGAAGGGTGTGCTGGGGCTTTATTCGAGGGTTAAAGAGTTCTCGCGGTGGTATTGATTCGTGGCAGTGGGTACTGCCTCGTAGTGATTCATGTCGTGTCCTTGTTTCCTTTTCTTGCTTCGTAACACCAACAAGGTATCACCATGATCACTCTTGTTCTCTTTTCCAATCCAACACAAACAAAAATACTCCATAAGCCCTAGAATAAAAGTTTGTAGCAGCCTTGTTCCTCCCAAATTCTGTCGTGAACAAGAGTGGCACAAAGGAGGTGCCTAGAGGGCGTTTTGATCGTGGGTGTATCCAAGTCAAGGAGGCTCTTGATCGAATGGGTTCTGTTGTGGGTTCCACTATTGTCCCTTCTGTCGTCCAGTAGGTATACTCAACCCTTTGATCTTATTTCTTCTCAACATGAGCACATGAAATATTAATATTAATATTGAAACATGAAACAAACTAGTGATCGACCTAAAATGGTACAAGAATGAGGGATTATAAAAAACACATAAAATGGTAGAAATAAGTCGCATGAAATCTGGTTCTTGGGTCGCATCGGATGTGGGTATGATCAAACATGAAACCTGAATAAAACTTAAGCAAATAAAAGAAGGGGCGTGGCTATGAATACGTGGGATCTAGACTTAGTCAAGTGTAATTTCATGTGATGTTGTGTCTCGAGTGGTATTAAACGTGTGTATAAACTATTCGAAAAGAGTGTAAACACGGTAACTTGGTCTGGTTCGTTAGGGTGTGTTTTGGATGTGGGTGGCTAAGGTTTGGGTCGAAAGATTGGTTTTCATGGTTGGGTTTTGGTGTCGTTAAAATGGCGGGGAAAAACATAAATTATGGATCGATTTGGTTAGAATTAAAAAGGAGATTTAAACTGTTCTTGTGTCATGAGGTTACTTTTGGTTTTGTTATTCCATGTTGGTTCATATGCGAAACTTCATACTATATAAGTAACGATCTGACATTTTCAAGTCGAGATATATGAACTGTAACTTTCAAAAATTGAATCTGAAGAAGCAATTGTCCTATAAGCATAAAAGCTCATTTTGACTTAATAAATTCAATATATCATGAAAAGTGGACTCTAAGCACGTGAATACGTTTTGCAATTTAGCAAAAGTGGATCCCCTTGCATTCATACATGCATGCACATGTCACATCTGGTTATAGTATAGTATCTGCACTTATCTTTTTAAATAGCTAAATCTACATAAAGTCTCATGACATTGGCTTGACACAATTGACTAAATACTATAAAATATATAAGTAAACCACTGATATACGTAAGGTATAAAGAAGTATCACTCATGCACTAAATATATATATATATATATACGCACAGTTTGAAACATGGGTGGAAAGTTAATAGACACTAAATAATAATGTTCTCTTAATTCGTGTAGATTAATTGAAGAAGGAATAAGTTGTGTTTTCGGGTACACGTTGAATTGCTTTTAAGGTACAGATACTCTGCCCTTTTTCAGTAAGGGTGTCCTATCTCATTGATATGATTCTGATTCTGATTCGTTAAGTTTTCCCAAAGCCATTGCTATGTTTCCCTTTGTTGTGAACCCTTGATATGATCCTTTGCTTTGTTTACTTTGATCTGTTAAAATCTGATTTGGACCTTTGATACTTCTGGAAAGATTTGAGATGAACCCTTTGTTATGAGCCATCTGTTTTGAACTATCTGTATTGAACCTTTGGATAAGACCTTCTGATATGATATGATTTCTGACTCTTAGTTTGATACCCGAGCCAAAATTTGTGACCCTAGCCATGAAGGTAACATGGCCGTGTCTGTGATGCACCACTGGCATGACTAGTGTGTAGCCCTAGTGATTTGGTTACACCGTCCCTTTGATTTGGTCTGCATGTGATTGGGTAGGGGCGTATGGATGCATCCTAGATCTGTTCTGTTTAGTGGATTTAACATGATTTGATATGATTTGTCTGGTGACTGGTACTGTGTGCAATACATGCCTTTCACATATATCTGGGAGCTAGCTACTCCATTTGAAGAATGAGGACACCCCTCATATTATCTGATTATCTGAGAGGTCTCCCCTCTATATGATTATGAAGATTTATGGTTACACTGTTATGATTTGATATGATCTGTTTCTGGGCTCGTGGTGGATGACTATCCTAAACCTTACTCTTGTACCTTATTTATATCTCCTTCATTATGCTACATCGGATTATTTCCGTTTACTTTCGTTTCCGTTTATTATATATCTGTTCACTGGGCTTTGTAAGCTCAGCCGCACGTTTTCTTTTCGTGTGCGGCAGGTTTTAGTTGGAAGATGAGTACAAGTGAAGAGACTTTTGGACTTAGAAGACTTGATAGTTTTGGGCCTAGAGATGATTAGAAGTTATCTTATTGTTAGAAATTGTATTCGCCTTGTAACCTGGTTATTTCAGTATTTCCTTTGTAACCCTTGAGAATCTTTGTATTACTTTTGAATGTATGCTTTGTTATATCTGATATGAAACCATTTGCGTGACATCTTTACCCTTGTCGGGTTGGGGTGTTACATATTTAGAGACAACGGCTCTCATCATGTAAAGGGAAATTGCTCTAAACAAGTGAGCAAGCGTTTAGGGACAACGACTCTCATCAAGTAACGGACAATTGCTTTCATAAAGTGAGCATTTAGGGACAATGGCTCTCATAATGTAAGGGACAATTACCCTCATAAAGTGAGCCTTTAGGCTTAACAACTCTCATCATGTAAGTGACAATTGCTCTTATCAAGTTTGCAAGCATTTAGGGACAACGGCTCTCATCATCTAAATGGCAATTGCTCTCATCAAGTGAGCAACATTTAGGGACAACGGCTCTCATCAAGTAATGAACACTTGCTCTCATCAAGTGAGCAAGCGTTTAGGGCCAATAGCTCTCATCAAGTAACGAAGAATTGTTCTCATCAAGTGAGCCTTTAGGGACAACGACTCTCATCATGTAAGTGACAATTGCTCTTATCAAGTATGCAAGCTTTTAGGCACAATGGCTCTCATCATGTAAAGGGCATTTGCTCTCAATAAGTGAGCAAGCGTTTAGGGACAACGGCTCTCATCAAGTAATGGACAATTGCTCTCATCAAGTGAGCCTTTTGGGACAACGGCTCTCATCATGTAAGGGATAATTACCCTCATAAAGTGAGCCTCTAGGGTCAACAACTCTCACCATGTAAGTGACAATTGCCGTTATCAAGTGTGCAAGCATTTAGAGACAAGGGTGTTCACAGACCTCGATAGGGTTTTTCGAGTTATTCATCTGATGTTGGTGTTTGTAAGTGGGTTAAGAGAGAGTTTACGTCAAGGGTGTTCACAGACCTGATGCCGATTGTATCATTTTTTGGTCCTGTGATTGTTCTTGCTAGAAGTTTTACCCATTATTGTCCAACAACAGGTCCATATGCTGCTGTTGGATTGTGATTGGGGTGTATTGCTGGAAGTAAGGGTTTGTTAACCTTTTTATCGATTTATTCTATTCGTATTATGGTATAATGGTTCGATGTTTCTGAGTTATAATACGATGGTGGATTGGAAGTTGTGTTCTGTGGTCTACTGGTCCATACTTCACATATCAAGTCCCTTTGGCTGATCGTTAGGAATAGGTCTAAACGCTTTATATGCTCCTGTTTATTTTGTTTGCTTTGGAGCTGTTCATTATGATCTTTTTGGTATAAGTTAGGGTCTGGTACATCCTATGATTCATTTATTGTAGCCTATATATTCTCTTGAGTTTATTTGCTATGGTGCGTATAATCCAATGAAGCTGCAATAGGTGGTTTTGTATGTTAGTTTAAGGACGAACAGGTTGCATTGATGCTTTTGGATTGTGATGTGCTACATTCATGGTGCTAATGTTTCTTTTGGCTCTGGTCGTCATTAATGTAAGTTGGGGTTGTTTAACCATATGATCGTTGCTGGAAGTTAGGGTTGATTACCCTATTATCGTGATACCAAGCCGTTTTAATGGTCTGATCTTGTTGTGATACCAAGCCGTTTTGGTTGTTTGATGCTGCTGATTTTTATTCAGCATATTTGTGGACATGGTACGTGGTATTATGGGTCTTGGGTATGCTCGTGGATCATGACTAATGTGGTATTGGGTTTTGGCTGTCATTGATTCGTATTTCAGACCTGGTGGGTTGTGATCTGTTCATGTTTTCTATGGTCTGCCTGATTAAACCCTTTCCTCGACTATGGTAGGTTCTGATCATTGTGTTCTGAATCGAACCATAGTTTATGTTCGGTTCTGATAATTGTGTTCGCTTCTTGGTCTGCAATACGATGGAATTGGAAGTTAGGGTTTATGTATACCCTATTTTAGTCCCAAACAGGTCCTCTGCGTGATGTAATTGACTATTGGCTGCTGTTGGATTGAGTATTGGGTATGTTGAGTTCAAGTTCCTAACGGTTGGTTAGGATTGCTGTTTGAAACCCTATGATCATGGTTGCTCTATCTTTAGTCGTTTGGGTGTTCAAGTGTTTTGTGATTCTGGTACATACTCAGTGGATGAACATCCATTGGTTGTCCTCGGTTTATGGTACCAACTTTATCTGATCGTTTGTGGTACGTTTATGCTTTGTAAGTTGCGGTGTGTATACTGCATTTGATCTCGGCTGTTCATGGCTGTTTTCGTTATGGCTAACAATGAGACTTTGGATTTAGTTTTTTCTCCTTCATTCTGATTTTATGGTGACATATTGCTTGTTGCTTGGAGATTGGATTCAAAGTTTCGTTGTTTAGTTGGAAGTTAGGGCTGTTTGTAACCCTATGCTCATGTTTTGGAGTGGAAGTTGGTGGCGCACTTGTGTAAGTTAGGGGTTGGTTGAACCCTATGGTTTGTCGATGGCAGCCTCTCAATGCTTTGGTTTCATTCTGATTTGCATATGGGGCTAATGATTGTAAGTTAGGGACTGGTTATTAGAAGAACAATGTTATTATGTTGATGGTGATTTTTGCAGGGTTGTTATGGTTATGCAAGTTAGGGTTCGAAAAGCCCTATTTTTCGTATCTCTTTGGGTCTGGTGCAGCTACTGTTGTCGTTGATTTTATGTGATGTGAGGGAATGGGCTGGTTTGTATGTGTGCATGCTAGCAGGTTGCCATCGTTAGTGTAAGTGCAGGTTTATTGCTAAACCCGCTGGTTTTGTCCTTGTTATGACCTTGGCGTGCTAAGGTTCGATGCTTGGGTTGTTTTGTAAGTTGATGGAGTCATTTAGTGTAGGTTGGGGTTATTCAAATCATTATGCTTTATTTCCACCATACTCTTGAGGCTTCTTCATGGAAGATGATTTGGACTACTATGATGATTTCGAAGGCTCAAGTATCTTTTCTTGAGAAGTGCAACATTCTTATTTGTAGTCATTATAGTTCATTAGTCCAATTTGGTAGTTATAAGAATGGCGTATCATTCTTATATAGTATAGATTGTATGTTGCACATGTTGTGCATGTCAGTTGTTCTTATGTTTGTAAGTGCCTATGTAACGGGCTGGGATATGAGATTTCACTCATATCTTTTGTACTTAAACGTTTTTTGGTTAATCTACTTACCAGGGTGCAATATTACTCCCCTTTACCAAAAAAAAAAAGCATTTAGAGACAACGAATCTCATCGTGTAAAGCGCAATTGCTCTCATCAAATGACCAACCGTTTAGGGACAATAGCTCTCATCAACTAACGAAAAATTTCTCTTATCAAGTAAGCCTTTAGAGACAACGACTCTAATCATGTAAAGGAAAATTTCCCTCGTAAAGTGAGCCTTTAGGGACAACGAATCTCATCATGTAATTGACAATTGCTCTTATCAAGTGTGCACGCATTTAGGGACAACGGCTCTCACCATGTAAAGGGAAATTGCTCTCAACAAGTGAGCAAGCGTTTATGGACAACGGCTCTCATCAAGGAACGAACAATTGCTCTAATCAAGTGAGCATTTAGGGAAAACGGCTCTCATCATGTAAGGGACAATTACCCTCATAAAGTGAGCATTTAGGGTCAACAACTCTCATTATGTAAGTGACAATTGCCGTTATCATGTGTGCAAGCATTTAGAGACAATGACTCTCATCGTGTAAAGCACAATTGCTTTCATCAAATGACCAACCGTTTAGGGACAATGGCTCTCATCAAGTAACGGAAAATTTCTCTCTTCAAGTAAGCCTTTAGGGATAACGACTCTTATCATGTAAGGGAAAATTGCCCTCGTAAAGTGAGCCTTTGGGGACAACGAATCTCATCATGTAATTGACAATTGCAATTATCAAGTGTGCACGCATTTAGGGAGAACGGCTCTCATCATGTAAAGGGAAATTGCTCTCAACAAGGGAGCAAGCGTTTATGGACAACGGCTCTCATCAAGGAACGAACAATTGCTCTAATCAAGTGAGCATTTAGGGACAACGGCTCTCATCATGTAAGGGACAATTACCCTCATAAAGTGAGCATTTAGGGTCAATAACTCTCATTATGTATGTAAGTGACAATTGCTCTTATCCAGTTTGCAAGCATTCTGAGACCACGACTCTCATCGTGTAAAGCGCAATTGCTCTCATCAAGTGAGCAACCGATTCGGGACAATGGCTCTCATCAAGTAACGGACAATTGCTCTTATCAAGGGTGCTCGCATTTAGGGACAACGACTCTCATCATGTAAAGGGCAATTGCTCTCAACAAGTGAACAAGCGTTTAGGGACAACGATTCTTATCAAGTAACAAACAATTGCTCTCATCAAGTGAGCATTTAGGGACAATGGCTCTCATCATGTAAGGGATAATTACCCTCATAAAGTGAGCATTTAGGGTCAACAACTCTCATTATGTAAGTGACAATTGCTCTTATCAAGTGTGCAAGCATTTAGGGACAACGGCTCTCATCATATAAATAGCAATTGCTCTCATCAAGTGAGCAACATTTGGGGACAACGGCTCTCATCAAATAACGGACACATGCTCTCATCAATTGAGCCCTTAGGGACAACGGCTCTCATCATTTAAGCGACAATTAACCTCATAAAGTGAGCCTTTAGGGATAACGGCTCTCATCATGTAAAGGGAAATTGCTCTCATCATGTGAGCCTTTAGGGACAACGGCTCTCATCATGTAAGGGACAATTGCCCTCATAAAGTGAGCCTTCAGAGACACAGGCTCTCATCATGTAAGTGACAATTGCTCTTATCCAGTGTGCAAGCATTTAGAGACAACGACTCTCATCGTGTAAAGCGCAATTGCTCTCATCAAATGAGCAACCGTTTAGGGACAACTTCTCTCATCAAGTAACGGACAATTTCTCTCATCAAGTAAGCCTTTAGGGACAACGGCTCTTATCATGTAAGAGAAAATTGCCCTCATAAAGTGAGCATTTAGGGACAACGACTCTCAACATTTAAGGGGAAATTGCTCTTATCACGTGAGCAAGCGTTTAGGGACAACGACCCTCTTCAAGTAACGGACAATTGCTTTCATAAAGTGAGCATTTAGGGACAACGACTCTCATAATGTAAAGTGAGCCTTTAGGCTTAACAGCTCTCATCATGTAAGTGACAATCGCTCTTATCAAGTTTGCAAGCATTTAGGGACAACGGCTCTCATCATCTAAATGGCAATTGCTCTCATCAAGTGAGCAACATTTAGGGACAACGGCTCTCATCAAGTAATGAACACTTGCTCTCATCATGTAAGGGACAATTACCCTCATAAAGTGAGCCTTTAGGGACAAGGGCTCTCATCATGTAAGTGACAATTGCTCTTATCAAGTGTGCACCCATTTAAGCACAACGACTCTCATCGTGAAAGGGGAAATTGCTCTCATCAAGTGAGCAAGCGTTTAGGGCCAATAGCTCTCATCAAGTAACGAAGAATTGTTCTCATCAAGTGAGCCTTTAGGGACAACGACTCTCATCTTGTAAGTGACTATTGCTCTTATCAAGTATGCTAGCTTTTAGGCACAATGGCACTCATCATGTAAAGGGAATTTGCTCTCAATAAATGAGCAAGCATTTAGGGACAACGGCTCTCATCAAGTAATGGACAATTGCTCTCATCAACTGAGCCTTTTAGGACAACGGCTCTCATCATGTAAGGGATGATTACCCTCATAAAGTGAACCTCTAGGGTCAAAAACTCTCACCATGTAAGTGACAATTGCCGTTATCAAGTGTGCAAGCATTTAGAGACAATGACCCTCATCGTGTAAAGCGCAATTGCTCTCATCAAATGACCAACCGTTTAGGGACAATGGCTCTCATCAAGTAACGGAAAATTTATCTCATCAAGTAAGCCTTTAGGGACAACGACTCTCATCAAGTAATTGACAATTGCTCTTATCAAGTGTGCACGCATTTAGGGACAACGGCTCTCATCATGTAAAGGGAAATTGCTCTCAACAAGTGAGCAAGCGTTTATGGACAACGACTCTCATCAAGGAATGAACAATTGCTCTAATCAAGCGAGCATTTAGGGACAACGGCTCTCATCATGTAAGGGACAATTACCCTCATTGTAAAACCACAAAATTACTACAATCCGAAATGACCAAAATACCCTCTAATTTTGAAATTTTAAGAACTGATAAAGTACGCTATAAATTAAAACTTGAGTTATATAACGTGTTATGACTCAAAACCATACAATGTGAACACATAATCTAAAGTATTATATGAAATTATGTATGAACCTTATGATATAAATTATGACACATTATACATGTCATGTAATATACAACAATATATACCATAATTGGGTGCATAATTGAAAGCTAGAAGGAACTATAAATCAATATTAAATTACCACTCCTTGATATCAGCCGCTTATTCCGCAAGCATTTAGGGACAACGGCTCTCATCATCTAAATGGCAATTGCTCTCATCAAGTGAGCAACATTTAGGGACAACGGCTCTCATCAAGTAATGAACACTTGCTCTCATCATGTAAGGGACAATTACCCTCATAAAGTGAGCCTTCAGGGACAAGGGCTCTCATCATGTAAGTGACAATTGCTCTTATCAAGTGTGTACCCATTTAGGGACAACGACTCTCATCGTGAAAGGGGCAATTGCTCTCATCAAGTGAGCAAGCGTTTAGGTCCAATAGCTCTCATCAAGTAACGAAGAATTTTTCTCATTAAGTGAGACTTTAGGGACAACGACTCTCATCATGTAAGTGACAATTGCTCTTATCATGTATGCAAGCTTTTATGCACAATGGCTCTCATCATGTATAGGGCATTTTCTCTCAATAAGTGAGCAAGCGTTTAGGGACAACGGCTCTCATCAAGTTATGGACAATTGCTCTCATCAAGTGAGCCTTTTGGGACAATGGCTATCATCATGTAAGGGATAATTACCCTCATAAAGTGAACCTCTAGGGTCAACAACTCTCACCATGTAAGTGACAATTGCCTTTATCAAGTGTGCAAGCATTTAGAGACAACGACTCTCATCGTGTAAAGCGCAATTGCTCTCATCAAATGACCAACCGTTTAGGGACAATGGTTCTCATCAAGTAACGGAAAATTTCTCTCATCAAGTAAGCCTTTAGGGACAACGACTCTTATCATGTAAGGGAAAATTGCCCTCATAAAGTGAGCCTTTAGGGACAACGATTCTCATCATGTAATTGACAATTGCTCTTATCAAGTGTGCACGCATTTAGGGACAACGGCTCTCATCATGTAAAGGGAAATTGCTCTCAACAAGTGAGCAAGCGTTTATGGACAACGGCTCTCATCATGTAAGGGACAATTACCCTCATAAAGTGAGCATTTAGGGTCAACAACTCTCATTATGTAAGTGACAATTGCTCTTATCCAGTGTGCAAGCATTCAGAGACCACGACTCTCATCGTGTAAAGCGTAATTGCTCTCATCAAGTGAGCAACCGATTCGGGACAACGGCTCTCATCAAGTAACGGACAATTGCTCTTATCAAGTGTGCACGCATTTAGGGACACCTCTCATCATGTAAAGGGCAATTGCTCTCAACAAGTGAACAAGCGTTTAGGGACAACGATTCTTATCAAGTAACAAACAATTGCTCTCATCAAGTGAGCATTTAGGGACAATGGCTCTCATCATGTAAGGGACAATTACCATCATAAATTGAGCATTTAGGGTCAACAACTCTCATTATGTAAGTGACAATTGCTTTTATCAAGTGTGCAAGCATTTAGGGACAACGACTCTCATCATATAAATGGCAATTGCTCTCATCAAGTAACGGACACTTGCTCTCATCAATAGAGCCTTTAGGGACAACGACTTTCATCATGTAAGCGACAATTACCCTCATAAAGTGAGCCTTTAGGGATAACGGCTCTCATCATGTAAAGGGCAATTGCTCTCATCAAGTGAGCCTTTAGGGACAACGGCTCTCATCATGTAAGGGACAATTGCCCTCATAAAGTGAGCCTTCAGGGACACAGGCTCTCATCATGTAAGTGACAATTGCTCTTATCCAGTGTGCAAGCATTTAGAGACAACGACTCTCATCGTGTAAAGCGCAATTGCTCTCATCAAATGAGCAACCGTTTAGGGGCAACGGCTCTCATCAAGAAATGGACAATTTCTCTCATCAAGTAAGCCTTTAGGTACAATGGCTCTTATCATGTAAGGGAAAATTGCCCTCATAAAGTGAGCATTTAGGGACAACGACTCTCATCATTTAAGTGACAATTGCTCTTATCACGTGTGCACGTATTTAGGGACAATGACTCTCATCAAGTAACGGACAATTGCTTTCATAAAGTGAGCATTTAGGGACAACGGCTCTCATCATGTAAGGGACAATTACCCTCATAAAGTGAGTCTTTAGGGTCAACAACTCTCATCATGTAAGTGACAATTGCTCTTATCAAGTGTGCAAGCATTTAGGGACAACGGCTCTCATCATGTAAGGGACAATTACCCTCATAAAGTGAGCCTTTAGGGACAAGGGCTCTCATCATGTAAGTGACAATTGCTGTTATCAAGTGTGCACCCATTTAGGGACAACGACTCTCATCGTGTAAGGGGCAATTGCTATCTTAAAGTAATCAAGCGATTAGAGCCAATAGCTCTTATTAAGTAACGAAGAATTGTTCTCATCAAGTGCACCTTTAGGGACAACGACTCTCATCATGTATGTGACAATTTCTCTTATCAAGTCTGCAAGATTTTAGGAACAATGACTCTTATCATGTAAAGGGCATTTGCTCTCAATAAGTGAGCAAGCGTTTAGGGACAACGACTCTCATCAAGTAATGGAAAATTGCTCTCATCAAGTGAGCCTTTTGGGACAATGGCTCTCATCATGTAAGGGACAATTACCCACATAAAGTGAACCTCTAGGGTCAACAACTCTCACCATGTAAGTGACAATTGCTGTTATCAAGTGTGCAAGCATTTACAGACAACGGCTCTCATCGTGTAAAACGCAATTGCTCTCATCAAATGAGCAACCGTTTAGGGACAATGGCTCTCATCAAGTAACGGAAAATTTCTCTCATCAAGTAAGCCTTTAGGGACAACGACTCTTATCATGTAAGGGAAAATTGCCCTCATAAAGTGAGCCTTTAGGGACAACGAATCTCATCATGTAAGTGACAATTGCTCTTATCAAGTGTGCACGCATTTAGGGACAATGACTCTCATGTAAAGGGAAATTGCCCTCAACAAGTGAGCAAGCGTTTATGGACAACGGCTCTCATCAAGGAACGAACAATTGCTCTAATCAAGTGAGCATTTAGGGACAACGGCTCTCATCATGTAAGGGATCAATTACCCTCATAAAGTGAGCATTTAGGGTCAACAACTCTCATTATGTAAGTGACAATTGCTCTTATCAAGTGTGCAAGCATTTATGGAAAACGACTCTCATCATGTAAATGGCAATTGCTCTCATCAAGTGAGCAACATTTAGGGACAACGGATCTCATCAAGTAACGGACACTTGCTTTCATCAATTGAGCCTTTAGGGACAACGGCTCTCATCATGTAAGGGACAATTAACCTCATAAAGTGAGCCTTTAGGGATAACGGCTCACATCATGTAAAGGCAATTGCTCTCATCAAGTGAGCCTTTAGGGACAACGGCTCTCATCATGTAAGGGATAATTGCCCTCATAAAGTGAGCCTTCAGGGTCACAGGCTCTCATCATGCAAGTGAAAATTGCTCTTATCCAGTGTGCAAGCATTTAGAGACAACGATTCTCATCGTGTAAAGCGTAATTGCTCTCATCAAATGAGCAACCGTTTTGGGACAACGACTCTCATCAAGTAACGGACAATTTCTCTCATCAAGTAAGCCTTTAGGGACAACGGCTCTTATCATGTAAGGGAAAATTGCCCTCATAAAGTGAGCATTTAGGGACAACGACTCTCATCATTTAAGTGACAATTGTTCTTATCACGTGTGCACGTATTTAGGGACAACGGCTCTCATCATCTAAATGGCAATTGCTCTCATCAAGTGAGCAACATTTAAGGACAACGACTCTCATCAAGTAAGGGACACTTGCTCTCATCAATTGAGCATTTAGGGACAACGGCTCTCATCATGTAAGGGACCATTACCCTCATAAAGTGAGCCTTTAGGGACAAGGGCTCTCATCATGTAAGTGACAATTGCTCTTATCAAGTGTGCACCCATTTAGGGACAACGACTCTCATCGTGTAAGGGGCAATTGCTCTCATAAAGTAAGCAAGCGTTTAGGGCCAATAGCTCTCATCAAGTAACGAAGAATTGTTCTCATTAAGTGAGCCTTTAGGGACAACGAATCTCATCATATATGTGACAAATGCTCTTATCAAGTCTGCAAGCTTTTAGGCACAATGACTCTCATCATGTAAAGGGCATTTGCTCTCAATAAGTGAGCAAGCGTTTAGGGACGACGGCTCTCATCAAGTAATGGACAATTGCTCTCATCAAGTGAGCCTTTTGGGACAACGGCTCTCATCATGTAAGGGACAAATACCCTCATAAAGTGAACCTCTAGGGTCAACAACTCTCACCATGTAAGTGACAATTGCTGTTATCAAGTGTGAAAGCATTTAGAGACAACGGCTCTCATCGTGTAAAACGCAATTGCTCTCATCAAATGAGCAACCGTTTAGGGACAATGGCTCTCATCAAGTAACGAAAAATTCTCTCATCAAGTAAGCCTTAAGGGACAACGACTCTTATCATGTAAGGGAAAATTGCCCTTATAAAGTGAGCCTTTAGGGACAACGACTCTCATCATGTAAGTGACAATTGCTCTTATCAAGTGTGCACGCATTTAGGGACAACGACTCTCATCATGTAAAGGGAAATTGCTCTCATCAAGTGAGCAACCGATTCGGGACAACGGCTCTCATCAAGTAACGGACAATTGCTCTTATCAAGTGTGCACGCATTTAGGGACAACGACTCTCATCATGTAAAGGGCAATTGCTCTCAACAAGTGAACAAGCGTTTAGGGACAACGATTCTTATCAAGTAACAAACAATTGGTCTCATCAAGTGAGCATTTAGGGACAATGGCTCTCATCATGTAAGGGACAATTACCATCATAAAGTGAGCATTTAGGGTCAACAACTCTCATTATGTAAGTGACAGTTGCTCTTATCAAGTGTGCAAGCATTTAGGGACCACGACTCTCATCATATAAATGGCAATTGCTCTCATCAAGTGAGCAACATTTGGGGACAACGGCTCTCATCAAGTAACGGACATTTGCTCTCATCAATTGAGCCTTTAGGGACAACGGCTCTCATCATGTAAGCGACAATTACCCTCATAAAGTGAGCCTTTAGGGATAACGGCTCTCATCATGTAAAGGGCAATTGCTCTCATCAAGTGAGCCTTTAGGGACAACGGCTCTCATCATGTAAGGGACAATTGCCCTCATAAAGTGAGCCTTCAAGTACACAGGCTCTCATCATGTAAGTGACAATTGCTCTTATCCAGTGTGCAAGCATTTAGAGACAATGACTCTGTGACAACCCGCAATGTTCCAAATTTATTTCTATACGAAATTATCTCCTTTTTTCATTTACGAATCCTTCCGAACTCTTTTGATTCTAAAACGTGAAATTTATCTCGCGAAACGTGAAATTCGTACACAACGCGTACTGGCACAACCGACAATTTGTTTTGATTATTTTATTATTCGTGAGAAACGAGACGTATGGATAGTCATTTTTATTGGAAAATATATTCTGAGCGCAGTGGTGAAATTCTCGTGTCCTGAATCGATCGTTCGCCATCTTAAACGAGCCCCAAGCCTCATTTTATGAAAGATAGCAAAAGTTACAACTATGGTCCTTGCAGTAAATTCTACTCCTTTTCCCCTAGACTTTGGTTATTGGCACATTGGTCCCTAGAGTATTTCAAACCCTAACCCTAACACTATATATATGTCCTTATAATAATTATTTCTCATTCTAGGGTTTATAAAACCCTCCTTCTCCAAAACAGCCGACATCACACCACCCTCTCTCTCTCTATTTTTCCAGCAACAAAAACCGGCCAACGCCCCACCACCGCCGCGCGTCACCTCGCACCGCCACCACCACTTTAATCCTCTCACCCTCCTCATTATTTCTATACGACTCACGCGCCTTCAACCCATCCTCACCTATTTTTCTCTCTCGGTAACCTATAGTTTTTCCGGCGAGTTTTTTTTCCGGCGACACCTTTGTGAAACCATACGAGTTTAGATCGAGTGTTTTGGAGCAGTTTTGGGTCTTGCTTGGTTTGTTGCTGCCGTCGTCTTCCCTCTTCTCTTCTCCTTCTCGTCATGGTAAAACTGAGAAGCCCGTCATTATATATATTTTTATTATTACCGATTTATTTTGGTTTTTTTTTTGTTTTCGTGGATCTAAACTTATAATAACAAGTTAATAAGAGTTGCGGATTTAAATTGGTTTATATTAATTTTGTGACTTGAGGTGGACTTTAAAACCTGTTTTGGAAATGATTCGTGTGGTAAGAAATCATTGTCGAGCGGTTTTGTTTATGGTTTGAACCGAGTTCATTTTGGTCCGTGTGGTTGCTGCTGTTAGCAGATTCGAGCCGAGACCCTTGGTCTCGGCATGGTAACGGTTAACATGTTTCTATTTATTTGTTATTTGTCGTGGTAATCGGTCCCGAGTTATGAGGTGTATAGTTGGGTTTTGGTTTACTGGTTCAAAAAGGCTGCGTTTGGTTATATTTGGGCTTAGCAGCCCATGTTGAGTGTATTTGTTGGTCCATAAGGCTAAGAAGCCCAACATTTTTTTTAAAGGTGCGTTTGGATTGCTTTAATTTAGGCCGAAGCCCATAAAAATTATTGATAGTATGTCCGGTTATGAAATATGGAGTCAAAATAAAAATGGCTATCAAGATAATGATTTTGACATTGTGACGGGTAGTACGTTTCGGATTATATTTGAATTGTGGATTGGAGTTGAATACGGAATAAATACTTGGCTTATGACTATTATACTTAGACTTATTGGACTTGGAAGGAATACAATATATTAGACTCTAGACGACTTTAATATATTTGATTCACGACCAATGCACAATAAGAAAATAATGACTAATAACTAACGAATATTTTTATTAAATTCTAATAAACTGTTTTGAGGAAATTGATTTATTTAAGTCAAGATGACTTGAGAAAAACTAATTTTTATTAGTTAAACTTGTTTCTATTTATAAAACATTCATGTTTTATACAAATTATTTGGGTTAATGGGGTAAATGTCGAAACGTACAAACTATTCTATTTGAGGTGTTTGTTTGTCTTTAACTTCTAGGTTGTCTTCCTTGGTTTGAGTTCTCGTCAGTATCCTCTCGAGTTTGTTGATGTCTATTCTCCTTGGCGTAAGTTGTATGTCGAGTCTATGTCTTCTTACCACACCACACAAAACGTTTATACTAAACTTTTGATGAGTTTTGAAAATCGAGTAATCCACGAAAACTACGACACGATGTTTTTATAGACTTTATTATTTTGCGAGACGTGTTTTGAGATAATCATATACGTATTAGGTTGTGCCGATCCTAGACCGTTGTGTACTGCCGTGTTTGTACCGTCGTGCCGTATGTTTTGAGACCGTTGTGATATGCTCTAGATGCCAGTCGTGTTAGTTGTGATCTTGCATTTTTGTGGCTAAGGTGAGTTCATGGCCCCTACTTTTACCGGTTTTCTAACTATTTTCGGGGGAGAATACATGCTCGTTTTTAACTAAACTCATGACTGTTTATTTGGAATACGTGAACTGGTTGCTCTATTTTGACTATTTGGCTGATATATTTGATCTGGTTATTTGATGGCATTACGTGATTTATCTGGTATTCATGAGTGAAATCATTTAAACTATTTTATGGACCAACACTATTTTTGCAACTATTGCGTAGTTAGCCTAAGCTCCACTATATTTTCACATGCTTTCTAGCATGCCGTAACGTGCTTTCTAGCACGCATTTAACATGCTTTCTAGCATGCCGTAACGTGCTTTCTAGCACGCATTTAACATGCTTTCCAGCATGCCTTACATGCTTTCTAGCATGCCTGTACGTGCTTTCTAGCACGCATTTAACTTAGAGCTAGCGCAATAAACTATTTTATTATGGGTTGCATATCCCTTATCTTGGTCCACTATTATACTTTTTCTTAACCCGTGATTTAGGCAGTGTTAGCCTACGTTGAACTTGACTTGCTTGCGAACGATGATTTGAACTTGAAAACCTTTTGGTTCAACCAAACTGTTTTAAACTAAAACCTATGAACTCACCAGCGTAAGCTGACCCTTTTAGCATGTATTTTCAGGTTTAATGCTATAGCTTATCTTTGGAGGCGCTTGGCAAAAGGCATGGTCATAGACGACTCTGATATTTATATTTGGGACCGCTTTATTTATTTATGGGCCTTACTTCCGCACTATTTTTGAATGATGTAAATTTAATACTTTTGATAATGAATTTTCTTCTAAACGGTTGAGGTAAAACCGTTCTATGTACCTTGTGTTGTGATACCAATTGAGTAGCGCCCCAGTGACATGTATGCTTCCGCTGGACCCGATTTTCGGGGTGTTACAGATTCTCATCGTGTAAAGCGCAATTGCTCTCATCAAATGAGCAACCGTTTAGGGACAACGGCTCTGATCAAGTAACGGACAATTTCTCTCATCAAGTAAGCCTTTAGGTACAACGGCTCTTACAATGAAAGGGAAAATTGCCCTCATAAATTGAGCATTTAGGGACAACGACTCTCATCATTTTAGTGACAATTACTCTTATCACGTGTGCACGTATTTAGGGACAACGGCTCTCATCATGTAAAGGGAAATTTCTCTAAACAAGTGAGCAAGCGTTTATGGACAACGACTCTCATCAAGTAACGGACAATTGCTTTCATAAAGTGAGCATTTAGGGACAACGGCTCTCATCATGTAAGGGACAATTACCCTCATAAAGTGAGTCTTTAGGGTCAACAACTCTCATCATGTAAGTGACAATTGCACTTATCAAGTGTGCAATCATTTAGGGACAACGGATCTCATCATCTAAATGGCAATTGCTCTCATCAATTGAGCAACATTTAGGGACAACGGCTCTCATCAAGTAAGGGACACTTGCTCTCATCAATTGAGCATTTAGGGACAACGGCTCTCATCATGTAAGGGACAATTACCCTCATAAAGTGAGCCTTTAGGGACAAGGGCTCTCATCATGTAAGTGACAATTGCTCTTATCAAGTGTGCACCTATTTAGGGACAACGACTCTCATCATGTAAGGGGTAATTGCTATCATAAAGTGAGCAAGCGTTTTGGGCCAATAGCTCTCATTAAGTAACGAAGAGTTGTTCTCATCAAGTGAGCCTTTAGGGACAACGACTCTCATCATGTATGTGACAATTGCTCTTATCAAGTCTGCAAGCTTTTAGGCACAATGACTCTCATCATGTAAAGGGCATTTGCTCTCAATAAGTGAGCAAGCGTTTAGGGACAACGGCTCTCATCAAGTAATGGACAATTGCTCTCATCAAGTGAGCCTTTTGGGACAACGGCTCTCATCATGTAAAGGACAATTACCCTCATAAAACTCTAGGGTCAACAACTCCTCACCATGTAATTGACAATTGCTCTTATCAAGTGTGCACGCATTTAGGGACAACGGCTCTCATCATGTAAAGGGAAATTTCTCTCAACAAGTGAGCAAGCGTTTATGGACAACGGCTCTCATCAAGGAACGAACAATTGCTCTAATCAAGTGAGCATTTAGGGACAACGGCTCTCATCATGTAAGGGACAATTACCCTCATAAAGTGAGCATTTAGGGTCAACAACTCTCATTATGTAAGTGACAATTGCTCTTATCCAGTGTGCAAGCATTCAGAGACCACGACTCTCATCGTGTAAAGCGCAATTGATCTCATCAAGTGAGCAACCGATTCGGGACAACGGCTCTCATCAAGTAACGGACAATTGCTATTATCAAGTGTGCTTTAGGGACAACGACTATCATCATGTAAAGCGCAATTGCTCTCAACAAGTGAACAAGCGTTTAGGGACAACGATTCTTATCAACAAACAATTGGTCTCATCAAGTGAGCATTTAGGGACAATGGCTCTCATCATGTAAGGGACAATTACCATCATAAATTGAGCATTTAGGGTCAACAACTCTCATTATGTAAGTGACAATTGCTCTTATCAAGTGTGCAAGCATTTAGGGACAACGACTCTCATCATATAAATGGCAATTGCTCTCATCAAGTGAGCAACATTTGGGGACAACGGCTCTCATAAAGTAACGGACAATTGCTCTCATCAATTGAGCCTTTAGGGACAACGACACTCATCATGTAAGCGACAATTACCCTCATAAAGTGAGCCTTTAGGGATAACGGCTCTCATCATGTAAAGGGAAATTGCTCTCATCAAGTGAGCCTTTAGGGACAACGGCTCTCATCATGTAAGGGACAATTACCCTCATAAAGTGAGCCTTTAGGGACACAGGCTCTCATCATGTAAGTGACAATTGCTCTTATCCAGTGTGCAAGCATTTAGAGACAACGACTCTCATCGTGTAAAGCGCGATTGCTCTCATCAAATGAGCAACCGTTTAGGGACAACGGCTCTCATCAAGTAACGGACAATTTCTCTCATCAAGTAAGCCTTTAGGTACAACGGCCATCAAGTAACGGACAATCTATCTCATCAAGTAAGCCTTTAGGTACAACGGCTCTTATCATGCAAGGGAAAATTGCCCTCATAAAGTGAGCATTTAGGGACAACGACTCTCATCATTTTAGTGACAATTGCTCTTATCACGTGTGCACGTATTTAGGGACAACGGCTCTCATCATGTAAAGCGAAATTTCTCTAAACAAGTGTGCAAGCGTTTAAGGACAACGACTCTCTTCAAGTAACGGACAATTGTTTTCGTAAAGTTAGCATTTAGGGACAACGGCTCTCATCAAGTAATGGACAATTGCTCTCATCAAGTGAGCCTCTAGGGTCAATAACTCTCGCCATGTAAGTGACAATTGCAGTTATCAAGTGTGCAAGCATTTAGAGACAACGGCTCTTATCGTGTAAAGCGCAATTGCTCATATCAAATGAGCAACCATTTAGGGACAATGGCTCTCATCAAGTAATAGAAAATTTATCTCATCAAGTAAGCCTTTAGGGACAACGACTCTTATCATATAAGGGAAATTTTCCTTCATAAAGTGAGCCTTCAGGGACAGAGGCTCTCATCATGTAAGTGACAATTGCTCTTATCCAGTGTGAAAGCATTTAGAGACAACGACTCTCATCGTGTAAAACGCAATTGCTCTCATCAAATGAGCAAACCGTTTAGGGACAACGACTCTCTTCAAGTAACAGACAATTTCTCTCATCAAGTAAGCCTTTAGGGACAATGGCTCTTATCATGTAAGGGAAAATTGCCCTCATAAAGTGAGCATTTAGGGACAATGACTCTCATCATTTAAATGACAATTGCTCTTATCACGTGTGCACGTATTTAGGGACAACGGCTCTGATCATGTAAAGGGAAATTTCTCTAAACAAATGAGCAAGCATTTAGGGACAACGACTCTCATCAAGTAACGGACAATTGCTTTCATAAAGTGAGCATTTAGGGACAACGGCTCTCATCATGTAAGGGACAATTACCCTCATAAAGTGAGTCTTTAGAGTCAACAACTCTCATCATGTTAGTGACAATTGCTCTTATCAAGTGTGCAAGCATTTAGGGACAACAACTCTTATCATCTAAATGGCAATTGCTCTCATCAAGTGAGCAACATTTAAGGACAACGACTCTCATCAAGTAATGGACACTTGCTCTCATCAATTGAGCATTTAGGGACAACGGCTCTCATCATGTAAGGGACCATTACCCTCATAAAGTGAGCCTTTAGGGGCAAGGGCTCTCATCATGTAAGTGACAATTGCTCTTATCAAGTGTGCACCCATTTAAGCACAACGACTCTCATCGTGAAAGGGGCAATTGCTCTCATCAAGTAACGAAGAATTGTTCTCATCAAGTGAGCCTTTAGGGACAACGAATCTCATCATGTATGTGACAAATGCTCTTATCAAGTCTGCAAGCTTTTAGGCACAATGGCTCTCATCATGTAAAGGGCATTTGCTCTCAATAAGTGAGCAAGCGTTTAGGGACAACGGCTCTCATCAAGTAATGGACAATTGCTCTCATCAAGTGAGCCTTTTGGGACAACGGCTCTCATCATGTAAGGGACAATTACCCTCATAAAGTGAACCTCTAGGGTCAACAACTCTCACCATGTAAGTGACAATTGCTGTTATCAAGTGTGCAAGCATTTAGAGACAACGGCTCTCATCGTGTAAAACGCAATTGCTCTAATCAAATGAGCAACCGTTTAGGGACAATGGCTCTCATCAAGTAACGAAAAATTTCCCTCATCAAGTAAGCCTTTAGGGACAACGACTGTTATCGTGTAAGGGAAAACTGCCCTCATAAAGTGAGCCTTTAGGGACAACGACTCTCATCATGTAAGTGACAATTGCTCTTAACAAGTGTGCACGCATTTAGGGACAACGGCTCTCATCATGTAAAGGGAAATTGCCCTCAACAAGTCAGCAAGCGTTTATGGACAACGGCTCTCATCAAGGAACGAACAATTGCTCTAATCAAGTGAGCATTTAGGGACAACGGCTCTCATCATGTAAGGGACAATTGCCCTCATAAAGTGAGCCTTTAGGGTCAACAACTCTCATTATGTAAGTGACAATTGCTCTTATCCAGTGTGCAAGCATTCAGAGACCACGGCTCTCATCGTGTAAAGCGCAATTGCTCTCATCAAGTGAACAAGCTTTAGGGACAACGATTCTATCAAGTAACAAACATTGGTCTCATCAGGTGAGCATTTAGGGACAATGGCTCTCATTATGTAAGGGACAATTACCATCATAAAGTGAGCCATTTAAGGTCAACAGACTCTCATATGTAAGTGACAATTGCTCTCTATCAAGTGTGCAGCAATTTAGGGACAACGGCTCTCATAATAAAAATGGCAATTGCTCTCATAAAGTGAGCAACATTGGGGACAAGGCTCTCATCAAGTAACGGACACTTGCTCTCATCAATTGAGCTTTAGGGACAACGCACTCATCATGTAAGCGACAATTACTCCTCATAAAGTTTGCCTTAGGGATAACGGCTCTCATCATGAAAAGGAAATTGCTCTCATCAAGTGAGCCTTTAGGGACAACGGCTCTCATCATGTAAGGGACAATTGACCTCATAAAGTGAGCCTTCAGGGACACAGGCTCTCATCATGTAAGTGACAATTGCTCTTTCCAGTGTGCAGCATTTAGAGACAACGACTCTCATCTGTAAAGCGCAATTGCTCTCATCAAGTGAGCAACCGTTTAGGGACAACGCTCTCATCAAGTAACGGACAATTCTCTCATCAAGTTAGCCTTTAGGTACAACGGCTCTTATCATGTAAGGGAAAATTGCCCTCATAAAGTGATCATATAGGGACAAGACTCTCATCATTTAAGTGACAATTGCACTTATCACGTGTGCAACGTATTTAGGGACAACGGCTCTCATCATGTAAAGGGAAATTCTCTAAACAAGTGAGCAACTTTAGGGATAACGATTCTGATCAAGTAACGGACAATTGCTTTCATAAAGTGAGCAGCTAGGGACAATGGCTCTCATTATGTAAGGACAATTACCCTCATAAAGTGAGACTTTAGGGTCATCAACTCTCATCATATAAGTGACAATTGCTCTTATCAAGTGTGCAAGCATTTAGGGACAACGACTCTCATAATTTAAATGGAAATTGCTCTCATCAAGTGAACAACATTTAGGGACAATGGCTCTCATCAAGTAATGGACACTTGCTCTAATCAGTTGAGCATTTAGGGACAACGGATCTCATCATGTAAGGGATAATTACCCTCATAAAGTGAGCCTTTACGGAGAAAAGCTCTCATCATGTAAGTGACAATTGCTCATATCAAGTGTGCACCTATTTAGGAACAACGACTCTCATCGTGTAAGGGGCAATTACTATCATAACAGCAAGCGTTAGGGCCAATAGCTCTCATTAAGTAACGAAGAATTGTTCTCATCAAGTGAGCCATTAGGGACAACGACTTTCATCATGTATTTTACAATTTCTCTTACCAAGTCTGCAAGCTTTTAGGCACAATGACTCTCATCATGTAAAGGGCATTTGTTCTCAATAAGTGAGCAAGCGTTTACGGACAATGGCTCTCATCAAGTAACGAAAATTTTCTCTCATCAAGTAAGCCTTTAGGGACAACGACTCTTATCATATAAGGGAAAATTGCCCTCATAAAGTGAACCTTTAGGTACAACGACTCTCATCATGTAAGTGACAATTGCTCTTATCAAGTGTGCACGCATTTAGGGACAACGACTCTCATCATGTAAAGGGAAATTGCCCTCAACAAGTGAGCAAGCGTTTATGGACAACGGCTCTCATCATGGAACGAACAATTGCTCTAATCAAGTGAGCATTTAGGGACAACGGCTCTCATCATGTAAGGGACAATTACCCTCATAAAGTGAGCATTTAGGGTCATCATGTAAAGGGAAATTGCCCTCAACAAGTGAGCAAGCGTTTATGGACAACGGCTCTCATCATGGAACGAACAATTGCTCTAATCAATTGAGCATTTAGGGACAACGGCTCTCATCATGTAAGGGACAATTACCCTCTTAAAGTGAGCATTTAGGGTCAACAACTCTCATTATGTAAGTGACAATTGCTCTTATCAAGTGTGCAAGCATTTATGGAAAACGACTCTCATCATATAAATGGAAATCGCTCTCATCAAGTGAGCAACATTTAGGGACAACGGATCTCATCAAGTAACGGACACTTGCTTTCATCAATTGAGCCTTTAGGGACAACGGCTCTCATCATGTAAGGGACAATTAACCTCATAAAGTGAGCCTTTAGGGATAACGGCTCACATCATGTAAAGGGCAATTGCTCTCATCAAGTGAGCCTTTTGGGACAACGGCTCTCATCATGTTAGGGACAATTACCCTCATAAAGTGAGCCTTCAGGGACAGAGGCTCTCATCATGTAAGTGACAATTGCTCTTATCCAGTGTGCAAGCATTTAGAGACAACGACTCTCATCGTGTAAAGCGCAATTGCTCTCATCAAATGAGCAACCGTTTAGGGACAACGACTCACTTCAATTAACGGACAATTTCTCTCATCAAGTAAGCCTTTAGGGACAACGGCTCTTATCATGTAAGGGAAAATTGCCCTCATAAAGTGAGCATTTAGGGACAACGACTCTCATCTTTTAAGTGACAATTGCTCTTATCACGTGTGCACGTATTTAGGGACAATGGCTCTCATCATGTAAAGGGAAATTTCTCTAAACAAGTGAGCAAGCGTATAGGGACAATGACTCTCATCAAGTAACGGACAATTGCTTTCATAAAGTGAGCATTTAGGGACAACGGCTCTCATCATGTAAGGGACAATTACCCTCATAAAGTGAGTCTTTAGAGTCAACAATTCTCATCATGTTAGTGACAATTGCTCTTATCAAGTGTGCAAGCATTTAGGGACAACAGCTCTTATCATCTAAATGGCAATTGCTATCATCAAGTGAGCAACATTTAAGGACAACGACTCTCATCAAGTAATGGACACTTGCTCTCATCAATTGAGCATTTAGAGACAACGACTCTGTGACAACCCGCAATGTTCCAGATTTATTTCTATACGAAATTATCTCCTTTTTTCATTTACGAATCCTTCCGAACTCTTTTGAGTCTAAAACGTGAAATTTATCTCGCGAAACGTGAAATTCGTACACAACGCGTACAGGCACAACCGACGATTATTTTGATTATTTTATTATTCGTGAGAAACGAGACGTATGAATAGTCATTTTTATTGGAAAATATATTCTGAGCGCAGTGGTGAAATTCTCGTGTCCTGAATCGATCGTTCGCCATCTTAAACGAGCCCTGAGCCTCATTTCATGAAAGATAGCAAAAGTTACAACTATGGTCCCTGCAGTAAATTCTACTCCTTTTCCCCTAGACTTTGGTTATTGGCACATTGGTCCCTAGAGTATTTCAAACCCTAACCCTAACACTATATATATGTCCTTATAATAATTATTTCTCATTCTAGGGTTTATAAAACCCTCCTTCTCCAAAACAGCCGACATCACACCACCCTCTCTCTCTCTATTTTTCCGGCAACAAAAACCGGCCAACGCCCCACCCCCGCCGCGCGTCACCTCGCACCGCCACCACCACTTTAATCCTCTCACCCTCCTCATTATTTCTATACGACTCACGCGCCTTCAACCCATCCTCACCTATTTTTCTCTCTCGGTAACCTATAGTTTTTCCGGCGAGTTTTTTTCCGGCGACACCTTTGTGAAACCATACGAGTTTAGATCGAGTGTTTTGGAGCAGTTTTGGGTCTTGCTTGGTTTGTTGCTGCCGTCGTCTTCCCTCTTCTCTTCTCCTTCTCGTCATGGTAAAACTGAGAAGCCCGTCATTATATATATTTTTATTATTACCGATTTATTTTGGTTTTGTTTTTGTTTTCGTGGATCTAAACTTATAATAACAAGTTAATAAGTGTTGCGGATTTAAATCGGTTTATATTAATTTTGTGACTTGAGGTGGATTTTAAAACCTGTTTTGGAAATGATTCGTGTGGTAAGAAATCATTGTCGAGCGGTTTTGTTTATGGTTTGAACCGAGTTCATTTTGGTCCGTGTGGCTGCTGCTGTTAGCAGATTCGAGCCGAGACCCTTGGTCTCGGCATGGTAACGGTTAACATGTTTCTATTTATTTGTTATTTGTCGTGGTAATCGGTCCCGAGTTATGAGGTGTATAGTTGGGTTTTGGTTTACTGGTTCGAAAAGGCTGCGTTTGGTTATATTTGGGCTTAGCAGCCCATGTTGAGTGTATTTGTTGGTCCATAAGGCTAAGAAGCCCAACATTTTTTTTAAAGGTGCGTTTGGATTGCTTTAATTTGGGCCGAAGCCCATAAAAATTATTGATAGTATGTCCGGTTATGAAATATGGAGTCAAAATAAATATGGCTATCAAGATAATGAATTTGACATTGTGACGGGTAGTACGTTTCGGATTATATTTGAATTGTGGATTGGAGTTGAATACGGAATAAATACTTGGCTTATGACTATTATACTTAGACTTATTGGACTTGGAAGGAATACAATATATTAGACTCTAGACGACTTTAATATATTTGATTCGCGACCAATGCACAATAAGAAAATAATGACTAATAACTAACGAATATTTTTATTAAATTCTAATAAACTGTTTTGAGGAAATTGATTTATTTAAGTCAAGACGACTTGAGAAAAACTAATTTTTATTAGTTAAACTTGTTTCTATTTATAAAACGTTCATGTTTTATACAAATTATTTGGGTTAATGGGGTAAATGTCGAAACGTACAAACTATTCTATTTGAGGTGTTTGTTTGTCTTTAACTTCTAGATTGTCTTCCTTGGTTTGAGTTCTCGTCAGTATCCTCTCGAGTTTGTTGATGTCTATTCTCTTTGGCGTAAGTTGTATGTCGAGTCTATGTCTTCTTACCACACCACACAAAACGTTTATACTAAACTTTTGATGAGTTTTGAAAATTGAGTAATCCACGAAAACTACGACACGATGTTTTTATAGACTTTATTATTTTGCGAGACGTGTTTTGAGATAATCGTATACGTATTAGGTTGTGCCGATCCTAGACCGTTGTGTACCGCCGTGCTTGTACCTCCGTGTACCGTCGTGCCGTATGTTTTGAGACCGTTGTGATATGCTCTAGATTCCAGTCGTGTTAGTTGTGATCTTGCATTTCTGTGGCTAAGGTGAGTTCATGGCCCCTACTTTTACCGGTTTTCTAACTATTTTCGGGGGAGAATACATGCTCATTTTTAACTAAACTCATGACTGTTTATTTGGAATACGTGAACTGGTTGCTCTATTTTGACTATTTGGCTGATATATTTGATCTGGTTATTTGATGGCATTACGTGATTTATCTGGTATTCATGAGTGAAATCATTTAAACTATTTTATGGACCAACACTATTTTTGCAACTATTGCGTAGTTAGCCTAAGCTCCACTATATTTTCACATGCTTTCTAGCATGCCGTAACGTGCTTTCTAGCACGCATTTAACATGCTTTCTAGCATGCCGTAACGTGCTTTCTAGCACGCATTTAACATGCTTTCCAGCATGCCTTACATGCTTTCTAGCATGCCTGTACGTGCTTTCTAGCACGCATTTAACTTAGAGCTAGCGCAATAAACTATTTTATTATGGGTTGCATATCCCTTATCTTGGTCCACTATTATACTTTTTCTTAACCCGTGATTTAGGCAGTGTTAGCCTACGTTGAACTTGATTTGCTTGCGAACGATGATTTGAACTTGAAAACCTTTTGGTTCAACCAAACTGTTTTAAACTAAAACCTATGAACTCACCAGCGTAAGCTGACCCTTTTAGCATGTATTTTCAGGTTTAATGCTATAGCTTATCTCTGGAGGCGCTTGGCAAGAGGCATGGTCATAGACGACTCTGATATTTATATTTGGGACCGCTTTATTTATTTATGGGCCTTACTTCCGCACTATGTTTGAATGATGTAAATTTAATACTTTTGATAATGAATTTTCTTCTAAACGGTTGAGGTAAAACCGTTCTTTGTACCTTGTGTTGTGATACCAATTGAGTAGCGCCCCAGTGACATGTATGCTTCCGCTGGACCCGATTTTCGGGGTGTTACAGATTCTCACCGTGTAAAGCGCAATTGCTCTCATCAAATGAGCAACCGTTTAGGGACAACGGCTCTGATCAAGTAACGGACAATTTCTCTCATCAAGTAAGCCTTTAGGTACAACGGCTCTTATCATGAAAGGGAAAATTGCCCTCATAAAGTGAGCATTTAGGAACAACGACTCTCTTCATTTTAGTGACAATTGCTATTATCACGTGTGCACGTATTTAGGGACAACGGCTCTCATCATGTACAGGGAAATTTCTCTAAACAAGTGAGCAAGCGTTTATAGACAACGACTCTCATCAAGTAACGGACAATTGCTTTCATAAAGTGAGCATTTAGGGATAACGGCTCTCATCATGTAAGGGACAATTACCCTCATAAAGTGAGTCTTTAGGGTCAACAACTCTCATCATGTAAGTGACAATTGCTCTTATAAAGTGTGCAATCATTTAGGGACAACGGATCTCATCATCTAAATGGCAGTTGCTCTCATCAATTGAACAACATTTAGGGACAACGGCTCTAATCAAGTAAGGGACACTTGCTCTCATCAATTGAGCAACATTTAGGGACAACGGCTCTCATCAAGTAACGGACACTTGCTCTCATCAATTGAGCATTTAGGGACAACGACTCTCATCATGTAAGGGACAATTACCCTCATAAAGTGAGCCTTTAGGGACAAGGGCTCTCATCATGTAAGTGACAATTGCTCTTATCAAGTGTGCACCTATTTAGGGACAACGACTCTCATCGTGTAAGGGGCAATTGCTATCCTAAAGTGAGCAAGCGTTTTGGGCCAATAGCTCTCATTAAGTAACGAAGAATTGTTCTCATCAAGTGAGCCTTTAGGGACAACGACTCTCATCATGTATGTGACAATTGCTCTTATCAAGTCTGCAAGCTTTTAGGCACAATGACTCTCATCATGTAAAGGGCATTTGCTCTCAATAAGTGAGCAAGCGCTTAGAGACAACGGCTCTCATCAAGTAATGGACAATTGCTCTCATCAAGTGAGCCTTTTGGGACAACGGCTCTCATCATGTAAAGGACAATTACCCTCATAAACCTCTAGGGTCAACAACTCCTCACCATGTAATGACAATTGCTCTTATCAAGTGTGCACGCATTTAGGGACAACGGCTCTCATCATGTAAAGGGAAATTTCTCTCAACAAGTGAGCAAGCATTTATGGACAACGGCTCTCATCAAGGAACGAACAATTGCTCTAATCAAGTGAGCATTTAGGGACAACGGCTCTCATCATGTAAGGGACAATTGCCATCATAAAGTGAGCATTTAGGGTCAACAACTCTCATTATGTAAGTGACAATTGCTCTTATCCAGTGTGCAAGCATTCAGAGACCACGACTCTCATCGTGTAAAGCGCAATTGATCTCATCAAGTGAGCAACCGATTCGGGACAACGACTCTCATGAAGTAACGGACAATTGCTCTTATCAAGTGTGCACGCATTTAGGGACAACGACTCTCATCATGTAAAGCGCAATTGCTCTCAACAAGTGAACAAGCGTTTAGGGACAACGATTCTTATCAAGTAACAAACAATTGGTCTCATCAAGTGAGCATTTAAGGACAATGGCTCTCATCATGTAAGGGACAATTACCATCATAAATTGAGCATTTAGGGTCAACAACTCTCATTATGTAAGTGACAATTGCTCTTATCAAGTGTGCAAGCATTTAGGGACAACGACTCTCATCATATAAATGGCAATTGCTCTCATCAAGTGAGCAACATTTGGGGACAACGGCTCTCATCAAGTAACGGACACTTGCTCTCATCAATTGAGCCTTTAGGGACAACGACTCTCATCATGTAAGGGACAATTACCCTCATAAAGTGAGCCTTTAGGGATAACGGCTCTCATCATGTAAAGGGCAATTGCTCTCATCAAGTGAGCCTTTAGGGACAACGGCTCTCATCATGTAAGGGACAATTGCCCTCATAAAGTGAGCCTTCAGGGACACATGCTCTCATAATGTAAGTGACAATTGCTCTTATCCAATATTCTCTCTCTACTATGGGCGAATTTGGGGATTAGGGTTTCATACGTATTTTCTCATCAATCACTGTTCATCTATACCTTAAATTTCATTTTATTTTCATAAATCAATCTTAATAATAAATCTTCTACTGTAGATCTTAGTCCGCTTTCAATTTAATAAATAACAAACATCATCCATCCTAGGTTTATAATTTCAATTTTTGTTATCTACTCCACTTTCACTGTTCAACGTTTCCATTTCATTTCATCTTTCAATCTCTGGATTTATCATGTTTTTGATTCATTAATCACTATGTCTTATTCAAAACATGATTCCAACCCTTTTCCGTCCTCTAATAGGACGGATTCATCTCTGAAAGCTAAAAAAACCACAAGAACAATGAATCCATTAAGTAAATCTGCTATGAAACATGCGAATATGCTTGGTAATACTCCTAAAAGCACTTTCAGAAAGGTTAGTTTGAGATCTGCTTCAAAAAGTAATGATGGAGCTATGGAAATGGATGATTCGGTGTATGAAGATGGGGTTTCTGAGTCTACTGAGGGTTGTGAGGACTTGGGAGGTTCTGTTTCGGGTATGGATGATTTGGGAAGTGTTAGTGATAGATCTGAGGCTGGTAAGGAATTTTCTGTTAATGATACTATTTCTGGTAATTATGAGGGTAGTAAGAGGGATATTATTGATGAAATTGCTGATAGTTTGAATAATGGGTCTGCATCTGTTAGTACTAAGTCTGTTGGTGATAAGGGTAGTGTTAATAAGCCTAATCTTAGCAATGTTATGCCTGATATTCCTGTTCCAGTTGTGGAAAACCCTGTCCTGAATCCTCACCCTGTGTCTAGTAAACCTAAAAGTCCTACTAAAGTGAGATTTGGGGATGTGAAGGTTCCTGGTGTGTTTAAAGTTAATGGGAAAGTTAGTGGTTTAGGTACGGATGATGGGGCTGTTAGGAATTTTGTAGCAGGTGAGAGTAGTGTAGTGAAAGATAGCGTGATGGCTGAGAATGTGGTTGAGAAGAACAATAGATCATTTCGTGATGCTGTTGCAAGGAGCTTTGGTGGTAATGGAAGTAATAAACTTCATTTTGTTCCTACATCAGTTATTGGCGAAGGCTGTGTAGTTGCTAAAATGGATCCGATTTTAGAAGAAGGTTGCAAAAGATGGGGTAATACTGTGGTTGGGTTTTTTGTTGGTTTCCGTATGAACTATAGAGATCTGGTTTACCATTTGAAGAAAATGTGGCGACTGTATCAGTTGGAGGATGTTGTCATGAATCAAAATGGGATGTGTTTTTTCAATTTTAAGTCTAGGGATGGGATGGAGCTTGTTATTGAAAATGGTCCTTGGTTAGTTGATAATAAGCCATTATTCGTGAAAAAGTGGGAACCAGGACTATGTATGTCAAAACCTGAAGTTACAAAGGTTCCGGTTTGGGTTAAAATTTATGATATCCCCTTGGAAGCATGGAATGTTGAGGGTATCAGCAGGATTGTAAGCAGTATTGGTATTCCGATAATCATGGACAGGATGACAACCTCCATTTGTGAGAAGCCATATGGAAGAGCATCGTTCGCCAGGGTTCTAGTGGAGATTGATTCTAGTAAGGCTTTAGTAGACAATGTTGAGCTGTGGTATGAAAGCTTAGGCAAAATTTTAAAGCTGTGGGTTGAGTACGCTTGGGTCCCACCACGTTGTGAGGAATGTAAGATATTTGGGCACTACCTAAGCGAATGTGCTAGAAAGGTTAACACGGTTAGAGCTGGTAACAAGGAAGGTGAAACTGTGAAACCTACTGATATGAAGAATGGTAATAATAATGAGGGGGCTGGTAATGGTAATGGTGATGGTGATGAGGGGTGGAAAACTGCTAATAATCGTAGGAATGGTAGTGGTGTTGGGAATAAGGTACGTCAAGGGACATTTGGTGGCTACAATGTTAGAAGGAGTGTCAATGGTTATAGGGCAGGTTATAACAATACAAGTAATTCTAATGTGGGCAATGTGGGTAATAAGGAGACAAATAAGAGATTTGAACCTGTCAATAACAGTAATGTAGGTAATGTGGATGACAGTGTTGTTGTGAATGATAATGGGAAGCCTGCTAATAAGGACAAGGGTAAGGTTGATGAGGGTGTTAGTAGTAATGAAGGAAATCGTAACAGTGGGAATGTTGGAACTAAGAAGAATGTGCCGAAAAAGAATATGGGTAACAAGACTGGTAACAAGAATGGTAGTAGTAACAAAAGTGGTGATAGTGGGAGTTCTAATGATGTGTTGGGGTCCAAGAATGTAAGTACTAGTAATCGGTTTGATGTTTTGGGACAAGATAATAATAATAATGAGAACACTAAGTTGTGGAATGAAGTGAAGTCTCAAGTGGATAAGGCGTGTAATTCTGGTATCCCTATTTTGGAAAGTGTTATTAAAGGCTGGTCTGATGAAATGATAAAGTTTTATACAGTTAAGTGGAATGACAGTGTTATGAGGAATGGTTCACCCGAACAGCAGTTGGAGTTGAAAATGAAGGTTTTGACCAACCGTATTATTCAGCTTAACCTGAATCTCAATAAAAATGCCAATTTGAATGCTGAAAAGATGATGAAGAACTCTGTCTTGACTACTCATGATAGCAGCGATCTTTCACTTGATGAGTTTTATGCTGAAGCTTATCGTGCGGAGTTAGCAAAAGTGGAGGGTTTGCAAAGGGAGAGAGGTTTTGCTGAAGTTGATCTTTTTCTCTTATCCAATAAGCCTCTTGTTAGTGTTCGTAAAGGTATGTGGACTGATGATATGTTGGAATATTTCTCGAGCAGATGTGATGAGATTAGAAGTGACAAGATTAATGGTCACACAGCAGATGTAGCTTGTTCTAACTCTATTAATGAAGTGGAGGAGGTTACTACAGGCTCTGCTCAGTTCATGGTACAAAATGAAGTTGTTAATGATATTGATACATCTATGGCGTAGAATAGTGGTGCTTTTGCATCACATCCCTCAACTGTTCAATGATAGGTAAAATTGGTGCTTGGAATGTCTGTTGTTTGTCTCATACAACCAGGCAAGACGAAGTGATTTCGCTTATTAGAGAGGAAGGTTTATGTATGTGTGCAGTGGTTGAAACCCATCTTAGGAAAAAATCTGTCAAGACTGTTGGTGATAGCATGTTTGGTAACTGGACTTGGGTATCGAATATTGATGATTGCCGAAGTGTTTGTAGGATTATGGTTGGGTGGGATACTAACGTTATAGGTGCTAATCTGATTTCTCATTTTGACGAAGCTATGCATTTTGAAATCAACTTTGTTAATGATCACAGGAAACAATTTGTATCCTTTATTTATGCTAAAAATAAAGGATGGGAAAGAAGGGCTTTGTGGAAGAACTTGGTAGATCACAACAATTATGTCAAGGGTGAGCCGTGGGTTCTTTTGGGGGACTTTAATGTGGAGTTAAACATTGGTGATTGTTCTGATGTTACTACTGCCATAGATAAAGATATGAATGATTTCAGAAATTGTTTAGAGTTATTGGAGCTTGATGATATTGCTAGCAAAGGTATGTTCTATACTTGGATACAAAAGCGTTGTGACCCTGAAACTGGTATCCTTAAGAAGTTAGATAGAGCCTTGGGTAATATCAGTTTTATATCTTCTTTTGATAGCTGTTTTGCTGAGTTCCTTCCTTTTGTTACTTCGTACCATTGCCCTATTATCTTGAACTACTCTTTGGCTAAACCGGTTAAGCCTAGGTCGTTCCGTTTTGCTAATTTTCTTGCTGATAAGGATTCATTTATTCCTACCGTTAGAAGTAATTGGGGTATTGAAGTTCAAGGTTTTCATATGTTTATTCTGGCCAAGAGACTGAAAATATGAAAAGGCATTTGAGAAATATGAACAGGGTTAATGGGAATGTGTTTGATAAGGTGAAAGTTTTGAGAATGGAGCTTAAGAGAGTTCAACAAAGTTTAGATAAGGACCCTAATAATAGCAGCCTTAGAGAAGAGGAATATATTTATTGCAGAGCGTATCAAGAAGCGGTTATGGATGAGGCAAACCTTCTTAGGCAGAAAACTAAGATTCAGTGGTTAAAGGATGGGGATCAAAACACGTCTTATTTTCATAATGTGCTCAAAAGTAGGGTGTGTAAGAGTAGGATCCAAGTGGTGTGTGATGAGCAGGGTAATAAGTTTCATGGTGATGATGTCCCGGGGTGTTTTGTTAAGCACTTTCAAAATTTCTTAGGGGTTGAAGATGAAGTTATTCCAATTGATGACTGTGATGACTTATTCATTAAGAAGCTTGATCCTTCTATTGCTTTAAGCATGGTTAGACCTGTTTCTGATATTGAAGTTAAAGAGGCTATGTTTAGTATTGATGATGATAAAGCTGCTGGTCCGGATGGATTTACATCTAAGTTTTTTAAAGCGGCTTGGAGCATTGTGAGTGTTGATGTTTGTGCTGCAGTTAAAGAATTTTTCAGTTCGGGTAAACTTCTTGGGGAATTTAATGCTAACCTTATCTCTCTTATCCCCAAGATGCAAGTTCCTTTGAAAGTGTCCGACTACAGACCCATCGCTTGTGGTAATGTTATTTACAAGTGCATCAGCAAAGTTATCACGAATAGGCTTAAGGAAGGTCTGTGCAGCCTAATTGACAGTAACCAAAGTGCCTTCATCCCGGGAAGACAGATTAGTGACAACATCCTTCTTGCTCAGGAGTTCTTAAAGGGATATAGCTGGAAGCGTACTACTAGTAAATGTGCGTTTAAGGTGGACATTCAGAAGGCCTATGATACCGTGAATTGGGATTTCTTGAAGAAGATTCTCTTTCATTTTGGCTTCCACAGTTCTATGATACATTGGATCATGGTATGTCTTACTACTGCCTCTTTTTCTATTTGTATTAATGGGGAGTTACATGGGTTTTTTACAAGTAAACGTGGGCTGAGGCAGGGTGATCCCATGTCGCCTTATTTGTTTACTATTGTTATGGAGGTGTTTAATATGATGTTGAAAAGACATATTAGGAGGGATGATAGGTTTCAATATCATTGGGGGTGTAAAAAACTTCAATTGACCCATTTATGTTTTGCGGATGACCTTCTATTACTTTGCCATGGGGATGAGGTTTCTGCTAGTATTCTTAGGAGGGCTTTAGATGAGTTCACTATGTGCTCAGGTCTGTTCCCTAGTTTAGTTAAGAGTGTTGCTTTTTTTGGTGGTGTTCCTGATCTGATTAGAGATAGGATCCTTCTTGCTATGCCTTTTAGGATTGGTGAGCTCCCTTTGAAGTATTTGGGTATTCCTTTGACGGGTAAGAGAATTGGCAACAATGATTGTAGAGTGTTGATTGAAAAAGTTAAAAACAGGATTAATGATTGGATAAATAAGTCCTTTTCGTTTGCGGGTAGGCTTCAATTAATCTCATTTGTGCTTGCTTCTCTTCATGTTTACTGGGCCTCTATGTTTATTCTTCCTGCCCATATCTGTGATAGTATTGATAAGCTATGTAAGAAGTTTTTGTAGTCTGGTGGGGGTGATGGGAGTGGGATTGCTAGTGTGTCTTGGAAAGATATTTGTAAACCAAAGAATCAAGGTGGCCTTGGCCTTAAACCGCTTAGGATCATGAATCAGGCTTTAATGGCCAAGTACCTATGGAATGTTATTAGTAAGAAGGACTCTTTGTGGGTAAAGTGGGTACATGCTTATAGGGTTAATGGTAGGAATATTTGGTTTGATATTAATCCTGCACATGGAGCATGGAGTTGGAATCAGATTCTTGGCCTTAGGGATAAGATCCGTTCTTTTGTTGCTTATAGATTGGGTAATGGTAAAACTTGCTCTATGTGGTTCGATAAGTGGCACACCAATGGTCCTTTATGTAAACTCATTACTCTTAGTTTTCTAACTGAGCATGGCATTGATGTTAATGATAAGGTTGCTGATTGGATTGATAGTAATGGCTGGAAATGGCCTCAGGAATGGAATAACTTGTTTGGTGAGGTTTTGAATGTTCCTGTCCCCACCTTGTTAGATGACTATGATGATAGGGTTGTGTGGGTTAATAAGAATAATGAGGAAGTGGTGTTTAGTGTTAAGGAAGCATGGAAAGCGTTAAGGTTAGATAGCCCTAAAGTTATTTGGCACAAGCATGTTTGGTTCACTCAATGCATTCCTAGACATGCTTTTGTGCTTTGGATGGCGATGAGAGGTAGGCTTAAAACCACGGATAGGATTTCAAAGTGGTTTAATGTTTCTAGTACATTGTGCCCGTTATGTAATAATGATAATGAGAGCCATAGTCATTTGTTCTTTAAGTGTAGCTTTTCTAAGAATGTTTGGGATAATCTTAAGCCTTTATGTAGGCTTGATGATGTTTCTTGTATATGGGCTGAGATTGTTTCGGGGATTTCTATTAGAACTGCTAAGAATTCTATTTGGAGTGTGATTCAGCGATTGGTGTTTAGTGCTGCTGTCTACTTCTTATGGCAAGAAAGAAACATTAGGATTTTCCAAAATGACTTTAGGACTGAGGAGTGTGTGTTTAAGATTATTGTTGATATTGTTAGGCATAAGTTGATGGGTTTAAAGATTAATCGTTCGTTGGAAGCGGAGAAGGCTGCTGACATTTGGAAGATTAAGTTGAAAAGTAGTAATGGTTGTGATAGTAGGTGTAAAAATGGTGGTGATAATGGTGTTACGTAAACCTGTGTGGGGGCTTGTTATGCACATGATCATATTGAGTTGTGTGCGTTATTTTTGGTTGCTGCTGTATGTTTGTGGTCTGCACAAGCTGCTATTGAGCTTGTGGCAGTTGTGGAGATTTTGCTGGAATTTTGGTGGCTTAAAAAGGGTATTTGGTACTACACTTTGTATTTCATTGCTAACAAGTTTAACTTGCTTACTGATCTGGATTTCAGACCCGTTGACTTTCGTAAATTTTGGGTCTGCTGGTTCAGCTTGGGCACAGGGTTTTGGAGATGTAATCAAGTTTTTGATTGTGATGATTATGTCTTCTCTCTATGCTGGATCAGATGGTTGTTTTGGTTTGTGCGCTGGTCTACTATTATGGGTGCTTGGTGGTTTTTGTACAATTGGCTATGCACTACTGAGTGTTTGATTAGCTTCTGCGCTGGCCTATTTTTTGGATGTTTGGAGAATAATAGGCTATGCACTACAGAACCGAATCTGAACCTCTGCGCTGGTCTTTTGTTTTGCATTGGTCATGGGTATTTGCAGATCTGTGGTTGGTTATGCAGATGGGTTTTGCTGAATTTGTCTATCAGGTTTGCTGGTTATTTGGTTTTCTCTATTCAGTTTGTCATTAGATTCATATTTGAGGATATTCTTAAGCATTATTTGGGGTATAGGGCTGTTTGTGATACTTGGTATTGGGGCCTTGTTGACTGTTGTATTTGTTACTCTAACACAAACAAACCTTGTACTCTTTTTCCTTGTTTTAAGTTTTCCCTCAGGGTTTTGCTTGGGCAAGGTTTTTTAATGAGGCAAGGTCTTTGGGTGATTGCTTACTGTGATGATTCACCCCTCTTCATGATTGCATTTAAAGAAATGAAGATTTGGTTTTTTATGAGTAGGCTATATACTACAGGTGTAAGCTTGACCCAAGGTATGTCTTTTTACAGTTATTCTGGGGTAGTTGAAGTTCCAGATGCTTTAGGTATGCATTTCTTTTGGCCTTTTGCAAATAGCCTGCGCTGGTCTTCTTGTATGGGTATTTGGTGGATGTTATACAATTGGCTATGCACTACAGCATTTATGGTTAGCTTCTGCGCTGGCTTACTGGTTGGTTGTTTGGAGAATAGTAGGCTATGCACTACAGAACCGAATCATAATGACTGCGCTGGTCTTTTGTTTTTTCTTGTGAGGAGTGCAGATCAGATTGCTATGCTCTACAGTTGGGATTTTTTTTATCTTTGCGCTGGCTTTCTGGTATTGTCTTGATTATGTTCAGGGTGTGCACTTGCATATTTTGTTTTGGAATGCTCATATGTTTGTTTTTATGCTTGTGTTTTTCTGCACTAATGACATTTTCAGGTCCTGTACTCTTTTTCCTTGTGCAAAGTTTTCCCATGGGGTTTTTATTTGCCAAGGTTTTTTAACGAGACAGGATAGTTTGGGTGATCTCTTGTTTGAAGATTCTTCTATATTCATTGCTGTTATCAGAAGGTTGAAGTTGCTTGGGATATGGGTTATTTTGGGATCAAGACTTTTTGGAGATTGGAGATATTGTGATTTTATGGGCTGCTATCTGGTCATCTTTGCTGCATCAGTATGCTGTTATATATTGTATTCCCCCTTTTTGCTTAGCCTTAGTAATTTAGCTTTCTATATTCTATACTCATATGGTGATGTTTGGCATTACATTGGTTGGTCCCTTTGTAATTGTCCATGTATTCAGAGTATGGGTATGGTTTTAGATCAAGCATGTCTTATACTAAGGCTGTGTTTTAGGGGGTTGCATTGTTGGTTATCCTTTTTTGTTTTGGTTAATGTATTTTAGACATTTGCTGTGTCTTGTTATTGATTTGGGGTTTGTCCAAATCTGTTTTATAGTCTTTGTTGTTTCCTAGGCAAGATATGTTTTTGGTAGGGGTTGTCTTACCATTTTCATTTTCTTGTGCTATCTCTTGTAAATAATTTTCCATTTTATTTAATCTATTTTACCTTTAAAAAAAAAAAAAATTGCTCTTATCAAGTGTGCAAGCATTTAGGGACAACGACTCTCATCATGTAAAGGGCAATTGCTCTCATCAAGTGAGCAACCGTTTAGGGACAACGGCTCTCATCAAGTAACGGAAAATTTCTCTCATCAAGTAAGCCTTTAGGTACAACGGCTCTTATCATGCAAGGGAAAATTGCCCTCATAAAGTGAGCATTTAGGGACAACGACTCTCATCATTTTAGTGACAATTGCTCTTATCACGTGTGCACGTATTTAGGGACAACGGCTCTCATCATGTAAATCGAAATTTCTCTAAACAAGTGAGCAAGCGTTTAGGGACAACGGCTCTCTTCAAGTAACGGACAATTGTTTTCATAAAGTGAGCATTTAGGGACAACGACTCTCATCATGTAAGGGACAATTACCCTCATAAAGTGACTTTTTAGGGTCAACAACTCTCATCATTTAAGTGACAATTGCTCTTATCAAGTGTGCAAGCATTTAGGGACAACGGCTCTCATCATCTAAATGGCAATTGCTCTCATCAAGTGAGCAACATTTAGGGACAACGGCTCTCATCAAGTAACGGACACTTGCTCTCATCAATTGAGCATTTAGGGACAACGGCTCTCATCATGTAAGGGACAATTACCCTCATAAAGTGAGCCTTTAGGGACAAGGGCTCTCATCATGTAAGTGACAATTGCTCTTATCAAGTGTGCACCTATTTAGGGACAACGACTCTCATCGTGTAAGGGGCAATTGCTATCATAAAGTGAGCAAGCGTTTAGGGCCAATAGCTCTCATTAAGTAACGAAGAATTGTTCTCATCAAGTGAGCCTTTAGGGACAACGACTCTCATCATGTATGTGACAATTGCATTTATCAAGTCTGCAAGCTTTTAGGCACAATGACTCTCATCATCTAAAGGGAATTTGCTCTCAATAAGTAAGAAAGCGTTTAGGGACAACGGCTCTCATCAAGTAATGGACAATTGCTTTCATCAAGTGAGCCTTTTGGGACAACGGCTCTCATCATGTAAGGGACAATTACCCTCATAAAGTGAACCTCTAGGGTCAACAACTCTCGCCATGTAAGTGACAATTGCAGTTATCAAGTGTGCAAGCATTTAGAGACAACGGCTCTTATCGTGTAAAGCGCAATTGCTCTTATCAAATGAGCAACCGTTTAGGGACAATGGCTCTCATCAAGTAACAGAAAATTTATCTCATCAAGCCTTTAGGGACAACGACTCTTATCATATAAGGGAAATTTGCCCTCATAAAGTGAGCCTTTAGGGACAACGACTCTCATCATGTAAGTAACAATTGCTCTTATCAAGTGTGCACGCATTCAGGGACAACGACTTTCATCACGTATAGGGAATTTAACCTCAACAAGTGAGCAAGCGTCTATGGACAACGGCTCTCATCATGGAACGAACAATTGCTCTAATCAAGTGTGCAAGCATTTATTGAAAACGACTCATCATATAAATGGAAATTGCTCTCATCAAGTGAGCAACATTTAGGGACAACGGATCTCATCAAGTAACGGACACTTGCTTTCATCAACTGAGCCTTTTGGGACAACGGCTCTCATCATGTAAGGGACAATTGCCCTCATAAAGTGTGCCTTCAGGGACAGAGGCTCTCATCATGTAAGTGACAATTGCTCTTATCCAGTGTGCAAGCATTTAGACACAACGACTCTCATCGTGTAAAACGCAATTGCTCTCATCAAATGAGCAACCGTTTAGGTACAACGACTCTCTTCAAGTAACGGACAATTTCTCTCATCAAGTAAGCCTTTAAGGACAATGGCTCTTATCATGTAAGGGAAAATTGCCCTCATAAAGTGAGCATTTAGGGACAATGACTCTCATCATTTAAGTGACAATAGCTCTTATCACGTGTGCACGTATTTAGGGACAACGGCTCTCATCATGTAAAGGGAAATTTCTCTAAACATGTGAGCAAGCATTTAGGGACAACGACTCTCATCAAGTAACGGACAATTGCTTTCATAAAGTGAGCATTTAGGGACAACGGCTCTCATCACGTAAGGGACAATTACCCTCATAAAGTGAGTCTTTAGAGTCAACAACTCTCATCATGTTAGTGACAATTGCTCTTATCAAGTGTGCAAGCATTTAGGGACAACGGCTCTCATCATCTAAATGGCAATTGCTCTCATCAAGTGAACAACATTTAGGGACAACGGCTCTCATCAAGTAATGGACACTTGCTCTCATCAATTGAGCATTTAGGGACAACGGCTCTCATCATGTAAGGGACAATTACCCTCATAAAGTGAGCCTTTAGGGACAAGGGCTCTCATCATGTAAGTGACAATTGCTCTTATCAAGTGTGCACCCATTTAGGGACAACGACTCTCATCGTGTAAGGGGCAATTGCTATCATAAAGTGAGCAAGCGTTTAGGGCCAATAGCTCTCATTAAGTAACGAAGAATTGTTCTCATCAAGTGAGCCTTTAGGGACAACGACTCTCATCATGTATGTGACAATTGCTTTTATCAAGTCTGCAAGCTTTTAGGCACAATGACTCTCATCATCTAAAGGGAATTTGCTCTCAATAAGTAAGAAAGCGTTTAGGGACAACGGCTCTCATCAAGTAATGGACAATTGCTTTCATCAAGTGAGCCTTTTGGGACAACGGCTCTCATCATGTAAGGGACAATTACCCTCATAAAGTGAACCTCTAGGGTCAACAACTCTCGCCATGTAAGTGACAATTGCAGTTATCAAGTGTGCAAGCATTTAGAGACAACGGCTCTTATCGTGTAAAGCGCAATTGCTCTTATCAAATGAGCAACCGTTTAGGGACAATGGCTCTCATCAAGTAACAGAAAATTTATCTCATCAAGCCTTTAGGGACAACGACTCTTATCATATAAGGGAAATTTGCCCTCATAAAGTGAGCCTTTAGGGACAACGACTCTCATCATGTAAGTAACAATTGCTCTTATCAAGTGTGCACGCATTCAGGGACAACGACTTTCATCACGTATAGGGAATTTAACCTCAACAAGTGAGCAAGCGTCTATGGACAACGGCTCTCATCATGGAACGAACAATTGCTCTAATCAAGTGTGCAAGCATTTATTGAAAACGACTCATCATATAAATGGAAATTGCTCTAAGCAAGTGAGCAACATTTAGGGACAACGGATCTCATCAAGTAACGGACACTTGCTTTCATCAACTGAGCCTTTTGGGACAACGGCTCTCATCATGTAAGGGACAATTGCCCTCATAAAGTGTGCCTTCAGGGACAGAGGCTCTCATCATGTAAGTGACAATTGCTCTTATCCAGTGTGCAAGCATTTAGACACAACGACTCTCATCGTGTAAAACGCAATTGCTCTCATCAAATGAGCAACCGTTTAGGTACAACGACTCTCTTCAAGTAACGGACAATTTCTCTCATCAAGTAAGCCTTTAAGGACAATGGCTCTTATCATGTAAGGGAAAATTGCCCTCATAAAGTGAGCATTTAGGGACAATGACTCTCATCATTTAAGTGACAATAGCTCTTATCACGTGTGCACGTATTTAGGGACAAACGGCTCTCATCATGTAAAGGGAAATTTCTCTAAACATGTGAGCAAGCATTTAGGGACAACGACTCTCATCAAGTAACGGACAATTGCTTTCATAAAGTGAGCATTTAGGGACAACGGCTCTCATCACGTAAGGGACAATTACCCTCATAAAGTGAGTCTTTAGAGTCAACAACTCTCATCATGTTAGTGACAATTGCTCTTATCAAGTGTGCAAGCATTTAGGGACAACAACTCTTATCATCTAAATGGCAATTGCTCTCATCAAGTGAGCAACATTTAAGGACAACGGCTCTCATCAAGTAATGGACACTTGCTCTCATCAATTGAGCATTTAGGGACAACGGCTCTCATCATGTAAGGGACCATTACCCTCATAAAGTGAGCCTTTAGGGGCAAGGGCTCTCATCATGTAAGTGACAATTGCTCTTATCAAGTGTGCACCCATTTAGGGACAACGACTCTCATCGTGTAAGGGGCAATTGCTATCATAAAGTAAGCAAGCGTTTAGGGCCAATAGCTCTCATCAAGTAACGAAGAATTGTTTTCATCAAGTGAGCCTTTAGGGACAACGAATCTCATCATGTATGTGACAAATGCTCTTATCAAGTCTGCAAGCTTTTAGGCACAATGGCTCTCATCATGTAAAGGGCATTTGCTCTCAATAAGTGAGCAAGCGTTTAGGGACAACGACTCTTATTAAGTAATGGACAATTGCTCTCATCAAGTGAGCCTTTTGGGACAACGGCTCTCATCATGTAAGGGACAATTACCCTCATAAAGTGAACCTCTAGGGTCAACAACTCTCACCATGTCAGTGACAATTGCTGTTATCAAGTGTGCAAGCATTTAGAGACAACGGCTCTCATCGTGTAAAACGCAATTGCTCTCATCAAATGAGCAACCGTTTAGGGACAATGGCTCTCATCAAGTAACGAAAAATTTCTCTCATCAAGTAAGCCTTTAGGGACAACGACTGTTATCATGTAAGGGAAAACTGCCCTCATAAAGTGAGCCTTTAGGGACAACGACTCTCATCATGTAAGTGACAATTGCTCTTATCAAGTGTGCACGCATTTAGGGACAACGGCTCTCATCATGTAAAGGGAAATTGCTCTCAACAAGTGAGCAAGCGTTTATGGACAACGGCTCTCATCAAGGAACGAACAATTGCTCTAATCAAGTGAGCATTTAGGGACAACGGCTCTCATCATGTAAGGGATAATTGCCCTCATAAAGTGAGCCTTTAGGGTCAACAACTCTCATTATGTAAGTGACAATTGCTCTTATCCAGTGTGCAAGCATTCAGAGACCACGGCTCTCATCGTGTAAAGCGCAATTGATCTCGTCAAGTGAGCAACCGATTCAGGACAACGGCTCTTATCAAGTAACGGACAATTGCTCTTTTCAAGTGTGCACGCATTTAGGGACAACGGCTCTCATCATGTAAAGCGCAATTGCTCTCAACAAGTGAACAAGCGTTTAGGGACAACGATTCTTATCAAGTAACAAACAATTGGTCTCATCAAGTGAGCATTTAGGGATAATGGCTCTCATTATGTAAGGGACAATTACCATCATAAAGTGAGCATTTAAGGTCAACAACTCTCATTATGTAAGTGACAATTGCTCTTATCAAGTGTGCAAGCAATTAGGGACAACGGTTCTCAACATATAAATGGCAATTGCTCTCATCAAGTGAGCAACATTTGGGGACAACGGCTCTCATCAAGTAACGGACAGTTGCCCTCATCAATTGAGCCTTTAGGGAAACGGCACTCATCATGTAAGCGACAATTACCCTCATAAAGTGAGCCTTTAGGGATAACGGCTCTCATCATGTAAAGGGAAATTGCTATCATCAAGTGAGCCTTTAGGGACAACGGCTCTCATCATGTAAGGGACAATTGCCCTCATAAAGTGAGCCTTCAGGGACACAGGCTCTCATCATGTAAGTGACAATTGCTCTTATCCAGTGTGCAAGCATTTAGAGACAACGACTCTCATCGTGTAAAGCGCAATTGCTCTCATCAAGTGAGCAACCTTTTAGGGACAACGGCTCTCATCAAGTAACGGACAATTTCTCTCATCAAGTAAGCCTTTAGGTACAACGGCTCTTATCATGTAAGGGAAAATTGCCCTCATAAAGTGATCATTTAGGGACAACGACTCTCATCATTTAAGTGACAATTGCTCTTATCACGTGTGCACGTATTTAGGGACAACGGCTCTCATCATGTAAAGGGAAATTTCTCTAAAAAAGTGAGCAAGCGTTTAGGGATAACGATTCTCATCAAGTAACGGACAATTGCTTTCATAAAGTGAGCATCTAGGGACAACGGCTCTCATCATGTAAGGGACAATTACCCTCATAAAGTGAGCCTTTAGGGTCAACAACTCTCATCATGTAAGTGACAATTGCTCTTATCAAGTGTGCAAGCATTTAGGGACAACGACTCTCATAATTTAATTGGCAATTGCTCTCATCAAGTGAACAATATTTAGGGACAATGGCTCTCATCAAGTAATGGAAACTTGCTCTCATCAATTGAGCATTTAGGGACAACGGCTCTCATCATGTAAGGGATAATTACCCTCATAAAGTGAGCCTTTACGGAGAAGGGCTCTCATCATGTAAGTGACAATTGCTCATATCAAGTTTGCACCTATTTAGAGACAACGACTCTCATCGTATAAGGGGCAATTGCTATCATAAAGTGAGCAAGTGTTAGGGCCAATAGCTCTCATTAAGTAACGAAGAATTGTTCTCATCAAGTGAGCCTTTAGGGACAACGACTTTCATCATGTATGTTACAATGGCTCTTACCAAGTCTGCAAGCTTTTAGGCACAATGACTCTCATCATGTAAAGGGCATTTGCTCTCAATAAGTGAGCAAGCGTTTAGGGACAATGGCTCTCATCAAGTAACGGAAATTTTCTCTCATCAAGTAAGCCTTTAGGGACAACGACTCTTATCATATAAGGGAAAATTGCCCTCATAAAGTGAGCCTTTAGGGACAACGACTCTCATCATGTAAGTGACAATTGCTCTTATCAAGTGTGCACGCATTTAGGGACAACGACTCTCATCATGTAAAGGGAAATTGCCCTCAACAAGTGAGCAAGCGTTTATGGACAACGACTCTCATCATGGAATGAACAATTGCTTTAATCAAGTGAGCATTTAGGGACAACGGCTCCCATCATGTAAGGGACAATTTCCCTCATAAAGTGAGCATTTAGGGTCATCATGTAAAGGGAAATTGCCCTCAACAAGTGAGCAAGCGTTTATGGACAACGGCTCTCATCATGGAACGAACAATTGCTCTAATCAAGTGAGCATTTAGGGACAACGGCTCTCATCATGTAACGTACAATTACCCTCTTAAAGTGAGCATTTAGGGTCAACAACCCTCATTATGTAAGTGACAATTGCTCTTATCAAGTGTGCAAGCATTTATGGAATACGTCTCTCATCATATAAATGGAAATCGCTCTCATCAAGTGAGCAACATTTAGGGACAACAGATCTCATCAAGTAACGGACACTTACTTTCATCAATTGATCCTTTAGGGACAACGGCTCTCATCATGTAAGGGACAATTAACCTCATAAAGTGAGCCTTTAGGGATAACGGCTCACATCATGTAAAGGGAAATTGCTCTCATCAAGTGAGCCTTTTGGGACAACGGCTCTCATCATGTTAGGGACAATTTCCCTCATAAAGTGAGCCTTCAGGGACAGAGGCTCTCATCATGTAAGTGACAATTGCTCTTATCCAGTGTGCAAGCATTTAGAGACAACGACTCTCATTGTGTAAAGCGCAATTGCTCTCATCAAATGAGCAACCGTTTAGGGACAACGACTCACTTCAAGTAACGGACAATTTCTTTCATCAAGTAAGCCTTTAGGGACAACGGCTCTTATCATGTAAGGGAAAATTGCCCTCATAAAGTGAGCATTTAGGGACAACGACTCTCATCATTTAAGTGACAATTGCTCTTATCACGTGTGCACGTATTTAGGGACAACGGCTCTCATCATGTAAAGGGAAATTTCTCTAAACAAGTGAGCAAGCGTTTAGGGACGATGACTCTCATCAAGTAACGGACAATTGCTTTCATAAAGTGAGCATTTAGGGACAACGGCTCTCATCATGTAAGGGACAATTACCCTCATAAAGTGAGTCTTTAGAGTCAACAATTCTCATCATGTTAGTGACAATTGCTCTTATCAAGTGTGCAAGCATTTAGGGACAACAGCTCTTATCATCTAAATGGCAATTGCTATCATTAAGTGAGCAACATTTAAGGACAACGACTCTCATCAAGTAATGGATACTTGCTCTCATCAATTGAGCATTTAGAGACAACGACTCTGTGACAACCCGCAATGTTCCAGATTTATTTCTATACGAAATTATCTCCTTTTTTCATTTACGAATCCTTCCGAACTCTTTTGATTCTAAAACGTGAAATTTATCTCGCGAAACGTAAAATTCGTACACAACGCGTACTGGCACAACCGACGATTATTTTGATTATTTTATTATTCGTGAGGAACGAGACGTATGAATAGTCATTTTTATTGGAAATATATTCTGAGCGCAGTGGTGAATTTCTCGTGTCCTGAATCGATCGTTCGCCATCTTAAACGAGCCCCGAGCCTCATTTCATGAAAGATAGCAAAAGTTACAACTATGGTCCCTGCAGTAAATTCTACTCCTTTTCCCCTAGACTTTGGTTATTGGCACATTGGTCCCTAGAGTATTTCAAACCCTAACCCTAACACTATATATATGTCCTTATAATAATTATTTCTCATTCTAGGGTTTATAAAACCCTCCTTCTCCAAAACAGCCGACATCACACCACCCTCTCTCTCTCTATTTTTCCGGCAACAAAAACCGGCCAACGCCCCACCACCGCCGCGCGTCACCTCGCACCGCCACCACCACTTTAATCCTCTCACCCTCCTCATTATTTCTATACGACTTACGCGCCTTCAACCCATCCTCACCTATTTTTCTCTCTCGGTAACCTATAGTTTTTCCGGCGAGTTTTTTTTCCGGCGACACCTTTGTGAAACCATACGAGTTTAGATCGAGTGTTTTGGAGCAGTTTTGGGTCTTGCTTGGTTTGTTGCTGCCGTCGTCTTCCCTCTTCTCTTCTCCTTCTCGTCATGGTAAAACCGAGAAGCCCGTCATTATATATATTTTTATTATTACCGATTTATTTTGGTTTTGTTTTTGTTTTCGTGGATCTAAACTTATAATAACAAGTTAATAAGTGTTGCGGATTTAAATCGGTTTATATTAATTTTGTGACTTGAGGTGGATTTTAAAACCTGTTTTGGAAATGGTTCGTGTGGTAAGAAATGATTGTCGAGTGGTTTTGTTTATGGTTTGAACCGAGTTCATTTTGGTCCGTGTGGTTGCTGCTGTTAGCAGATTCGAGCCGAGACCCTTGGTCTCGGCATGGTAACGGTTAACATGTTTCTATTTATTTGTTATTTGTCGTGGTAATCGGTCCCGAGTTATGAGGTGTATAGTTGGGTTTTGGTTTACTGGTTCGAAAAGGCTGCGTTTGGTTATATTTGGGCTTAGCAGCCCATGTTGAGTGTATTTGTTGGTCCATAAGGCTAAGAAGCCCAACATTTTTTTTAAAGGTGCGTTTGGATTGCTTTAATTTGGGCCGAAGCCCATAAAAATTATTGATAGTATGTCCGGTTATGAAATATGGAGTCAAAATAAATATGGCTATCAGGATAATAAATTTGACATAGAGATTAATAAAAGAAAAGAAAAAAAAAAAAAAAAAAAAAAAAAAAAAAAAAAAAAAAAACTCTCTGGAGATTAATGGCGATTCACCCTCTCTTTCAATTCTGATCGATCCTTTTCATTCCATTGATTCGAATACCTTTGATTAGGTTGCCGCTTCTTTGGCTGTTAGGGTTTCGATTTTTTAGGGTATCGTTTTTTTGTTTTTACCATTTATTGATTCTGTTCTTTGTGCGATTATGGAATAATTATGAAAGTCGGTTAGGGGTTGATGTGGGGTATTTAATCCCTTTAAGGGATTCGGTGCATCCATCTTTGGTGGTCGACTCTTGGTTGTGGTTTTTTGGGTTTTTTTCCGATCGTTTTTTTTGTTAGGATTTTTAGATTTCGTTGCTGCTTTTTTGATTTCGCTGCTGCTTTTTGTTTTGTTATGGATTCGACTCATCAGCCTACCAAATCTTCAGGTCGGTTTAGTCCTCAACTGCTTGATAATGCTCCTCTTCTTAAGTCGATTTTGAAGAACAAAGGTGCTGTTAATGTTATTAATTCGCATGTATCCCATGAGGATTTATCATCGGATGGGCAGCATGAGGGTGTTATAGATGAGTCGTTGGTGAGTGGTATTGCTACGAAGATTAATAACGTTGATGGTCAGATTTTGCGTAGGGATAAGGGTTTGAAAACTAAACGTGTGGTTCAATTTGCTGATCATGAGGTCGAGTTGTCACAAAATCAGTATGTTGATGATGTGGCTGGTCATGGGAAGAATATTGTTGAGAAGGGAGCTCGTGGAACAACAAAAGTTGCTTCTAATGATGGTGGTACACAAACAGCTCCTAATAATAAGTCTTCTAGTGAGGTTAATGATGAAGGTAAGTTTTCTAATGTGGATGGTTCACAAACAGCTCCTAAAATTTCGTATGCTTCAATGTTTAAAACAAAGAAGGCATCCAAATCTGTTAACATTTGTGAACTACGTAATGATGAACGTGTGGAAGGGGCTCATGTCGCTATTCCTTTAAAAGATATTGATCATGTTTCGGCTAGGTTTGCTGATACTCTTTATGAGTATTTCATAGGGAAACGTCTTGCGTTCCCTATAGTGGAGAACTATGTTCAGAATACATGGGCTAAGTTTGGTTTAGAACGTGTTATGCTGAATAATGGGTTTTTTTTATTTCAATTCTCCACTAAGGATGGTATGGATCAAGTGTTAGAGACTGGTCCGTGGTTGATTCGTTCGATGCCTATTTTTTTGAACATTTGGACTCCTAATACTACGCTTGCTAAGGAAGAGGTAACTTCAGCTCCCGTTTGGTTGAAGTTACATAATGTGCCAATTGTTGCTTTTACTGAGGTTGGGTTAAGTCTGATTACTACTCAAATTGGTAAGCCTATCATGTTAGATTCGTACACTAGTTCTATGTGTGTTAAGTCGTGGGGTCGGAATTCTTATGCTCGTGCTCTAGTTGAAGTGTCGTCTCTTACAGAGTTAATGGATCATGTTATTGTGGCTATTCCGTTCCCTAATGGTACTGGTCATTCTAAGGTTCGTATTGATGTTGAGTACGAATGGGAGCCTCCTCGTTGTGCTTTATGCAAAAATTTTGACCATAATGATGCTGCTTGTCCCAAGAATGTTAAACAATCTAATGTGAAGTCTAATGTTGATGAGGAGGGGTTTGTAGCAGCTTCTAAGCGTAAGGGTAAGGGTAAGGCTCCAACTCATGAGAAGGTTATTGATGGAGTTCGTTTTGCTAAACCTAGGGTCTCATTTAACTATCGTTGGCAGCCGGTTTCGAATACTAAAAAGGGGTCTGATGGAGCTTCTTCGTCTAAGGGTAATGGTTCTATTAAGGAACCTACTGGTCCTATGGCGGATAGGGAGAATGATGCTTCATCTTCTAAGGCTCATGTCAAGAATAAGGAAGTTAATGTTTATACGGTGAATGCTGATCAAAATTCCTGGGATCATCAGGTTGGTAGTGATGTGTGTACCCCTAAAACGTTTATTCATGATGATTTAAGTGATATTACCATTAAGAATTCTTTTGAAGCGCTTAGTGATGATGTTTTCCCTTCTGAATTGGGGCTTGAGGATAACTTATCTCAAGGGGATAAAGATGTTCTTGAAGTGGATAGTGAGAGTGATAATGAGGTTGATGAGTTTTTGGAGTTTGGCAAACCAAACACGGATACTAGTAATCGTAAGGAAGCAAGCACTTCCTCTGTTGATGTTCCTCATGTATAGTATTGCTTCTTGGAATATTAGGGGAATGAACCAATCCCCTAAACAAAATGAGGTTCGACAAATTATAAGTGAGAATAAACTTTCAGTTTGTGCCATTTTGGAGTCTCATGTTGATAGGTCTCGGTTAGAGGGGATGTGTAAGAAGGTTTTTCGGAATTGGGATTGGACTTCTAACGGGCATTTATGTTCTAAAGGGTCTCGTATTATTTTAGGATGGAATCAAGAGGATGTTGATTTAACGGTGATAGCTATGGAAGATCAAGTTATTCATACTTGCATTCGTTTTAAAGTGGATAAGAAAGAGCTGTTTTGCTCATTTATCTATGCTCACAACCGTTATACTCATAGACGTCCTCTTTGGAATAATTTGATGTTGCATAAGCATTATGTTCGGAATCGTCCTTGGTGTCTTCTTGGTGACTTTAATTCGGCTCTTAATCTTGAAGATAAAGTGGAGGGTTCTTCGGTTATTGATATTGCTATGCGGGAATTTAAGGAGTGTGTTGATGAGATTGAGGTGTTTGATATTAATCGTTCGGGTCTGCAATTCACATGGAACCAGAAGCCGAGAGGGGTCGATGGTACTCTTAAAAAGATTGATCGTATTATGGATAATCTTGGATGCACGGACGGCTTTGTTGGGGTTCATGCCATATTTCAGCCTTACCGCATTTCTGATCACTCTCCGGCTATTCTTACTATTCCAACTTCTCATAAGTTTATCCCGAGGCCGTTTAAATTTTCTAACATTCTTATGCAGAATCCTCGGTTTACAATGCAGGTCAAGGAGTATTGGAACAGGTCTTCTAGTGGTTTTTACATGTACCAGGTCGTAAGTAAGCTCAAAACGCTGAAAAAGCCTCTTCGTAGTCTTCTTTATAATGAAGGGAATATTCATGAGAAGGTTATTAGATTACGGCATGAATTAGATACTGTCCAACAAGCTCTTGATTTGGATCCTTTTAACATTACCATTCGTGAAGAGGAGGCATGTTATCTTAATGCTTATAATGATGCTTTATTGTTGGAGGAGAAATTTCTTAAGCAAAAAGCGAAAGTGGAATGGCTTCGTGTTGGAGATTCTAATTCTGCTTATTTTCATAAGGTGGTTAAGAGCCGGAAAGCTAGAAGTCGTATTGAAGTTATTAGCAATAGTGACAGTATTCGCTTTGATGGTGAGGAAGTCCCGAATGCTTTTGTTTGTCATTATGCTTCGTTCCTTGGTCAAGAAGGGCATACTGTTCCGTTTGATGATTATGAGCTGTTTTCTTCTACTCTTGACCCTACTATTGCTTTGAATATGGTTCGGGATGTTACGGCACAAGAAGTTAAGGAAGCTTTGTTTGCTATGGGAGATGACAAATCTCCTGGTCCGGATGGATTCACGGCTGCGTTTTTTAAAGGGGCTTGGGATATTGTGTCTATGGATGTTATTAAGGCGGTTCAGGAGTTTTTCACTAATGGTAAGCTTTTGAAAGAAGTTAACCATACTATTATTGCTCTTCTTCCTAAGGTTTCTTCTCCGTCTCGGATTAATGATTTTAGGCCTATATCTTGCTGCAATGTTTTATTCAAATGTATTAGCAAGATTATTGCTAACCGCATCAAGAGTAGTTTAACATCTTTGGTTAGCTTGAACCAATCAGCGTTTGTTCCGGGTAGGAGGATTTCGGATAATATTTTACTTACTCAGGAGCTTATGCATAATTATCATGTTCATCGTGGTCCTCCTAGATGTGCTTTTAAAGTTGACATCCAGAAGGCTTATGATACGGTTGATTGGAACTTTCTTCGAAAGATTCTTATTGGGTTTGGTTTTCATAATCGTATGATTAGCTGGATTATGGAGTGTGTGACGACTACTTCGTTTTCCATTAGTGTTAATGGATCTGTTCATGGTTATTTTAAGGGTAAGCGGGGTCTTCGACAAGGTGATCCGTTGTCCCCTTATCTTTTTACTCTTGTTATGGAGATCCTCACTCTAATGTTGCAGCGTCGGGTTCGCAATTCTGAGCTTTTTACGTTTCACCATAATTGTGCTAACTTGAATATCATTAATCTTTGCTTTGCTGACGATCTATTCTTGTTTTCTCATGGTGATGTTAACTCGGCTGGTGTTATTATGGAGGCGTTGGATGAATTTAAGCAAGCTTCCGGTCTTATTCCGAGTCTTCCAAAAAGCACTGCTTATTTTTGTAATGTTCTTAATCATGTTAAGCATGCCATTTTACATGTGCTTCCGTTTGATGAAGGTCGGCTTCCGGTTAAGTATTTGGGTGTTCCGTTAGTTACTACTCGGTTGAATTTTAGGGATTGCAAAGAGCTGGTTGAGAGGTTATCTAATCGTATTAAGGACTGGAAGAATAAATCTCTCTCTTTCGCTAGAAGACTTCAACTTATTCAATCGGTTCTTTCTTCTATGCATATCTACTGGGCTTCGGTTTTTATTCTTCCCTCTCGTATTATTCATGATCTGGAACAGCTTATGAGGGGTTTTCTATGGGGTATTGGTGATGGTCATAAGGCTAAATCTAAAGTTGCTTGGGAGGTTGTTTGTTTACCTAGGCAGGAAGGCGGCTTGGGGATTAGGAGACTTGATACTTTCAATAGTGCTTTGATTACTACCCATATTTGGAGCATTATTTCTTCTAAGGAGTCGCTTTGGGTGAGATGGATTCATACTTATAAACTTAGAGGCCGTAATTTTTGGGATATTCCTTTTCGTGGTAACATGTCTTGGAGCTGGCGTAAGATCTTACAGGTTAGGCCCCTTGTTCGTAACTTTATTTGGTACAAATTAGGGGATGGTTCTAAAGCTTCAGCGTGGTTTGATTCGTGGTGTTTGTTGAGCCCTATTTCGCACATTGTTTCGTCTCGTGATATTCATAGAGCTGGTTTTAGCGCTACTTCTACTGTTCGGGATATTATTGCTTCTAATGGGTGGGCTTGGCCCAATGAATGGATGGTGCGTTATCCTTCTCTTGGTTCGCTTTTAGTTCCCCAGCTTATGGAACATACGGAGGATCAGTTAATTTGGCGTTTTGGTGATGGAGTGTTTAGGCCATTCTCTGTTTCTGTGGCTTGGGATAGTATTAGGCCTCGGAGTAATAAGGTTGATTGGTATCACTTGGTGTGGTTTTCTCATCGGATTCCTAAACATGCTTTTCACTTGTGGTTAGTCATGAAAAGGCGGTTACGAACTCAAGATATGCTTATGCGTCATTCTGGTTTTAATGATGATCCGTTGTTGTGCCCTCTTTGTGAGGTGCAACCGGATTCGCATGATCACCTTTTCTTTCTTTGTTCGTTTTGTATGCAGGTTTGGGATTCGTTGAAGACGTTTGCTGGTTTTAGATCTATTCCGTACTCGTTGGATGCTATTGTTGATTTCCTTATCATTTCGGCGAGGTCTAGATCTGTTCGTAGTGTTGTTTCTAAGCTTTTATTTGCTGCTACCTCCTATGTTATTTGGCAAGAAAGAAACAACCGGATTTTTAAGAAGCAAAAAAGATCGGCAGCTCAAGTTGTTGATTTTATCAAGTCCACGGTTCGTTTGAAGCTTCTCACGTGTAGATTTAAGAAGACGGCGAATGTGGTGGAGCTTGTGCGCACTTGGAATTTGCCTCCTTCTCTTATGCATTCTTGATGTCGTGTTATTCTATGGAGTGGTGGTTTTTGCTGGCGGAAGGGGTCTCTTTGGAAGTTGCTTTTGGCATTCTGGATTATTCGGGGGAGATCCAATTGAGAGCTGTACTCTTTTTTCCCTACTCCAGGGTTTTCCCTCTAGGTTTTTTCTTGGAGAGGTTTTTAAGGAGGCAGTCTCTTTTGGTTCATCAATCTCCTTCGAAGCGGCTTATGGGTAGTTGTGGTGACTCATGTTTCTTGCATTGGTTATTTCCTATTGGTCATTTGGTTACTGTATGTATTTAGTTGTTTCGCTTTGTGGCATGTCACAAGCGTTTAGTGAGTAGAGGATGTTCAAGCTTTTGCTTGAGGTTAATGATGACGTATAGTCTATACCCGGGTCACGAACCCGGTTAGTAAACAATACTAACAATTAAGCCCACCACGTATGGGCCGCAACTGGACTACCAGTTACGCGGCTTGGGTCGACAAGGCCCAAGCCCAAAGCTATTTTCGGATTAGAATTGGAATATCTCCTAAATATAGGAGATATACACCAAATCTCCGATGTCGGCGGACACGCCGAAAAGTAGGGAACACGAAACCTATTAGGGTTTCGTGCATATATAAAGGGCATTCCAGCCCTCGGTAAGAGGTACGATCTTCAGAAAACCCTAAACCTAAACTAAACCCTACGTTCGATTACTTACTCTCACGCCGGAGGATAATCGGGGGAGACAATCCCTCGATAAGCCTAACGGTGTTTGTTCTTTTTCTTAGTGCGCAGGTTCCAGCGAGCATTAAGATTCGAATTGGTACGAGAATAGAAGTCCTATCAAGGAACGCCCAACTTTTGTATCAACAAGTGGCGCCATCCGTGGGACCCTACACTAAGATTTTTGCCAAGAACTAGAATGACGAAACACGGAAGTCATAAGAGTCCGCATGGGAAGAAAACGCAGGACGACCTGCTAGGGAAGAAGCACCAAACTGATGCAGCCTCTAAGCAGGCCTCTGGGACAACCAGCACGCCTCAAAGCTTAAGAGCGCATCCAAACTTGATCTTCCCCGCAGTGGAATCCCTTACCAGGGTTACTCCCGCTATTACAACAAGTACTAGCGAGATAGAACTGGAGCGCACTCCTCTTGCCATGCCAGAAGTGAACTTCACTGAGCCTCCCAACGCGCCGGCCCGTAACAAGGATCCTGCTTTGGAAACAGACTCCTTCGCGCTAGATGGAGTCGCTCCCGAGTTGGCCCCAAGTGACTTCGTATCTCAAAACTACGAAGCCTTGACCGCGCTTATGCGAGAGGAGGCAAAGAAAAGGTCAAGCCAAAGTCTGCACGGCAGACTCAACTTTGACCCTAATCCTGATGCATCCCCACCGCGCTACCGAAAGGAAAGACGCGAGAAGGATACTCGCAAGCAACCAGTGTTCGCCAGGATTGGAAAGAAGGTTGTGGACGAGGAAGCAGCCGACTTTCAGCACCTGGAGGAGCGTGAAGACGGGGAACGGCGCGCCAACGTCCACGCTAGGCTTGGCAGTCGCAAGATCCAAGATAGGCTGGGGCGACGGTGCTCCCCAAGCGAGAGCCCCTCAAGTTCTGACTCTGAGGGTAGCCGGCGCAAGCGCCGCATAAGCGCAAGCTCAGACTCTGATGATAGTCGACGCAAGCGTCACAAAAGAGTCCGCTCATCTCCAAGCGATTCCTCGGACAACGAGGATAAAGAAACCGGACACTGGAAATCAAGAGGGAAATACCGCGACCAGGAAGATGAGGACATGTCTCTTCCCTGGCGTCGCCACAAGGTTGATGCGTTTACTAGGCGCATCAGCGACTTTTCTGAGAATAAGAAAAGGCGCATGCCTGCTAATGTCAAAACATATGATGGGACAGGTGATCCTGACGATCACCTAAAAATTTTCGAATCAGCAGCAACTATCGAAAATTGGCCACAGCCTGTGTGGTGCCATATGTTCAACTCTACACTAGTAGGGAATGCGCGCAACTGGTTTAGTAAGCTTCCACGCAGAAGCATTGATGGGTTTGAAGAGTTACGCAGAGCGTTTCGCTTAAACTTCACTCAAAGGAAAAAGTGCGCTAAAAACCCTGTCGAACTCGCTAGGGTTAAACAGCGACAAGGGGAATCCACAAGCGCTTTCATGGAACGCTTTAAGGACGAATGCATGAAAGTCAAGGCGTGTCCAGAGATATTAAAAATATCGGGGTTTATGAATGCAATCAATAACCCAGATCTCATAAAAAAGCTAAACGACAAGGTTCCCTTAACCTTTGATGAGCTCATGAAGCGCACAAGGTCTTTCGTCCAAGGAGAAGAAGCCGCTGCGGATAGCAAAAAAGGGTATTCAAACCATAGACCACAAGAAGAGTCAAGGAGACAATCCAATGACCAGGGTGGCAATCGTAACAACCGCAGCAGAGGTTATCGCAACCAAGGAAGTGGAAGGGACAATGATAGATACACACCCCTCACAAAAACCCCAAGAGAGATATTTGTGACGGAGGGTGCGAACTTCCCAAAACCACCACCAATCCGCACCCCAGAGGATAAGCGCATAGGGAATGGTTATTGCGAATACCATGGACAGAAAGGCCACACAACCAACGAGTGCGTCCAACTACGCCAATTGATTGACAAATTGGTAAAGGAAGGAAAGATGGACCACCTCGTGAAAAACATCAGAGAAGGAAAAGAGAAACCAAAACCAGGGACCAAGAAAGAGACCTCAAAAGAAAAGGCAGATATCATATACATGATACAGCCATGGCAGCGCGCGACTAGGCAAAAAGTCATCCAAAGGTTCTCTAAGGGAAACGAAATCTCTTTCCCCTCCCTGACTGCGAACAACGCAGTAGCGGATCCGCTTACCATTGAAATACATACGGGGGGTCACGACATCCGTCGCATGTACATAGATGGAGGTGCATCCGCTGATATTATATATGAACACTGTTTCAAGAAGCTGCGACCTGAGATACAGAGTCAGCTGACCCCAGCCACAACGCCGCTCACCGGCTTCACAGGGGAGAAGATATGGCCCACGGGGCAATTACGTCTATTTGTAGAAGTTGGTGACAAACCACACTCTACAACCACCTGGATGAACTTCATGGTAATCAGATCCCCCTCTCCGTATAACGGTATTATTGGGAGACCTGGAATATCATCCATCCGCGCCGTGCCATCCACAGCGCACGGAATGCTCAAGTTCCCAGTGGAAGGAGGTATTGTCACTCTTTACAATACCACCATACCACCAAAAGAATGCAATGCAGTGACAAGTGACGTAGCCGATGTTCCAGAACAGCGCGCAAGCAAAGTCCCAAACATAACAGTCGCCATTCACCCTGACTATCTGGATCAGCAGGTATCTATAGGCGGGTCTCTGTCTGACAAAGGCAGATCAGCTATATGCGCACTCCTGCAAAATAATTTGGATATTTTCGCATGGGAGCCAAAGCATATGACAGGAGTACCACGTTCCATCACTGAACATAAGCTGCAAATCCGACAAGGATACCCTCCAATAAGACAGAAAAAGCGCGGACAAGCTCCAGACCGTGCAAAAGCCATCTTGGAAGAAGTACACAAACTAGTAGACGCAGGAATCATGCGAGAAGTCTACTACCATGACTGGCTCTCTAACCCAGTGATGGTAAAGAAGAGCGATGGCAGCTGGAGGATGTGCGTGGACTTCACAGACCTCAATAAAGCATGTCCACAGGACTGCTACCCTCTACCGGAGATAGATTGGAAGATCGAGTCTCTATGTGGATATCCCTTCAAATGCTTCCTGGACGCATACAAGGGATATCACCAAATTCAAATGGCTGAGGAAGACGAAGAAAAAACGGCCTTCCACACAAGTCAAGGGGTCTACTGCTACACAAAGATGCCCTTCGGCCTAAAAAACGCAGGAGCAACATACCAACGATTGGTAGACACTGCGTTCGAGAAGCAAGTAGGGCGCAACTTGGAAGTGTACGTCGATGATCTCGTCATCAAAAGCCATACAGAGGAAGAGCTGGTGCGCGATATGGAGGAAACTTTCAAAACACTAAGGAGAATCAATATGAAATTGAATCCCAAGAAGTGTACATTCGGCGCTACGGAAGGCATGTTCCTCGGGTATTTGATAGAACCCGATGGGATCAAGCCTTGCCCAGAGAAGACTCAAGCAGTCATTGACCTCCCCTCACCGCGCACATTAAAAGAGGTTCAGTCACTAAACGGCAAGCTAGCCGGACTGAATCGATTCTTATCCAAGTCGGCGGATAAATCACTTCCCCTATTCAAGACACTCAAGAAGTGCACCAAAAAGGGAGACTTCAGATGGACTGCGGAAGCAGAAGAAGCTTTCCAACAGCTCAAGCAACACATAGCAGCGCTCCCAAAGCTTGTTGCACCCCGACCAGGGGAAGAGCTGATCATGTACCTATCTGCGACCCAAGGAGCAGTTAGCGCAGTGCTATTGACAGACAGGAACTCCATCCAAACACCCATTTATTTTGTTAGCAAGGCGCTCAAAAAGACGGAGATCAACTACACGGCAATGGAAAAGTTGGTCCTAGCTTTAGTGTTCGCAGCGAAAAGACTGCGCAGATACTTCCAGGCGCACCCAATCGCTGTCATCACAGACCAACCTATCAAACAAGTTATCTCGAAACCCGACGCATCGGGGCGCTTACAAAAATGGAGTGTGTTACTGGGAGAGCATAACATATCATACAGACCGCGCACTGCAATTAAAGGGCAGATATTGGCCGACTTCATCATTGAGAAGCCGGATACAGACACTCCACTTGCGACAAGCAAGGAGGAACTGCAAGAACCATGGGTTCTATTTACTGATGGATCCTCATGCGTAGATGGATCAGGAGGAGGCCTTATTCTCACCAATCCAGAAGGAGTTGAATTCACCTACGCACTGCGTTTTGAATTCACAGCCACGAACAACGAGGCAGAATACGAAGCACTCCTAGCTGGGTTACGTATCGCAACTCAAATGGGTGTACGTAATCTAGAAGTAAACGTCGATTCACGACTAGTGGCTAACCACGTGTCAGGCGCATACGTAGCAAAGGAGGAACACATGATCCAATACCTTGAAAAGACCAAATCTCTGATCCAGAACTTCGATAGATTTGTCATCAAGCAGGTTCCCAGGAGTGAAAATAGGAAAGCAGATGCGCTGAGCAAAATTGCATCCACCAGTTTTGCGCATCTATCTAAACAAGTTTTGGTGGAAACCTTGAAAAGCAAGTCAATCACAGAGATGGAAATATCCACGGTGATAGAAGAGGAAAATCCCACGTGGATGACACCGATCATTGACTTCATCAGCAAGGGCACACTCCCCCAAGAACAGAAGGAAGCTCGAAGAATCCGGCGCACAGCGCAGCGATTCGAGCTCAGAGATGACGTCTTATATAGACGCTCGTTCTTGCAACCATGGCTTAGGTGCGTTGGACCTCTCCAGGCAGACTATGTACTTCGAGAAATCCACGAAGGCTCATGCAGCATGCACTCAGGACCACGGTCCATTGTAGCGCGCGCCCTAAGGTCTGGATACTATTGGCCAACAATGCATCGTGACGCACGAGATTTAGTACGCAAGTGCAACGATTGCCAAGTCCACAGACCCATTCCGCGCCGACCACAGCATGAGCTAACACCTATCACATCGCCATGGCCATTCTACAAATGGGGTATCGACATCGCTGGACCTTTCCCTATTGCCGCAGGCGGATTGAAATTCCTTATTGTGGCAATAGACTACTTTACCAAGTGGATCGAAGCAAAGGCAGTAGCGACCATGACAGGTAACCAGGTGAAACGATTCGTGTGGGACAACATAGTATGTCGCTTCGGATTACCTGGGGAAATTATCTCAGACAACGGAAAACAATTCCGTGACAACCCGTTCAAAGATTGGTGCGAACAGCTGAACATAACGCAACACTTCGCATCGGTAACTCACCCACAAACCAACGGTCTGGTAGAACGCGCAAATAGAAGCCTGGGTGAAGGAATCAAAGCGCGTCTGGACAGACACAAAGGAAGATGGGTAGAAGAACTATCACATGTTCTCTGGGCGCACCGAACAACCATCAAGGTTAGCAACGGGGACACCCCCTTCTCTCTGGTCTATGGGACAGAAGCTGTTATACCAGCTGAAATTGGAATGCCAACCATCCGTACTGCGGAAGTTAATGTGGCAACCAATGATGATGAGCGGCGCATAGACTTAGATCTATTGGAAGAGCGACGTGAACGCGCAGCAATACGCGAAGAGAAAGCCAAGTCGAGAATGAAAAAATACTATGATGCCAAAGTACGCAGCACTTCATTCAGACCAGGTGACTTCGTATACCGCGAAAACGACTCAAGCCGCGCAGAAGACACTGGAAAGCTAGGACCAAAGTGGGAAGGACCTTACGAGGTCATAGAAGCACTTGGCAATGGAGCGTACAAGTTACGCGACAAGGACGGACATGAGCTACAGCGAACATGGAACGTCCGCAACCTTAAACGGTGCTATCTTTGAAGAAGGCTACGGCCCAACATGGACACTCATGCGCTTTAGAAAGTGCCCTCAATAAAGATCCATGTAATCTTATTTTTTATGAATTATCTAGATAAACATTCTTTTTTTCAAAACTTGCAAGTATTAATAAAACGTTATGGTTTCTAGCTAACTCCATAACACTTTTGACTTTATTGTTTGCATTTCTTATTATGTTTCAATATTGTTATATTCTTGCCTACATGGCGTGCATGCACACACTAAGACCCACGATGGCAGAAAGGATGAGTATACCTAATAAACTACTCGTTGAGTAAGAGGGTTGCAAACCCATCAACACCGGATCACGAATCCTTGTTAAACACCTTGCGATCAAGACGTTGGCGCAAGTTCCTCGCGCACCCCACGACGGATGCGCGACAGAGCACACTGTGCGCGTTTAACAACTCAGTAATCAAGACTCTTGATTCCTTAAAATACGACAAGTAAACTTACAAAAGCGCATAGACTACTATGATTAAATTTGGAAAAATTCAACACATGACTACGGTCCTTAAGGAAACTCATACACGATTATGATCCTTATTTTCTAAATACGCTCAGATACTTAAAGATATCTTCACGACAAGATGCATAAGTAATACAAGAACTACGAGTTCAAAAGCAAAAATATTTGGTAGTTATATAAACACTGAGTACAAAAGAGCAACCTATTTTATTTATAGAATACGTTCTACAAAAAGGCTTATACAAAAACAAGCTAAATGCTATACGCGCGCCTCAGCTGGCTGGGACCCCCACCCAAAGCCGTTTCCTTAGCATCCTCGAGTCGCTTAAGTAACTCGGCATCATCAAGGGAAACGGTGGCCACTGAAACAGGCACACCATCAGACCTAGGCAGATGCGCAGCGCCTATGCCGCACAGAATGGCCTTTCCCTTCACGCCCTTCTTTCTTGCGACCCTGGAAACATGAGCATTTAAAGACCTTTGCAAAGGGATCTCTTTCTCAAGATGGAAAGGATTCAGAAGGTCGCGTGGTTGAGCAAAAATGGGTACCTGCAACTGCGACACATCAGGCTTCAAGTAGAAGTCCAACTGCTGATCCGCATCATCCTGCAGATGCCTAGGAAGAGTGAGCCCCGCCATGATCACGCTGATAGGCTGATCCTGGTCACGCTCCAAGCAAGCAATATGCGGAAGCTCAACCTTCTTCAGCTCCCCCATAGCAGCGACAAGCTCAGCATGGGCATCCGCCTTGTACCCAGGTACCTCAGCAACCGGCACGGTCAGCAACTTGGCATCAGCAATCCTATGCGCGGCCAAGGTCTCACCATGTGCGATGGCGCACTCCACAACCTTTCCAAAAGGCGTGGTGACCTCAGGATGCTCTAAGGTGCACATGGCAGCTAAGCGAAGACCATGGCTGATCAACCACCTACAAAATAACACAAGTGTTAAAGAAAGAAAGAACAAAATATATACAAGTTATAACGAAGTAAGGCAGCATGTACCTGCGCTCAGCCACAGACTGAACCAAATGAGGATAGAGCTCCTCATCAAACTCGATGCTAAGTCTGCGGAGCTTCTCCTCTTGCGCCTTCAGCAAAAACTCTATGCGGTTACGGAACTCCTCAACGCTAGCAAAGTGCTTGCTCCTATTCTTTTTCAAGTACTTCAGCGCCCATAAAGAGTTACGCCTCTGACGGTCTGCAAAAGCGCGCTCCCGCTCCAACTCAGCCATCACCATGACTTTCTCATCACCCATCTTTCGCGCAGACGCCTCCGCGCACTCCAGTTTAGCCTTGGAGCTCAGCTGCTCAGCTTTAGAGCTTGCTAATTCATCTTGAACAGACGCTAATTGCGCCTGCAGTCTGGAAACCTCCTCAGACTTGTGCGCCCTTATCTGCGCCACCAGCTCAGACTGGCGCATAGCAATGGAGGCCAGCTCCTCCATCGCGGAGTCAAATGGACTTAACTCCACTGCAATGTCCTTTGATGCAGACGCCTCAAGGGGACTCTCCTTAGATGGAGCACTCTCATCAACAACACCAGCAGGCTGTTCACTGCACGACAGGTCAAGAACCAAGATCAGCGCACGAAAAACAAGTTAAGCAAATACAAAATCCTAATGGATTACTTACATGTGGGGAGGAGTAGCGAACACCTCCTTCTCCTTCTCAGTTTCAGCCGAGGACACATCCTTCTACATCTCCGTCTCAGCCGTGGACGCGCCTCCACCAGACTTCTCAGCATCCACACTGAAGACATGGAGAACAAAAGTTAGAATACAATGTAACTTGACAAAAGTTTCTAACTAACAATGAAGGCACTTACTCCATCTGCACCTCTGAAAAAGATGGGCTTCCCCCAACATCAGTTCGCGGCCTCTTGGAAGGCCCTTCACCATAACCACCAGACGCTCTCTTCCGCGTCAGTGGGGAGCTATCCTCCATCTCACTATCAGTCTCCTCCAAATGGATCACCGTTTCGGGAGGAGGCGGCTGAGCAGTCTCAGGACCCTGCTGCACAGGAGGAGCCACAGCTTGAACTGGCTCAGCGACCACCACATTAGGGGAGCCTTCAGGATCTGGGATAACCAAATCCACGACGCGCCCTTCCGTCGCCTGCAAAATAGTCTGCTCACCGTCCCCCCGAGGACGCACTCCTACCGCCACAGAGCGCGGATTCTCCAGCCTCACGACAGCAAACAGATCCATCTCTGCGCATCAAATAAACAAAGAAATGCAAGTTACATAAAGTATGGAAAAAGAAGAAGCGCTTACACTAATAACGACAGAAAGACGACAGAATGAGCACCCACCCGAGCCATCCGCATTCAAAAACGTGGGAACCTCTGTCTCATGCTCGAAGTAGTTGCGACTGATGCCCATATGCACCAGGAACGCCTCCGGATATGGCTTGATGGGAATACGGTTCTCATCAATGATCGCCGCATGGTCCGCGTTATACCACGACTCTGGTGGGCGCTCATCCTTCCGCAGATCGTCACGGGTGTAAAATGGAAAATGGTCGGGGAAGACGGCTTCATCAACCCAAAAGAACTTCTCCCTCCAATCCTTAAGCTTATCTACCTTCTGCGTATAGCACTGTAGTTTTCCAACGCGCTTCGAGAAGGTAACCCACCCATTTGACCACGTTGCGTGATAAAACGCGCGAAATAAGTGGAGGGTGGGGTGAATCGCCAACAAGCGACAGTTCACCTCGAAGTTAGCAATCTTCCCAGCACCAATACAATGCAACTGGGAGATGTGCAGATTGTAATAATTGAGTATGTCACTCAATAACACGGAGATGGGTACGCGATAATTCGCCCACTCGAAAAACCGCGTATATACCCCCACCTTCCCAGCAGGGAAATCCGCGATGGTGTCATTCGGACCGGGTACCTCTGGGCGTAGGCCCATAGGGATGAAATAATCCGAGGTGAACTGAATCAGTTCATCCTCGGTTATATCAGAATGAAAATCGTGAAGTTGTGCTACCATCTTGTGAGTCAGAATATGGGCGCAAGCGCTATTACCTTTGAATTATTGCTTTTTTGAAGAAGCTTTGAAGATGTAAAAATGGCGGAAGTGTGATATTTTAACTGTGGACTTCACAATGAAAAAGCGGCGGTAGTTTATATACCTTTCCTATCCACCACCGATGATCGCCACGTGTACCCCACTAGCTCCAATCGTGTGGCTAGGATAAATGACGGGGCATGGCAAGTGGGTAACCTCTCCATTTCCCAAGGTACCCAAATTGCACTTTTTTGGACTAGATACATTACACGTGTGTTTTGGGCGGTAATTTTTTGAAAGCTTCCCGCGTACGCGTGGGGATATTTTCGATACGACTCTAGTCTAGCGTCCGCAGGTTTTACCCTGCGCACACTAGACTGGGGGGACATGATGACGTATAGTCTATACCCGGGTCACGAACCCGGTTAGTAAACAATACTAACAATTAAGCCCACCACGTATGGGCCGCAACTGGACTACCAGTTACGCGGCTTGGGTCGACAAGGCCCAAGCCCAAAGCTATTTTCGGATTAGAATTGGAATATCTCCTAAATATAGGAGATATACACCAAATCTCCGATGTCGGCGGACACGCCGAAAAGTAGGGAACACGAAACCTATTAGGGTTTCGTGCATATATAAAGGGCATTCCAGCCCTCGGTAAGAGGTACGATCTTCAGAAAACCCTAAACCTAAACTAAACCCTACGTTCGATTACTTACTCTCACGCCGGAGGATAATCGGGGGAGACAATCCCTCGATAAGCCTAACGGTGTTTGTTCTTTTTCTTAGTGCGCAGGTTCCAGCGAGCATTAAGATTCGAATTGGTACGAGAATAGAAGTCCTATCAAGGAACGCCCAACTTTTGTATCAACAGTTAATGTGGTACTTCTGCCACATTCCATTGTACTTAACTCGTTTCTGTGATTAATGTATTTTGCCAGGGTGAATCCCTTTTACCCAAAAAAAGATAATGAATTTGACATTGTGACGGGTAGTACGTTTCGGATTATATTTGAATTGTGGATTGGAGTTGAATACGGAATAAATACTTGGCTTATGACTATTATACTTAGACTTATTGGACTTGGAAGGAATACAATATATTAGACTCTAGACGACTTTAATATATTTGATTCGCGACCAATGCACAATAAGAAAATAATGACTAATAACTAACGAATATCTTTATTAAATTTAATAAACTGTTTTGAGGAAATTGATTTATTTAAGTCAAGACGACTTGAGAAAAACTAATTTTTATTAGTTAAACTTGTTTCTATTTATCAAACGTTCATGTTTTATACAAATTATTTGGGTTAATGGGGTAAATGTCGAAACGTACAAACTATTCTATTTGAGGTGTTTGTTTGTCTTTAACTTCTAGGTTGTCTTCCTTGGTTTGAGTTCTCGTCAGTATCCTCTCGAGTTTGTTGATGTCTATTCTCTTTGGCGTAAGTTGTATGTCGAGTCTATGTCTTCTTACCACACCACACGAAACGTTTATACTAAACTTTTGATGAGTTTTGAAAATCGAGTAATCCACGAAAACTACGACACGATGTTTTTATAGACTTTATTATTTTGCGAGACATGTTTTGAGATAATCGTATACGTATTAGGTTGTGCCGATCCTAGACCGTTGTGTACCGCCGTGCTTATACCTCCGTGTACCGTCGTGCCGTATGTTTTGAGACCGTTGTGATATGCTCTAGATGCCAGTCGTGTTAGTTGTGATCTTGCATTTTTGTGGCTAAGGTGAGTTCATGGCCCCTACTTTTACCGGTTTTCTAACTATTATCGGGGGAGAATACATGCTCATTTTTAACTAAACTCATGACTGTTTATTTGGAATACGTAAACTGGTTGCTCTATTTTGACTATTTGGCTGATATATTTGATCTGGTTATTTGATGGCATTACGTGATTTATCTCGTATTCATGAGTGAAATCATTTAAACTATTTTATGGACCAACACTATTTTTGCAACTATTGCGTAGTTAGCCTAAGCTCCACTATATTTTCACATGCTTTCTAGCATGCCGTAACGTGCTTTCTAGCACGCATTTAACATGCTTTCTAGCATGCCGTAACGTGCTTTCTAGCATGCATTTAACATGCTTTCCAGCATGCCTTACATGCTTTCTAGCATGCCTGTACGTGCTTTCTAGCACGCATTTAACTTAGAGCTAGCGCAATAAACTATTTTATTATGGGTTGCATATCCCTTATCTTGGTCCACTATTATACTTTTTCTTAACCCGTGATTTAGGCAGTGTTAGCCTACATTGAACTTGACTTGCTTGCGAACGATGATTTGAACTTGAAAACCTTTTGGTTCAACCAAACTGTTTTAAACTAAAACCTATGAACTCACCAGCGTAAGCTGACCCTTTTAGCATGTATTTTCAGGTTTAATGCTATAGCTTATCTCTGGAGGCGCTTGGCAAGAGGCATGGTCATAGACGACTCTGATATTTATATTTGGGACCGCTTTATTTATTTATAGGCCTTACTTCCGCACTATTTTTGAAATGATGTAAATTTAATACTTTTGATAATGAATTTTCTTCTAAACGGTTGAGGTAAAACCGTTCTTTGTACCTTGTGTTGTGATACCAATTGAGTAGCGCCCCAGTGACATGTATGCTTCCGCTGGACCCAATTTTCAGGGTGTTACAGATTCTCATCGTGTAAAGCGCAATTGCTCTCATCAAATGAGCAAACGTTTAGGGACAACGGCTCTGATCAAGTAACGGACAATTTCTCTCATCAAGTAAGCCTTTAGGTACAACGGCTCTTATCATGAAAGGGAAAATTGCCCTCATAAAGTGAGCATTTAGGGACAACGACTCTCATCATTTTAGTGACAATTGCTCTTATCACGTGTGCACGTATTTAGGGACAACGGCTCTCATCATGTAAAGGGAAATTTCTCTAAACAAGTGAGCAAGCGTTTAGGGACAATGACTCTCATCAAGTAACGGACAATTGCTTTCATAAAGTAAGCATTTAGGGACAACGGCTCTCATCATGTAAGGGACAATTACCCTCATAAAGTGAGTCTTTAGGGTCAACAACTCTCATCATGTAAGTGACAATTGCTCTTATCAAGTGTGCAACCATTTAGGGACAACGGCTCTCATCATCTAAATGGCAGATTGCTCTCATCAATGTGAACAACATTTAGGGACAACGGCTCTCATCAAGTAAGGGAACTTGCTCTCATCAATTGAGCATTTAGGGACAACGACTCTCATCATGTAAGGGACAATTACCCTCATAAAGTGAGCCTTTAGGGACAAGGCTCTCATCATGTAAGTGACAATTGCTCTTATCAAGTGATGCACCTATTTAGGGACAACGACTCTCATTGTAAGGGCAATTGCTATCCAAAGTGAGCAGCGTTTTGGGCCAATAGCTCTCATAAGTAACGAAGATTGTTCTCACAAGTGAGCCTTTAGGGACAACAACTCTCATCATGTATAGTGACAATTGCTCTTATCAAGTCTGCAAGCTTTAGGCACAATGACTCTCATCATGTAAAAGGGCATTTGCTCTCATAAGGGAGCAAGCGTTAGGGACAACGGCTCTCATCAAGTAATGGAAATTGCTCTCATCAAGTGAACCTTTTGGGACAACGCTCTATCATGTAAAGGACAATTACCCTTATAAACCTCTAGGGTAACAACTCCTCACCGTGTAGTGACAATTGCTCTTATCAAGTGTGCACGCATTTAGGGACAACGGCTCTCATCATGTAAAGGGAAATTTCTCTCAACAAGTGAGCAAGCGTTTATGGACAACAGATCTCATCAAGGAACGAACAATTGCTCTAATCAAGTGAGCTATTTAGGGACAACGGCTCTCATCATGTAAGGGACAATTGGCATCATAAAGTGAGCATTTAGGGTCAACAACTCTCATTATGTAAGTGACAATTGCTCTTATCCAGTGTGCAAGCATTCAGAGACCACGACTCTCATCGTGTAAAGCGCAATTGATCTCATCAAGTGAGCAACCGATTCGGGACAACGGCTCTCATCAAGTAACGGACAATTGCTCTTATCAAGTGTGCACGCATTTAGGGACAACGACTCTCATCATGTAAAGCGCAATTGCTCTCAACAAGTGAGCATTTAGGGACAACGGCTCTCTATCATGAACGAACAACTGCTCTAATCAAGTGAGCATTTAGGGACAACGGCTCTCATCATGTAAGGGACAATTACCCTCATAAAGTGAGCATTTAGGGTCAACAACTCTCATTATGTAAGTGACAATTGCTCTTATCAAGTGTGCAAGCATTTAGGGACAACGACTCTCATCATATAAATGGCAATTGCTCTCATCAAGTGAGCAACATTTGGGGACAACGGCTCTCATCAAGTAACGGACACTTGCTCTCATCAATTGAGCCTTTAGGGACAACGACACTCATCATGTAAGGGACAATTACCCTCATAAAGTGAGCCTTTAGGGATAACGGCTCTCATCATGTAAAGGGCAATTGCTCTCATCAAGTGAGCCTTTAGGGACAACGGCTCTCATCATGTAAGGGACAATTGCCCTCATAAAGTGAGCCTTCAGGGACACAGGCTCTCATCATGTAAGTGACAATTGCTCTTATCCAGTGTGCAAGCATTTAGAGACAACGACTCTCATCGTGTAAAGCGCAATTGCTCTCATCAATGAGCAACCGTTTAGGGACAACGCTCTCATCAAGTAACAGAAAATTTATCTCATCAAGTAAGCCTTTAGGGACAACGACTCTTATCATATAAGGGAAATTTGCCCTCATAAAGTGAGCCTTTAGGGACAACGACTTCATCATGTAAGTAAAAATGCTCTTATCAAGTGTGAACGCATTCAGGGACAACGACTCTCATCACGTAAAGGGAATTTAATCTAGACAAGTGAGCAAGCGTCTATGGACAACGGCTCTCATCATGGAACGAACAATTGCTCTAATCAAGTATGCAAGAATTTATTGAAAACGACTCTTCATATAAATGGAAATTGCTCTCATCAAGTGATCAACATTTAAGGACAACGGATCTCATCAAGTAACGGACACTTGCTTTCATCAATTGAGCCTTTTGGGACAACGGCACTCATCATGTAAGGGACAATTAACCTCATAAAGTGAGCCTTTAGGGATGAGAGCTCACATCATGTAAAGGGCAATTGCGCTCATCAAGTGAGCCTTTTGGGACAACGACTCTCATCATGTAAGGTACAATTGCCCTCATAAAGTGAGCCTTCAGGGACAGAGGCTCTCATCTTGTTAGTGACAATTGCTCTTATCCAGTGTGCAAGCATTTAGAGACAACGACTCTCATCATGTAAAGGGAAATTGCCCTCAACAAGTGAGCAAGCGTTTATGGACAACGGCTCTCATCATGGAACGAACAATGGCTCTAATCAAGTGAGCATTTAGGGACAACGGCTCCCATCATGTAAGGGACAATTACCCTCATAAAGTGAGCATTTAGGGTCATCATGTAAAGGGAAATTGCCCTCAACAAGTGAGCAAGCGTTTATGGACAACGGCTCTCATCATGGAACGAACAATTGCTCTAATCAAGTGAGCATTTAGGGACAACGGCTCTCATCAAGTAAGGGACAATTACCCTTTTAAAGTGGAGCATTTAGGGTCAACAACTCTCATTATGTAAGTGACAATTGCTCTTATCAAGTGTGCAAGCATTTATGGAAAACGACTCTCGCATTTATGGAAAACGACTCTCATCATATAAATGGAAATTGCTCTCATCAAGTGAGCAACATTTAGGGACAACGGATCTAATCAAGTAACGGACACTTGCTTTCATCAATTGAGCCTTTAGGGACAACGACTCTCATCATGTAAGGGACAATTAACCTCATAAAGTGAGCCTTTAGGGATAACGGCTCACATCATGTAAAGGGTAATTGCTCTCATCAAGTGAGCCTTTTTAGACAACGGCTCTCATCATGAAAGGGATAATTGCCCTCATAAAGTGAGCCTTCAGGGACAGAGGCTCTCATCATGTAAGTGACAATTGCTCTTATCCAGTGTGCAAGCATTTTGAGACAACGACTCTCATCGTGTAAAGCGCAATTGCTCTCATCAAATGAGCAACCGTTTAGGGACAACGGATCTTATCACGTAAGGGAAAATTGCCTCATAAAGTGAGCATTTAGGGACAACGACTCTCGTCATTTAAGTGACAATTGCTCTTATCACGTGTGCACGTATTTAGGGACAATGGCTCTCATCATGTAAAGGGAAATTTCTCTAAACAAGTGAGCAAGCGTTTAGGGACAACGACTCTCATCAAGTAACGGACAATTGCTTTTATAAAGTGAGCATTTAGGGACAACGGCTCTCATCATGTAAGGGACAATTACCCTCTTAAAGTGAGCATTTAGGGTCAACAACTCTCATTATGTAAGTGACAATTGCTCTTATCAAGTGTGCAAGCATTTAGGGACAACGACTCTCATCATATAAATGGCAATTGCTCTCATCAAGTGAGCAACATTTGGGGACAACGGCTATCATCAAATAACGGACACTTGCTCTCATCAATAGAGCCTTTAGGGACAACGACACTCATCATGTAAGCGACAATTACCCTCATAAAGTGAGCCTTTTGGGATAACGGCTCTCATAATGTAAAGGGCAATTGCTCTCATCAAGTGAGCCTTTAGGGACAACAGCTCTCATCATGTAAGGGACAATTGCCCTCATAAAGTGAGCCTTCAGGGACACAGGCTCTCATCATGTAAGTGACAATTGCTCTTATCCAGTGTGCAAGCATTTAGAGACAACGACTCTCATCGTGTAAAGCGCAATTGCTCTCATCAAGTGAGCAACCGTTTAGGGACAACGGCTCTCATCAAGTAACAGACAATTTCTCTCATCAAGTAAGCCTTTAGGTACAACGGCTCTTATCATGTAAGGGAAAATTGCCCTCATAAAGTGAGCATTTAGGGACAACGACTCTCATCATTTTAGTGAAAATTGCTCTTACCACGTGTGCACGTATTTAGGGACAACGGCTCTCATCATGTAAAGCGAAATTTCTCTAAACAAGTGAGCAAGCGTTTAGGGACAACGACTCTCTTCAAGTAACGGACAATTGTTTTCATAAAGTTAGCATTTAGGGACAACGGCTCTCATCATGTAAGGGACAATTACCCTCATAAAGTTTTTTTTTTTTTTTTTTTTTTTTTGGGTAAAAGGCATTCCGCCCGGCAAAATTCATTACACCAAAAAACGTTGAAGTACAATGGATGAGGGTGAAATCCCCCACCTGGGCCCGATCAGGGCTAAAAACAACTGCACCACATGTGCATCAAAACAAAGTGAACAAGCTAAACAGAAAGCTAACAAACGAAACAATAAGAAAGTGATCATGACATGCCATAACCACAAACAATAAATTATTTCTTTTTGCGACCTTGCAACTTGAAGTCTCCCATAGATTTAGAAGAATTCGAAAAATATGCAGAAGTATTATATGGTTCATCCTCCACCTCATCATCACTTAAATCAGCTTGCTTTTCCAAATCAAAAGCAAGAGAATCAAATGGGTTCGGTGTTGCTATATTAGAATCATGTGTAACCTGTTTCAGACTCACGTTGTTAGAAGTAGATGCAACATTAGAATTACCCTGCTTCTTCGTTGGACGGTAGTAGAAATTGGGTTTCGGTTTGTTTAAACGAATACCATCAACGTTACGAGCCTTTTCAGGTTGTTTCCCATTCCCTTTCTTCCGTTTAACTTCCTCAAACCCATCATTTGATATATGGGTTGAAACAGCCTCAATAGGCCTCTTTGGGCATTGATCAATACCATGACCGAAAATCTTACACAACTGACACCTTGGAGGTTTCCACTCATACTCAACTCGAATATTCTCTTTAGAGAACCCCTCACCATCCATGAAAGGAAGAGCAACAATAAGACTATCTTTTAATTCATTTTCAGAACTAACCTCGACCAGCACCCGTGCAAAACTGCAACGACCCCAAGCCTCTTCACACATCTTGCTAGTCATAGAATCAAGCATCTTAGGAACACCAAGCTGTGTAGCAATAAGACTTAACCCCTCTGCTGAATAGGCTGCAATAGGAACATCATGGAGTTTAATCCACACCGGTATTTTAGTCAAATCTTCCTTTAGCAAACTCGTATTCAGCGTGCATTCTTTAAGAATAATCGGAACATTACGTATAGTCCACGGACCAGATTCCAACACATCTTCCATGCCCTTTCTAGTATCAAACTGACAAAAGAAAAATCCTTTTGCATTTCTCATAACCTTGGTTAAACCATATTTCGACCACACACATACGTACATAGTAATCAACTACCGGAAAGGCCAAACTCTTACCAATAAAATACCCGTAGAGAGTATTCTTAAATTTATTACTAACCTTCTCCATGGTAGCTCGTGGTATAGCAACATCAGCCCCCTCACATTTAAGATCAGATTCCAATGTGCACACAATCACCTTTGGTTTTGACGATTCAGGTTTTAAAACCTGTGCAAACGAGACAGATTCGGAACCCTTGGTGACCTCTTGTGGTTCAGATGGCTCATGGTACTTTTGAGCAGCAGCAAAGCACTTATCAACAGGTTGCACATCATCACCATTTGCAGAAGTAACCCCATCCAGCCCTAAACTCTTCTCATTATTTCCTACCTCATCAAAATGAACCGAACGTTTTGCCCTAACAGGAGTACTGCTGGAACGTATCATTTTACCATCAATGTTCTTAACTTTACTCGCTAAAGAACTCAAAACCTCACTAAAATCATCCTCATCTCCCTCAATCGTCATCACACAAAAAATCCGCAGCAAACAACCTCAGCAAAACAACAACGAAACCCTAATTCGAATGGCAAATAAACCCTTGATAGCAATAGCAATAGAATGGAAACAAAACCCCTATAACGATTATTAAAATAATCCTTACAACCAAGAAGTGTGATGAAAACCGATTCAAAAAAACCCTAATATAGCGAAGACAGAAAACCCTAAGAAAGATTATCCGTCGGTTGAATTGTATTGCGTGCAAATTAGCAGATTATAGAAATCGATTGCATGCAAATAATAATTTAATACTACACCAGCGATTGAGTGGAACCCTAAACGATTTAAAAATAACAATACAACCGACAGTTGTGATCACAAGGAAATAATTAACCACCGACCCACGATGATGGATCAATAGTAGGATTATTAATAAATGATCGACAAAGGATTGTAATGGATAAGAATGAAATCGTTTTAGAGATGATCAGATCGCCATTTTCGCCAAGGGTTGGGAGAGTTCATTTTTTATTACCCTCATAAAGTTAGTTTTTAGTGTCAACAACTCTCATCATTTAAATGACAATTGCTCTTATCAAGTGTGCAAGCATTTAGGGACAACGGCTCTCATCATCTAAATGGCAGTTGCTCACATCAAGTAAACAACATTTAGGGACAACGGCTCTCATCAAGTAATGGAAACTTGCTCTCATCAATTGAGCATTTAGGGACAACGGCTCTCATCATGTAAAGGACAATTACCCTCATAAAGTGAGCCTTTAGGGACAAGGGCTCTCATCATGTAAGTGACAGTTGCTCTTATCAAGTGTGCACCTATTTAGGGACAACGACTCTCATCGTGTAAGGGGCAATTGCTATCATAAAGTGAGTAAGCGTTTAGGGCCAATAGCTCTCATTAAATAACGAAGAATTGTTCTCATCAAGTGAGCCTTTAGGGACAACGACTCTCATCATGTATGTGACAATTGCACTTATCAAGTCTGCAAGCTTTTAGGCACAATGACTCTCATCATCTAAAGGGCATTTGCTCTCAATAAGTAAGCAAGCGTTTAGGGACAACGGCTCTCATCAAGTAATGGACAATTGCTCTCATCAAGTGAGCCTTTTGGGACAACGGCTCTCATCATGTAAGGGACAATTACCCTCATAAAGTGAACCTCTAGGGTCAACAACTCTCGCCATGTAAGTGACAATTGCAGTTATCAAGTGTGCAAGCATTTAGAGACAACGGCTCTTATCGTGTAAAGCGCAATGGCTCTCATCAAGTAACAGAAAATTTATCTCATCAAGTAAGCCTTTAGGGACAACGACTCTTATCATGTAAGGGAAAATTGCCCTCATAAAGTGAGCCTTTAGGGACAACGACTCTCATCATGTAAGTAAAAATGCTCTTATCAAGTGTGAACGCATTCAGGGACAACGACTCTCATCACGTAAAGGGAATTTAATCTAGACAAGTGAGCAAGCGTCTATGGACAACGGCTCTCATCATGGAACGAACAATTGCTCTAATCAAGTGTGCAAGAATTTATTGAAAACGACTCTTCATATAAATGGAAATTGCTCTCATCAAGTGATCAACATTTAAGGACAACGGATCTCATCAAGTAACGGACACTTGCTTTCATCAATTGAGCCTTTTGGGACAACGGCACTCATCATGTAAGGGACAATTAACCTCATAAAGTGAGCCTTTAGGGATGAGAGCTCACATCATGTAAAGGGCAATTGCGCTCATCAAGTGAGCCTTTTGGGACAACGACTCTCATCATGTAAGGTACAATTGCCCTCATAAAGTGAGCCTTCAGGGACAGAGGCTCTCATCTTGTTAGTGACAATTGCTCTTATCCAGTGTGCAAGCATTTAGAGACAACGACTCTCATCATGTAAAGGGAAATTGCCCTCAACAAGTGAGCAAGCGTTTATGGACAACGGCTCTCATCATGGAACGAACAATTGCTCTAATCAAGTGAGCATTTAGGGACAACGGCTCCCATCATGTAAGGGACAATTACCCTCATAAAGTGAGCATTTAGGGTAATCATGTAAAGGGAAATTGCCCTCAACAAGTGAGCAAGCGTTTATGGACAACGGCTCTCATCATGGAACGAACAATTGCTCTAATCAAGTGAGCATTTAGGGACAACGGCTCTCATCAAGTAAGGGACAATTACCCTTTTAAAGTGAGCATTTAGGGTCAACAACTCTCATTATGTAAGTGACAATTGCTCTTATCAAGTGTGCAAGCATTTATGGAAAACGACTCTCGCATTTATGGAAAACGACTCTCATCATATAAATGGAAATTGCTCTCATCAAGTGAGCAACATTTAGGGACAACGGATCTAATCAAGTAACGGACACTTGCTTTCATCAATTGAGCCTTTAGGGACAACGACTCTCATCATGTAAGGGACAATTAACCTCATAAAGTGAGCCTTTAGGGATAACGGCTCACATCATGTAAAGGGCAATTGCTCTCATCAAGTGAGCCTTTAGGGACAACGGCTCTCATCATGTAAGGGACAATTGCCCTCATAAAGTGAGCCTTCAGGGACACAGGCTCTCATCATGTAAGTGACAATTGCTCTTATCCAGTGTGCAAGCATTTTGAGACAACGACTCTCATCGTGTAAAGCGCAATTGCTCTCATCAAATGAGCAACCGTTTAGGGACAACGGATCTTATCATGTAAGGGAAAATTGCCCTCATAAAGTGAGCATTTAGGGACAACGACTCTCGTCTTTTAAGTGACAATTGCTCTTATCACGTGTGCACGTATTTAGGGACAATGGCTCTCATCATGTAAAGGGAAATTTCTCTAAAAAGTTTGCAAGCGTTTAGGGACAACGACTCTCATCAAGTAATGGACAATTGCTTTCATAAAGTGAGCATTTAGGGACAACGGCTCTCATCATGTAAGGGACAATTACCCTCTTAAAGTGAGCATTTAGGGTCAACAACTCTATTGTATGCAATTGTTATCAATGGCAACATTTGGACAACTCTCATCAAATGGCATTGTCATCATAGCAACATTTGGGGACAACGGCTATCATCAATAACGGACACTTGCTCTCATCAATAGAGCCTTTAGGGACAACGACACTCATCATGTAAGCGACAATTACCCTCATAAAGTGAGCCTTTTGGGATAACGGCTCTCATAATGTAAAGGGCAATTGCTCTCATCAAGTGAGCCTTTAGGGACAACAGCTCTCATCATGTAAGGGACAATTGCCCTCATAAAGTGAGCCTTCAGGGACACAGGCTCTCATCATGTAAGTTACAATTGCTCTTATCCAGTGTGCAAGCATTTAGAGACAACGACTCTCATCGTGTAAAGCGCAATTGCTCTCATCAAATGAGCAACCGTTTAGGGACAACGGCTCTCATCAGTAACGGACAATTTCTCTCATCAAGTAAGCCTTTAGGTACAACGGCTCTTATCATGCAAGGGAAAATTGCCCTCATAAAGTGAGCATTTAGGGACAACGACTCTCATCATTTTAGTGAAAATTGCTCTTATCACGTGTGCACGTATTTAGGGACAACGGCTCTCATCATGTAAAGCGAAATTTCTCTAAACAAGTGAGCAAGCGTTTAGGGACAACGACTCTCTTCAAGTAACGGACAATTGTTTTCATAAAGTTAGCATTTAGGGACAACGGCTCTCATCATGTAAGGGACAATTACCCTCATAAAGTTAGTTTTTAGTGTCAACAACTCTCATCATTTAAATGACAATTGCTCTTATCAAGTGTGCAAGCATTTAGGGACAACGGCTCTCATCATCTAAATGGCAGTTGCTCACATTCAAAGTGAACAACATTTAGGGACAACGGCTCTCATCAAGTAATGGAAACTTGCTCTCATCAATTGAGCATTTAAGGACAACGGCTCTCATCATGTAAGGGACAATTACCCTCATAAAGTGAGCCTTTAGGGACAAGGGCTCTCATCATGCAAGTGACAGTTGCTCTTATCAAGTGTGCACCTATTTAGGGACAACGACTCTCATCGTGTAAGGGGCAATTGCTATCATAAAGTGAGTAAGCGTTTAGGGCCAATAGCTCTCATTAAATAACGAAGAATTGTTCTCATCAAGTGAGCCTTTAGGGACAACGACTCTCATCATGTATGTGACAATTGCATTTATCAAGTCTGCAAGCTTTTAGGCACAATGACTCTCATCATCTAAAGGGCATTTGCTCTCAATAAGTAAGCAAGCGTTTAGGGACAACGGCTCTCATCAAGTAATGGACAATTGCTCTCATCAAGTGAGCCTTTTGGGACAACGGCTCTCATCATGTAAGGGACAATTACCCTCATAAAGTGAACCTCTAGGGTCAACAACTCTCGCCATGTAAGTGACAATTGCTGTTATCAAGTGTGCAAGCATTTAGAGACAACGGCTCTCATCGTGTAAAGCGCAATTGCTCTCATCAAATGAGCAACCGTTTAGGGACAATGGCTCTCATCAAGTAACAGAAAATTTCTCTCATCAAGTAAGCCTTTAGGGACAACGACTCTTATCATGTAAGGGAAAATTGCCCTCATAAAGTGAGCCTTTAGGGACAACGACTCTCATCATGTAAGTAAAAATGCTCTTATCAAGTGTGAACGCATTCAGGGACAACGACTCTCATCACGTAAAGGGAATTTAATCTAGACAAGTGAGCAAGCGTCTATGGACAACGGCTCTCATCATGGAACGAACAATTGCTCTAATCAAGTGTGCAAGAATTTATTGAAAACGACTCTTCATATAAATGGAAATTGCTCTCATCAAGTGAGCAACATTTAGGGACAACGGATCTCATCAAGTAACGGACACTTGCTTTCATCAATTGAGCCTTTTGGGACAACGGCTCTCATCATGTAAGGGACAATTAACCTCATAAAGTGAGCCTTTAGGGATGAGAGCTCACATCATGTAAAGGGCAATTGCGCTCATCAAGTGAGCCTTTTGGGACAACGACTCTCATCATGTAAGGTACAATTGCCCTCATAAAGTGAGCCTTCAGGGACAGAGGCTCTCATCTTGTTAGTGACAATTGCTCTTATCCAGTGTGCAAGCATTTAGAGACAACGACTCTCATCATGTAAAGGGAAATTGCCCTCAACAAGTGAGCAAGCGTTTATGGACAACGGCTCTCATCATGGAACGAACAATTGCTCTAATCAAGTGAGCATTTAGGGACAACGGCTCCCATCATGTAAGGGACAATTACCCTCATAAAGTGAGCATTTAGGGTAATCATGTAAAGGGAAATTGCCCTCAACAAGTGAGCAAGCGTTTATGGACAACGGCTCTCATCATGGAACGAACAATTGCTCTAATCAAGTGAGCATTTAGGGACAACGGCTCTCATCAAGTAAGGGACAATTACCCTTTTAAAGTGAGCATTTAGGGTCAACAACTCTCATTATGTAAGTGACAATTGCTCTTATCAAGTGTGCAAGCATTTATGGAAAACGACTCTCGCATTTATGGAAAACGACTCTCATCATATAAATGGAAATTGCTCTCATCAAGTGAGCAACATTTAGGGACAACGGATCTCATCAAGTAACGGACACTTGCTTTCATCAATTGAGCCTTTAGGGACAACGACTCTCATCATGTAAGGGACAATTAACCTCATAAAGTGAGCCTTTAGGGATAACGGCTCACATCATGTAAAGGGTAATTGCTCTCATCAAGTGAGCCTTTTGGGACAACGGCTCTCATCATGAAAGGGATAATTGCCCTCATAAAGTGAGCCTTCAGGGACAGAGGCTCTCATCATGTAAGTGACAATTGCTCTTATCCAGTGTGCAAGCATTTTGAGACAACGACTCTCATCGTGTAAAGCGCAATTGCTCTCATCAAATGAGCAACACGTTTAGGGACAACGGCTCTTATCATGTAAGGGAAAATTGCCCTCATAAAGTGAGCATTTAGGGACAACGACTCTCATCTTTTAAGTGACAATTGCTCTTATCACGTGTGCACGTATTTAGGGACAACGGCTCTCATCATGTAAAGGGAAATTTCTCTAAACAAGTGAGCAAGCGTTTAGGGACAACGACTCTCATCAAGTAACGGACAATTGCTTTTATAAAGTGAGCATTTAGGGACAACGGCTCTCATCATGTAAGGGACAATTACCCTCATAAAGTGAGCATTTTAGGTCAACAACTCTCATTATGTAAGTGACAATTGCTCTTATCAAGTGTGCAAGCATTTAGGGACAACGACTCTCATCATATAAATGGCAATTGCTCTCATCAAGTGAGCAACATTTGGGGACAACGGCTCTCATCAAGTAATGGACACTTGCTCTCATCAATGAGCCTTTAGGGACAACGACACTCATCATGTAAGCGACAATTACCCTCATAAAGTGAGCCTTTTGGGATAACGGCTCTCATAATGTAAAGGGCAATTGCTCTCATCAAGTGAGCCTTTAGGGACAACAGCTCTCATCATGTAAGGGACAATTGCCCTCATAAAGTGAGCCTTCAGGGACACAGGCTCTCATCATGTAAGTGACAATTGCTCTTATCCAGTGTGCAAGCATTTAGAGACAACGACTCTCATCGTGTAAAGCGCAATTGCTCTCATCAAGTGAGCAACCGTTTAGGGACAACGGCTCTCATCAAGTAACGGACAATTTCTCTCATCAAGTAAGCCTTTAGGGACAACGGCTCTTATCATGTAAGGGAAAATTGCCCTCATAAAGTGAGCATTTAGGGACAACGACTCTCATCATTTTAGTGAAAATTGCTCTTATCACGTGTGCACGTATTTAGGGACAACGGCTCTCATCATGTAAAGCGAAATTTCTCAAACAAGTGAGCAAGCGTTTAGGGACAACGACTCTCTTCAAGTAACGGACAATTGTTTTCATAAAGTTAGCATTTAGGGACAACGGCTCTCATCATGTAAGGGACAATTACCCTCATAAAGTTAGTCTTTAGTGTCAACAACTCTCATCATTTAAATGACAATTGCTCTTATCAAGTGTGCAAGCATTTAGGGACAACGGCTCTCATCATCTAAATGGCAGTTGCTCACATCAAGTGAACAACATTTAGGGACAACGGCTCTCATCAAGTAATGGAAACTTGCTCTCATCAATTGAGCATTTAGGACAACGGCTCTCATCATGTAAGGGACAATTACCCTCATAAAGTGAGCCTTTAGGGACAAGGGCTCTCATCATGCAAGTGACAGTTGCTCTTATCAAGTGTGCACCTATTTAGGGACAACGACTCTCATCGTGTAAGGGGCAATTGCTATCATAAAGTGAGTAAGCGTTTAGGGCCAATAGCTCTCATTAAATAAACGAAGAATTGTTCTCATCAAGTGAGCCTTTAGGGACAACGACTCTCATCATGTATGTGACAATTGCATTTATCAAGTCTGCAAGCTTTTAGGCACAATGACTCTCATCATCTAAAGGGCATTTGCTCTCAATAAGTAAGCAAGCGTTTAGGGACAACGGCTCTCATCAAGTAATGGACAATTGCTCTCATCAAGTGAGCCTTTTGGGACAACGGCTTCTCATCATGTAAGGGACAATTACCCTCATAAAGTGAACCTCTAGGGTCAACAACTCTCGCCATGTAAGTGACAATTGCAGTTATCAAGTGTGCAAGCATTTAGAGACAACGGCTCTTATCGTGTAAAGCGCAATTGCTCTTATCAAATGAGCAACCGTTTAGGGACAATGGCTCTCATCAAGTAACAGAAAATTTATCTCATCAAGTAAGCCTTTAGGGACAACGACTCTTATCATATAAGGGAAATTTGCCCTCATAAAGTGAGCCTTTAGGACAACGACTCTCATCATGTAAGTAAAAATGCTCTTATCAAGTGTGAACGCATTCAGGGACAACGACTCTCATCAGTAAGAATGGGAATTATCTAGACAAGTGAGCAAGCGTCTATGGACAACGGCTCTCATCATGGAACGAACAATTGCTCTAATCAAGTGTGCAAGAATTTATTGAAAAGACTCTTCATATAAATGGAAATTGCTCTCATCAAGTGATCAACATTTAGGACAACGGATCTCATCAAGTAACGGACACTTGCTTTCATCAATTGAGCCTTTTGGGACAACGGCACTCATCATGTAAGGGACAATTAACCTCATAAAGTGAGCCTTTAGGGATGAGAGCTCACATCATGTAAAGGGCAATTGCGCTCATCAAGTGAGCCTTTTGGGACAACGACTCTCATCATGTAAGGTACAATTGCCCTCATAAAGTGAGCCTTCTCAGCCCCCTCACATTTAAGATCAGATTCCAATGTGCACACAATCACCTTTGGTTTTGACGATTCAGGTTTTAAAACCTGTGCAAACGAGACAGATTCGGAACCCTTGGTGACCTCTTGTGGTTCAGATGGCTCATGGTACTTTTGAGCAGCAGCAAAGCACTTATCAACAGGTTGCACATCATCACCATTTGCAGAAGTAACCCCATCCAGCCCTAAACTCTTCTCATTATTTCCTACCTCATCAAAATGAACCGAACGTTTTGCCCTAACAGGAGTACTGCTGGAACGTATCATTTTACCATCAATGTTCTTAACTTTACTCGCTAAAGAACTCAAAACCTCACTAAAATCATCCTCATCTCCCTCAATCGTCATCACACAAAAAATCCGCAGCAAACAACCTCAGCAAAACAACAACGAAACCCTAATTCGAATGGCAAATAAACCCTTGATAGCAATAGCAATAGAATGGAAACAAAACCCCTATAACGATTATTAAAATAATCCTTACAACCAAGAAGTGTGATGAAAACCGATTCAAAAAAACCCTAATATAGCGAAGACAGAAAACCCTAAGAAAGATTATCCGTCGGTTGAATTGTATTGCGTGCAAATTAGCAGATTATAGAAATCGATTGCATGCAAATAATAATTTAATACTACACCAGCGATTGAGTGGAACCCTAAACGATTTAAAAATAACAATACAACCGACAGTTGTGATCACAAGGAAATAATTAACCACCGACCCACGATGATGGATCAATAGTAGGATTATTAATAAATGATCGACAAAGGATTGTAATGGATAAGAATGAAATCGTTTTAGAGATGATCAGATCGCCATTTTCGCCAAGGGTTGGGAGAGTTCATTTTTTATTACCCTCATAAAGTTAGTTTTTAGTGTCAACAACTCTCATCATTTAAATGACAATTGCTCTTATCAAGTGTGCAAGCATTTAGGGACAACGGCTCTCATCATCTAAATGGCAGTTGCTCACATCAAGTAAACAACATTTAGGGACAACGGCTCTCATCAAGTAATGGAAACTTGCTCTCATCAATTGAGCATTTAGGGACAACGGCTCTCATCATGTAAAGGACAATTACCCTCATAAAGTGAGCCTTTAGGGACAAGGGCTCTCATCATGCAAGTGACAGTTGCTCTTATCAAGTGTGCACCTATTTAGGGACAACGACTCTCATCGTGTAAGGGGCAATTGCTATCATAAAGTGAGTAAGCGTTTAGGGCCAATAGCTCTCATTAAATAACGAAGAATTGTTCTCATCAAGTGAGCCTTTAGGGACAACGACTCTCATCATGTATGTGACAATTGCATTTATCAAGTCTGCAAGCTTTTAGGCACAATGACTCTCATCATCTAAAGGGCATTTGCTCTCAATAAGTAAGCAAGCGTTTAGGGACAACGGCTCTCATCAAGTAATGGACAATTGCTCTCATCAAGTGAGCCTTTTGGGACAACGGCTCTCATCATGTAAGGGACAATTACCCTCATAAACCTCTAGGGTCAACAACTCTCACCATGTAAGTGACAATTGCTGTTATCAAGTGTGCAAGCATTTAGAGACAACGGCTCTTATCGTGTAAAGCGCAATTGCTCTTATCAAATGAGCAACCGTTTAGGGACAATGGCTCTCATCAAGTAACAGAAAATTTATCTCATCAAGTAAGCCTTTAGGGACAACGACTCTTATCATGTAAGGGAAAATTGCCCTCATAAAGTGAGCCTTTAGGGACAACGACTCTCATCATGTAAGTAAAAATGCTCTTATCAAGTGTGAACGCATTCAGGGACAACGACTCTCATCACGTAAAGGGAATTTAATCTAGACAAGTGAGCAAGCGTCTATGGACAACGGCTCTCATCATGGAACGAACAATTGCTCTAATCAAGTGTGCAAGAATTTATTGAAACGACTCTTCATATAAATGGAAATTGCTCTCATCAAGTGATCAACATTTAAGGACAACGGATCTCATCAAGTAACGGACACTTGCTTTCATCAATTGAGCCTTTTGGGACAACGGCACTCATCATGTAAGGGACAATTAACCTCATAAAGTGAGCCTTTAGGGATGAGAGCTCACATCATGTAAAGGGCAATTGCGCTCATCAAGTGAGCCTTTTGGGACAACGACTCTCATCATGTAAGGTACAATTGCCCTCATAAAGTGAGCCTTCAGGGACAGAGGCTCTCATCTTGTTAGTGACAATTGCTCTTATCCAGTGTGCAAGCATTTAGAGACAACGACTCTCATCATGTAAAGGGAAATTGCCCTCAACAAGTGAGCAAGCGTTTATGGACAACGGCTCTCATCATGGAACGAACAATTGCTCTAATCAAGTGAGCATTTAGGGACAACGGCTCCCATCATGTAAGGGACAATTACCCTCATAAAGTGAGCATTTAGGGTAATCATGTAAAGGGAAATTGCCCTCAACAAGTGAGCAAGCGTTTATGGACAACGGCTCTCATCATGGAACGAACAATTGCTCTAATCAAGTGAGCATTTAGGGACAACGGCTCTCATCAAGTAAGGGACAATTACCCTTTTAAAGTGAGCATTTAGGGTCAACAACTCTCATTATGTAAGTGACAATTGCTCTTATCAAGTGTGCAAGCATTTATGGAAAACGACTCTCGCATTTATGGAAAACGACTCTCATCATATAAATGGAAATTGCTCTCATCAAGTGAGCAACATTTAGGGACAACGGATCTCATCAAGTAACGGACACTTGCTTTCATCAATTGAGCCTTTAGGGACAACGACTCTCATCATGTAAGGGACAATTAACCTCATAAAGTGAGCCTTTAGGGATAACGGCTCACATCATGTAAAGGGTAATTGCTCTCATCAAGTGAGCCTTTTTAGACAACGGCTCTCATCATGTAAGGGATAATTGCCCTCATAAAGTGAGCCTTCAGGGACAGAGGCTCTCATCATGTAAGTGACAATTGCTCTTATCCAGTGTGCAAGCATTTTGAGACAACGACTCTCATCGTGTAAAGCGCAATTGCTCTCATCAAATGAGCAACGTTTAGGGACAACGGATCTTATCATGTAAGGGAAATTGCCTCATAAAGTGAGCATTTAGGGACAAAGACTCTCGTCTTTTAAGTGACAATTGCTCTTATCACGTGTGCACGTATTTAGGGACAATGGCTCTCATCATGTAAAGGGAAATTTCTCTAAACAAGTGAGCAAGCGTTTAGGGACAACGACTCTCATCAAGTAACGGACAATTGCTTTTATAAAGTGAGCATTTAGGGACAACGGCTCTTATCATGTAAGGGACAATTACCCTCTTAAAGTGAGCATTTAGGGTCAACAACTCTCATTATGTAAATAGGCAATTGCTCTCATCAAGTGAGCAACATTTGGGGACAACGGCTATCATCAAATAACGGACACTTGCTCTCATCAATGAGCCTTTAGGGACAACGACACTCATCATGTAAGCGACCATTACCCTCATAAAGTGAGCCTTTTGGGATAACGGCTCTCATAATGTAAAGGGCAATTGCTCTCATCAAGTGAGCCTTTAGGGACAACAGCTCTCATCATGTAAGGGACAATTGCCCTCATAAAGTGAGCCTTCAGGGACACAGCTCTCATCATGTAAGTTACAATTGCTCTTATCCAGTGTGCAAGCATTTAGAGACAACGACTCTCATCGTGTAAAGCGCAATTGCTCTCATCAAGTGAGCAACCGTTTAGGGACAACGGCTCTCATCAAGTAACGGACAATTTCTCTCATCAAGTAAGCCTTTAGGTACAACGGCTCTTATCATGTAAGGGAAAATTCCCTCATAAAGTGAGCATTTAGGGACAACGACTCTCATCATTTTAGTGAAAATTGCTCTTATCACGTGTGCACGTATTTAGGGACAACGGCTCTCATCATGTAAGCGAAATTTCTCTAAACAAGTGAGCAAGCGTTTAGGGACAACGACTCTCTTCAAGTAACGGACAATTGTTTTCATAAAGTTAGCATTTAGGGACAACGCTCTCATCATGTAAGGGACAATTACCCTCATAAAGTTAGTTTTTAGTGTCAACAACTCTCATCATTTAAATGACAATTGCTCTTATCAAGTGTGCAAGCATTTAGGGACAACGGCTCTCATTATCTAAATGGCAGTTGCTCATCATCAAGTGAACAACATTTAGGGACAACGGCTCTCATCAAGTAATGGAAACTTGCTCTCATCAATTGAGCATTTAGGGACAACGGCTCTCATCATGTAAGGGACAATTACCCTCATAAAGTGAGCCTTTAGGGACAAGGGCTCTCATCATGCAAGTGACAGTTGCTCTTATCAAGTGTGCACCTATTTAGGACAACGACTCTCATCGTGTAAGGGGCAATTGCTATCATAAAGTGAGTAAGCGTTTAGGGCCAATAGCTCTCATTAAATAACGAAGAATTGTTCTCATCAAGTGAGCCTTTAGGGACAACGACTCTCATCATGTATGTGACAATTGCATTTATCAAGTCTGCAAGCTTTTAGGCACAATGACTCTCATCATCTAAAGGGCATTTGCTCTCAATAAGTAAGCAAGCGTTTAGGGACAACGGCTCTCATCAAGTAATGGACAATTGCTCTCATCAAGTGAGCCTTTTGGGACAACGGCTCTCATCATGTAATGGACAATTACCTCATAAAGTGAACCTCTAGGGTCAACAACTCTCACCATGTAAGTGACAATTGCTGTTATCAAGTGTGCAAGCATTTAGAGACAACGGCTCTCATCGTGTAAAGCGCAATTGCTCTCATCAAATGAGCAACCGTTTAGGGACAATGGCTCTCATCAAGTAACGGAAATCTTCTCTCATCAAGTAAGCCTTTAGGGACAACGACTCTTATCATATAAGGGAAAATTGCCCTCATAAAGTGAGCCTTTAGGGACAACGACTCTCATCATGTAAGTAAAAATGCTCTTATCAAGTGTGAACGCATTCAGGGACAACGACTCTCATCACGTAAAGGGAATTTAATCTCAACAAGTGAGCAAGCGTCTATGGACAACGGCTCTCATCATGGAACGAACAATTGCTCTAATCAAGTGTGCAAGAATTTATTGAAAACGACTCTTCATATAAATGGAAATTGCTCTCATCAAGTGATCAACATTTAAGGACAACGGATCTCATCAAGTAACGGACACTTGCTTTCATCAATTGAGCCTTTAGGGACAACGGCTCTCATCATGTAAGGGACAATTAACCTCATAAAGTGAGCCTTTAGGGATAAGGGCTCACATCATGTAAAGGGCAATTGCGCTCATCAAGTGAGCCTTTTGGGACAACGACTCTCATCATGTAAGGTACAATTGCCCTCATAAAGTGAGCCTTCAGGGACAGAGGCTCTCATCTTGTAGTGACAATTGCTCTTATCCAGTGTGCAAGCATTTAGAGACAACGACTCTCATCATGTAAAGGGAAATTGCCCTCAACAAGTGAGCAAGCGTTTATGGACAACGGCTCTCATCATGGAACGAACAATTGCTCTAATCAAGTGAGCATTTAGGGACAACGGCTCCCATCATGTAAGGGACAATTACCCTCATAAAGTGAGCATTTAGGGTATCATGTAAAGGGAAATTGCCCTCAACAAGTGAGCAAGCGTTTATGGACAACGGCTCTCATCATGGAACGAACAATTGCTCTAATCAAGTGAGCATTTAGGGACAACGGCTCTCATCAAGTAAGGGACAATTACCCTTTTAAAGTGAGCATTTAGGGTCAACAACTCTCATTATGTAAGTGACAATTGCTCTTATCAAGTGTGCAAGCATTTATGGAAAACGACTCTCGCATTTATGGAAAACGACTCTCATCATATAAATGGAAATTGCTCTCATCAAGTGAGCAACATTTAGGGACAACGGATCTAATCAAGTAACGGACACTTGCTTTCATCAATTGAGCCTTTAGGGACAACGACTCTCATCATGTAAGGGACAATTAACCTCATAAAGTGAGCCTTTAGGGATAACGGCTCACATCATGTAAAGGGTAATTGCTCTCATCAAGTGAGCCTTTATGGACAACGGCTCTCATCATGTAAGGGATAATTGCCCTCATAAAGTGAGCCTTCAGGGACACAGGCTCTCATCATGTAAGTGACAATTGCTCTTATCCAGTGTGCAAGCATTTTGAGACAACGACTCTCATCGTGTAAAGCGCAATTGCTCTCATCAAATGAGCAACCGTTTAGGGACAACGGATCTTATCATGTAAGGGAAAATTGCCCTCATAAAGTGAGCATTTAGGGACAACGACTCTCATCATTTAAGTGACAATTGCTCTTATCACGTGTGCACGTATTTAGGGACAATGGCTCTCATCATGTAAAGGGAAATTTCTCTAAACAAGTGAGCAAGCGTTTAGGGACAACGACTCTCATCAAGTAACGGACAATTGCTTTTATAAAGTGAGCATTTAGGGACAACGGCTCTTATCATGTAAGGGACAATTACCCTCTTAAAGTGAGCATTTAGGGTCAACAACTCTCATTATGTAAATGGCAATTGCTCTCATCAAGTGAGCAACATTTGGGGACAACGGCTATCATCAAATAACGGACACTTGCTCTCATCAATAGAGCCTTTAGGGACAACGACACTCATCATGTAAGCGACCATTACCCTCATAAAGTGAGCCTTTAGGGATAACGGCTCTCATCATGTAAAGGGCAATTGCTCTCATCAAGTGAGCCTTTAGGGACAACGGCTCTCATCATGTAAGGGACAATTGCCCTCATAAAGTGAGCCTTCAGGGACACAGGCTCTCATCATGTAAGTGACAATTGCTCTTATCCAGTGTGCAAGCATTTAGAGACAACGACTCTCATCGTGTAAAGCGCAATTGCTCTCATCAAATGAGCAACCGTTTAGGGACAACGGCTCTCATCAGGTAACGGACAATTTCTCTCATCAAGTAAGCCTTTAGGTACAACGGCTCTTATCATGCAAGGGAAAATTGCCCTCATAAAGTGAGCA